>BSBK01006783.1:0-600000 GCA_027943335.1 Chamaecyparis obtusa
AAGATTAAAGCTAAAATATTGATTTTGCATAATGTACGATGCCTCTAAAATGAAGATGAGTTGTTGATGCCACTCGTTCCATAGAAAGAGTGATTAAGTACACTAAAGTTTATTATTAATCATAGACTAAGGGTAAGAAAATGTAAATATGGTTGAAACCTCAGAGACGTGACCAAAATGGAGGGGCGAGCATTGGAAAGTAGAGACATTGTTTCAAGTTGCCACATATAAGAAACAAATAACTTTCCTTGAGAAGGGGGACAATCTAAAAAAGGCATTGACTAGGATGAAGGGAAAATTATCAATCATCAAATAGGAGAAAAGAAAGAGAAAGATATCAAACAATTGAAGCACCACAACAAAGAAAATATACATTTAGTAGAGATATTAGCAACAAAAGTAAATAAGACCAATAATAGAAATCATCATTGATTGGAAGATCATATGATGATCTAGAACTAGCATTAAGCAAGGGAAAAATATTTGGATCATCACAAGAATCAGATTTATAGGGTTAAAAGCAACGATGATTACATCTTTTAAACTATATTTATAGTAAGATTCATATAGAATCACAACTATAATAAAACTTCTATAGAGGTTATTAGCTCAGCAATCCAAGTGTCATTCCTAGAATATTATGAATTTGGATACATACATACATACATACACACACACACACATATATATATATATATATATATATATATATATATATATATATATATATATATATATATATATATATATATATATATCTCCATTAGTTGAAGCATTCATGTTATAAGACATCATCATCTCTCTCTCTTTTTGATCGATAATATCATCATCCCTCTCTTAAGTAGTAATTAATCAATTAAATTTATTATCAAAACTTAGTGGTTGATTTATCAAACATTTGGTATAACCATTTGTTGACCCTCAAGAAATTAATCAGATGGAAACTAGTTTAGTAATAATTAGTACAAACGATAGTAGCAAATTAAAGATTAGATAGAAAGAAGTCCCTTGCAATATAAGAAAATAGGGTACAAATTAGGGTTTTCCAATTTGGGGACATTATAACTAATTGTGATGATATGAGTAGAAAAGGCTAGATAGTTGTATGCTAACACACCTTTTATTGTGTTGATATGAGTAGCAAAGGATTGATAGTCATATGATAGGTCAACTTTGATCACATTGTTACAAGTAGCAAAGGTTAGATAATTGTAAAATAGGGCGAGAGATTTTGATAGCATTGGGACGAGTAGCTATGCTAGATGGCTATATGATGTGTATATTTATTTATTTTCTTGTGTATACACACACACCACACATGTACCCGAACCTACCCAAAGGCCCAAAATTTTTTGCACGTACCCACATATTGGGTTCTCGTACCTAGACCTATACCCGAACCAACAACTTAGAATTTTTTTATTTAATGTTCCTAGTATTTTTTCATTCTAGTATATCTTTTTATTTTGGTGTTCTTCATCCTTCATTTGTTTCTTCTATCAAGATCATTCTTTATTCTTCTATAAAGGGTGCTTGAAAATATGCCTTCAGCTTGATGCATGGAGAGTGAACTGTTGGGGAAGAAACTCATCCTTCAGTTGATTAGAGTAAAAGATAATGAAGAATATAACATTCAACTACTTATCATATGTGAGATATTGTATCTAAACAAAAGAGGTTGATGGAAGTATGGTTTAGCATATCCAAATGGATCCTACCCTTTTGAGAAGCTTGTACAATATATGCTACAAATATTTGATTCCTTGATCAATCTCCACCTCTTAAAAAGTTAAATATGACAAGTTTATCAGAATGTTTAATTACTCCATTAATCATCATTTATAACCAATCACCTATAGTTCTTGATGCTTGAATATCACCACCGCTTGAAGTGATTTGAATTTTGAGATTTTTATTATTTCACCCTATTTAGAGTGCTCTTGAACATTTATTTTAGATTCTCAGTGAAACGTCATACCATCTCTACCCATTACGATCCTAAAATCATAACATTGGAACTACATGCACATATAATTTGTAGTTTTCTATGCTTTCAACTCCATGTTGTGATATTCCTTCTACATTAATTAGACACCTATTTTTTTAATCTCTACGATGTCGATACTAATATTTTGGTTAGATGAATTCATTTAACCTCTAAAACACTAACTTGTGGATTAGATTGTGGGTGCATGATGTGAACATAACTTTGGGACCATAGATTTAGTTTTATAGTGTCCCTATTAGTGTCTAGTGACAAGGTGCCTGCAATTTCATCCAAATATATCCTTTCAATAATATAATACATCAATAATAGGCACACTATAAAACTAAATATAATACATTAAACATCAAATAGTATCATACATCAATAATATAATGCCACATTGATTCTTTCAGGTTTATGCTTCCACTCTTCCCATTTTGTGTGTTTCTAGTTGAGAAAGCAATTGTTTATAATCATATCTTTGAATGGGTAAGCAAAATAAAGTAGTTGTAATTTATCATGTTGCATTTTTTTGGGATTTGTTATCACCTTAAATATTGTGTTGGTTATTTTTTAGTTGTGGACAAACTAACATTTAAACTTATGCAACTTTGATGTTCTAGAATTTATTTGTACTTACAAATGTATAAGGTTTATTTCCAATTGAAAATGTGTAGTTCTTATACTTGGATCAATTATAACATTGATTAAAATTCTTTAAGATTATTACTTTGAATGAATTTAAGGCAAGGAGGGGGGGTGTAGGTAAACTTCACAGAACATTAGTAGAGGGCACCATTCGAGATATAAAACCAACATCATGGCATTCAAATTAAAAAGGTTATAAAGCCAACCACTTGATCCCAAGTATATTTTTCGCTAGTTTTGAACATTGTGTATTAACATAGATTAAGTTCTAATAGTTCCCAAAGAGCCTTGAAATTAACCTAAGAATTAAGATACAATAATTTTTCTATCATATTAATTATATTACATAGAGAAGTGCTAGTTTCCATAAGTGTATATCTATATATTTTACATGATCATATACAAATAAATACATTTTGATAGCAAGACATGTGCACACAATATGATTACTTTGAGACAAGAATTATAGATTATAAATTCTTAAATTGAATTTCATATATTATTCTTCCTTAAAATATCACACTTAAAGATCTTCTGAGCACAAAACCAAAAATTTGATGTCTATGAGAATGTTTTTGCATGAACCTAGATTGTGAGAATGTAAGTCAAAAGTTCAAATATGCAAATAGTAAAATGAAATAGGGTTAACCTTGCACCATCTTTAATTTCAACTTAAGGCCAAGATATATGTAAAGGTAATACGAGGAGCTAGAAACTTGTAATTGCAGGTGAATAAATTCAAGAAATTCTTAGAAACAAGGAATAATATATATTATACCTTGTATATAACATAAAAGGAAAGAATCTGTTGGCTCCAGATTCAGTTGGCTCTAGCGGATCTGTCTCTGAAATTTTTTTGATGGAATATTCATGTCTTCTTGTTGATACATTTAATACTATTGTTTCTTTTGGTCTTGTTGTGTCTCCCTCTTCGCTGGGTGTTGGTTTTGGGTGTGTACTATTTTCTAGTTTGGATGAACATGTGCAGTGTGCTGGTACCTTATTGGGTGTTGGGAATTCGATGTTGGATTCTTTATGTTGGCAGGATGAGGCCTCTAAAGTGGAAGAAGGATAGATTATGGTTAAAGGTAAATCTTTCAAAAGATCTCCACCTTCTTTTGATTTGACTCTTTAGTCCCATAAGAAAGGGACTAAGGGATAATCTTGTTTTTGGGTTTATCTCTAGATTGTTGCTTTTCAATGTTTATTCTTTGGCAGTGATATTTTGCGTTTCTCTTGGGGGGATTGGCTTTTTCTTTGGATCTGGCCTTTTCCCCTATTCTATTGTCCTTTTTTGTTCTTCTTTGTTGTTGGTCCTTTGGCTATCCTATTTTGTGATTCAGCTGGTAGCTGGATTTGGAGCTTAATGTTTAATCTTTCTAGTTTCTTGTACAAGGTTCATCACCTTTCAAATCTCATTTTCCTCCTAATCAGAACATAAAAGAAAATAATAATAGTAATAAAAACATATTCTCCCAATGGCTCCCTCTCCCGCTCGAATTGTGAATTCAAAATTAAAGGATCTCTAAATCTCTATGGTTGTTTCTTCTAAACCTCATGCTTCTGATACGGCTAGTAATTTGTCTACTTACAAGTCTCCTACTTCCAACGTGGCTAGGAATTATTCTTCTACCAAGACTCTTTCTTCTGATGTGGCTAGGGCCTTTGGTTCTTTGCCTACTGGTGGTGGTTGTTCATCCACAAATTTTAGTGGTAGTAATGGTGCTCATGGTGTGGGACTTGATGCTTCTATGCTTTCTTCATTGTAAGGCTCATGATCTCCTATGTTGGAATCTTCAAATGTTTATGTGGCTTATGTTGTGCCATCTTCGGTTGTGGGTGTGAAGAATACCCAATGTGGGAGGTCTTCCCCTATTTCTGGACTTGTGCATGAGCGTGTTGCGGCCAAGGTTTCTCCTGGTGCTTCTCTGGGCACTAGGAAAGTTCATGAAGGGATCCATTGTTCAGTTGATGTTAGGATTTTCCCTATTCCAAAGGGTATTGCCAATTATTTAGATATAGAGATGGAGGAGGAAATAGAACATAATATTTCTATTTTCTCCTCTCATGGTGTGATCTATCAGTTTAGGGGATTATGGCCTAGTCTCCATCAACTGCATGCTTGGAGATCTCAACATTGGGAGCCTCTCATCTCTAGTATGATACACATTTTCTCTATGGTGAGGGGTTTTTGATTGCTAAATTTGACAATATTAAGGACATAAATAAAATTTTGTGTGGTCATTTCTTTAGTTGGGAGGATAGATTCTTTCTTATGATGAAACCTTGGCATGTTGATTTTAATCTATCCTCCAAAATGTTCAATAAGATTCATATCTAGGTTTGTCTTCCTTATCTCCCCCTCCATCTTTGGGTGGAATCTCTTTTGGAGATAGTGGGAGATGCTCTTGGGGATTTTTTGATGGTTGATATTGAATCATCATATATTAATCATTCTAAATTTTCTCGTATCATGGTCAATATGGATGTGTCTAAGGGTTTGCTAGCTAAAATATTAATCAGATCTTTGAAGGGTCATTGGGTTCAACCTTTGGAGTATGAAGGGACTCCTTTTAGGTGTAGAAGATATTTAAAGACTGGTCATGCTACTACACAATGTGGTCTGGAGAAAAAGAAACTATACGCCTTGTGATGAAAATGTTGTTTTGTACAATATGACATGATTGTGAAGTAATCTGAAACTAAAAGGAATTTCTCACAGGTGGTTGCAACAAATTCTCAACATCTTGTGGATTTTTTTATGGCTGCTCCTATTTTTGTTTGGGGAGGGGGGTGTTGTTGAGGAGGGTGTTCCTCCTATTATCTCTCCTAATTATGTTTGTACAATGGTGGAGGTTGGTCCTTAGCCTTTTTCCCCTCCCACTATATCTTAGACTAGTATTGGGATAGTTTTTGTTGCTGGTTCTGCACTTGTTGTGTCTTAGAATTTTGTAGCCCATGATAGGGATCTTGTTGGGGGTTTTACTTTAACTATTGATAGTGTTTTTGAAGTTGTTTCTCTTATTATTTTTGTTAGAAAGTAAAGTCCACCAAGATAACTGAGAGGGGGGGGGGGGTGAATCAGTTATCAAATAATTATAACTTTTATCAACTTCAACATCATTAAACCATGTAAGCAATATAATTACCAACCATAGAAAGATATTCATACACAATAACACAATGACACAAGATATGTTGACTAGGGAACCTCTTGATCAAAGAGTAAACCCCGGTGGGAATGATGCCCACAAAAGATGCACTAATATGAATATTCCTTGTGAAAGGATAGACTCTGTTAGGAGTCTTATGAAATACATTCATTACATATGAATCCCTATTAGGAGATTTTGAATCCCTGTTAAAAGATTCTAACCCTGTTAAGAGTTATGGAAGACAGAAGGACCCACTACCCAAATAGCTTTAGGGTAAGATCACTGAACACACTATCCAAATAATCTTTGTATTACTCAATAGAATAATATGTTACCTCTTCTCTGACTATGCCAAACCACACTCACTGTTACACCATATCTCAATTTCAGATCTCCATACTTTGCATGTCTTCCTTCACAATTTGCTTTCACATTTAGCTCTTTTCTTCACTTCATATTCATACACTACTATCCTCTTCTACATACAATAAGGAAACACATTCCTTCCTTTATACCACACTCAAATAATTACAAATGAGTTGGCATACAATTACAAAATAAAAGTTTCCACATGCTACATCAAAATTACACAAAATTATCAGTTTCCAAATACAATAAATCTTCATTTGTGCGACCTCAAAGTTTGTGTTGTCATCCATGTCAATATCAATGTGTCTTCAACTTCCCTTTAACTATGCAAAACCAAATTCCATCTTGATTAGGAGATATCATCCGATTTCCACAAACCACTACTCAGGAACACTGCCTGAATACTGCTTCCACCAAAATTCTCATAGCTTCCATGAATAAAAGAATTACTATCTATGATCTTAACCATAGACATGTAAAATATCAAAGAGTATATCCTCAACATTGCATAGCTCCAACTACAATAACCCATGTGCGCTAATTCAAACTCTGTCTGCTTCTCTGCAAGTCTCCAGAAGATCACTATGTTGACATCAATGACAATCATAGTCATGAATGCAACAACAACTGCTATAGAATGGCTGCCAAACATTTATCATTCATTCCTAACAATCTCCCCCATTGGCATTGATGGCAACATAGATGAAAAAACATCCAATGTTCCAAAAATTCAATACTGCAACACTGCTGCATCAAATGTTCTTCATCAATCAAATCTTGCTTCATTTTCCTATTCAGATAGTACACATAGATTTTTTTCATGTAGAATTCTCCCCCATTGAAATCAATGACAGGAATTTCATCACTATGTCAACAAAAACTCCAATATCAAAAGACACTATTCAAAAAATACATTTACTAGAGTCCTCATGATTAAGCTCAGATACACATACTCCCCCATAGAGGAAGTACCAACATCCAGTCCAGAAGAAAGATAAGGCTCATATACCACTGGATGGATGAAACCAACTACATCACTTCTCAAAAATAGGCTAGGGCATAACCCCAAGCATACCTCTCAGATACTCAAATGTATCCTTAGGCAAAGGTTTTGTGAATATATCTGCTATCTACTCCTTTGTACTTATGTACTCAAGTTTGACTTCTTTCTCAGCAACTTTCTCTCTTACAAAATGATACTTGATCTCTATATGCTTTGTCTTAGAATTTAATACAAGATTCTTATACATACTAACTATGCTGGTGTTGTCACAATGTATGACAATAGGTTCAACAAACTTTATTCCAATATCCTTTAGCATTTGCTTCATCCAAATTATCTGATTACTATTGTTTGCTGCTGCTACATATTCTGCTTCTGCTGTGCTCTGTGAGATACAATTTTGCTTCTTGCTTAACCAAGAAACCAATCTTCCTCCAAGGAAAAATGCACCACCGCTGGTGCTTTTCTTATCATCAACACTGCCTCCCCAATCAACATCTATATATGCACATAGGGTAAAATCATCAGATTTTTCATACCACAATCTATAGTCCATTGTGCCTCTTAAATATCTCAGTATCCTCTTTACTGTCACATAATGTGATTCTCTAGGTTTAGCTTGAAATATTGCTACAATTCCAACTGAATGTGCTATATCAGGTCTTGTATGTGTCAAATACTGTAGTCCTCCAATCATGGATCTATAATTCTTCTGTTCTACTGCAAGAGTCTCATCTGTGATAGATAACTTATGTCCAGTTACCATAGGTGTTCCAACTAGTTTACAATTCTCCATTCCAAATATTTTCAACAAGTCATTCAGGTACTTTGTCTGACTTACAAAGATACCATCATTGTTCTGTGTTATTTTTAATCCCAAAAAGTATTTCATTTCACCAATCATACTCATTTCAAATTCAGTCTTCATTTCATCATTAAATTTGTCACTAGCTTCATCTTCTCCAAAAATAATGTCATCAACAAAAATAACTATAACCAACAAACCATTTTCAATTTCTTTTGTGTATAGATTTCTATCATCTGTTCCTTTTGTAAATTCCAACTTTAACAAATACTTGTCCAATCTTGCATACCAAGTTCTAGGTTCTTGTTTTTGTCCATAGAAAGCTTTCTTCAGTTTACATACCATGTCTCCTTCTTGAGTCAAAAGAAAACCTTCAGGCTGCTCAATGTAGACTTCTTCTTCCAATTCTCCATTCAGAAATGCTGACTTCACATCCATCTGATATACTTTGAATTTCTTGTAAGCTGCATAGGCCAAAAACATTCTTACTACTTCAATTCTTGCAACGGGTGCAAAGGTTTCTTCATAGTCAATTCCATCTTGCTGTGAGTATCCCTTACATACCAATCTTGCTTTGTTTCTTACTACTTCTCCTTGTTCATTCATCTTGTTTCTAAATACCCATTTAGTTCCAATAACATTCTTGTCTTTAGGTCTAGGGACCAATTCCCATGTCTTGTTCTTTTCAATCTAATCTAGTTCTTCTTTCATAACATTAGTCCAACTTTCATCTTCACAAGCTTCACTAGTAGTTTTAGGTTTAATTTGAGAAATCAAGCATAACTATTCTTGTACCTTATTCTGAGTTAGAACTCTTCTTTTGATGCTTCCAATAATTTTTCCAATAGGATGGTTTCTTAACAAACTCTTGCTAGGTGTCACCGTCTCAGATCTCGCTTCAGGTGTAGGCTCTTCAATGACTTCATTGTGGCTTTCATTCAACAAATCACTATCAGTTTCATAAAATAATTCAATAAATCCAATGTTAGGTTTAGGATGAGCTTCTTCATTTGATTCATAATCAATCATTCTTTCCTAAATTTTGAACTTTTCATCAACCTTAACATTTGCGCTTTCAACAATAGTCTTAGTTCTTTTATTGTAACATCTATAGGCTTTTCTTTTCAAAGAATATCCAAGAAATATACCTTCATCACTTCTAGGATCAAACTTTCCAATATCATCATCTCTCTTTATATAACATTTTCTTCCAAAAATTCTAAAATACTTAACTGAGGGTGCATGTCCAAACCATAATTCATAAGGTGTCTTGTTTGTGTCTACTCTAATTTGTACTCTGTTCATTGTATACACTGTTGTGTTCACTGCTTCTCTCCAGAATATCTTTGCCAAATCATTCTCAAATAACATAGCTCTTGCTACTTTAGTCATTGATTTGTTCCTACTTTCTGTAATACCATTTTGTTCAGGTGTTCTAGGGGCTGAGAACTATCTCTTAGTGCCATTTTCTTCACAAAAGGTGTTAAACTCTCTAGAAGTAGTTTCTCCACCTTTATAAGATCTCAAACATTTAATCTTCATTCCAGATTCATTCTCAGCTTTATTCTTAACAATCTTAAACTTATCAAATGCTTCATATTTTTCTTTAAGAAATGCAATCCACATCATTCTTGTAAAATCATCAACAAGAATCATAAAATACCTTTCTCCATAGAATCCTCTAGTCCTGGTAGGACTGCTCAAATCTGTATGAACAATTTCTAGCTTTTTTGTAGATGTAAACTTCTTACTGGGAAAAGAACTTTTTTTATATTTAGCCATCACACATTCTTTGCAAAGCATGTTAGTAGGCTTCATAATTTTAGGCAAATCTCTTATTGCTAGTGTAGTACTTACTTTCACAATGTTGTCAAAGTTTATATGACAAAACCTTCTATTCCATAACCATCAATTTTAGTAATCAAACATGTCATCTCAGTAGGATTCAATTGAAATACATTACCTCTAGTTCTAGATCTAGTTCCAATCAGATTTCCATCTTTATCCTTTATCACACAAGTTTTCTCAGTAAAACAAACTTGATATCCCTTATCAACTAACTGTCTAACACTCAAAAGATTATGTTTCAATCCATCCACAAAATAAACATCATCAGTATTAGTCTTGCCATCAAGAGTAATAGATCCTATACCTTTAATCAAACAAGGTGCATTATTTCCAACTATAACAACTCCTCCATCATATTCATTTAACTTTATGAACTTTTTCATGTCTTCAGTCATATGATGTGAACAACCACTGTCTATAATCCAATCAACTTTCTTTTCAACTTGAGAAACTAAGGCCTTTTCTTCCTTGACATCAGCTTCAGAATTTTCTTCTTTAATTGCTACAAATCCTATGTCATCATTATTCTCATTATCACTTTCACTTAAGGTTCTCTCTATACTAGCTTCAAGATCTTCATCATTAACATAGTAACATTCCTTAGATCTTCTAGGTTTGAAATTGTTTCTGTACTTTTTAACTCTCTTAGGACATTTAGATGCAAAATGACCATATTTTTGACAAGTCCAACATTAAAAAAATTTCTTACTGTTTGGTTCTCTCTTCACAAGCAAGGCAATACCTTCTTCAATCTTCTTGTCTTCTTCATTTTTAGATATGCTGCTACCAACATAATCTCCACTCACATTGATGCTTCTTGACAAAGTAGGGTGAACATTAAGAGCACTGAATGTTGTCTCCATTCTAGGTAAGTCTCCTGATAAGCTCAGGTTCATCTCTTCTGCTTCCAATCTTCCAAGAAGAGTCTCTCTTGTAAAGTTTGTAGTACAAGGTATAACTTGTTCAATCATCTATGTTGTCTGCTTAAATACATGAGTCAATGTACTCAGAATTTTCCATATCACTTCATTCTCTATCTTTGTTCCTCCACAAGATTTTATACTTGTAACAATTTCTGACATTCTACCAATATAGCTTCTAACAGATTCATCTTCCAACATTCTTATATCTTTAAATGCACATCACCAATTATGTAATCTAACTCTTTTGGCATGTTCATCACCTTCAAAAGTAGAGTGTAAAACTTTCCAAATTTCATGAGATTTTTTCAAACATTTTACCTGACTGTACTCATTCTCTGGAAGGGCTGTCAAAAGTGCTTCTCTTGCAAGTATGTTACACATGAATAGATCTCTCTCATCAGCAATACATGTTTCAAGATTGTCCTCTTCAATGATAGTCTTATCATTCTTTGTAATCAACCAATAACTTGGTCCTAAACACAGTAGGTGTGTCTTCATCTTTTCTTTCCAGCTATCAAAATTTACTCTATCAAACTTGGGGCTTTCTTTCCTAAAATTCCTCATGGATCTCCTTAAGTTGTTAAACTTCCTTTTCAAGGACTTGCTGCTCTGATACCAATTGTTAGAAAGTAAAGTCCATCAAGATAACTGAGAGGGGGGGGGGGTGAATCAGTTATCAGATAATTATAACTTTTATCAACTTCAATAACATAAAACCATGTAAGAAATATAATTACCAACCATAGAAAGATATTCATACACAATAACACAATGACACAAGACATGTTGACTAGGGGACCTCTTGATCAAAGAGTAAACCCCGGTGGGAATGATGCCCACAAAAGATGCACTAATATGAATATTGCTTGTGAAATGATGGACTTTGTTAGGAGTCTTATGAAATATGTTAAGTACATATGAATCCCTGTTAGGAGATTTTGAATCCCTGTTAAAAGATTCTAACCCTGTTAAGAGTTATGGAAGATAGAAGGACCCACTGCCCAAATAGCTTCAGGGTAAGATCATTGAACACACTGTCCAAATAATCTCTATATTAATCAATAGAATAATATGTTACCTCTTCTCTAACTATGCCAAACTGCACTCACTGTTACACCAGATCTCAATTTCAAATCTCTGTACTTCGCATGTCTTCCTTCATAATTCACTTTCACATTTAGCTCTTTTCTTCACTTCATATTCATACACTACTATCCTCTTCTAAATACAATAAGGAAACACATTCCTTCCTTTATACCACACTCAAATAATTACAAATGAGTCGGCATACAATTACAAAATAAAAGTTTCCACACGCTACATCAAAATTACATAAAACTGTCGGCTTTCAAATACAATAAATCTTCATTCATGTGACCTCAAAGTTTGCACTATCATCCACATCACTATCAATGTGTCTTCAACTTCCTTTTAACTATGCAAAACCATATTCCATCCCAATTAGGAGATATCATCCGATTTACACAAACTGCTACTCAGGAACACTTCCTGAATACTGCTTCCACCAAAATGCTCATAACTTCCATGAATAAAAGAATTACTATCTGTGCTCTTAACCATAGACATATAACATATCAAAGAGTATATCCTCAACATCGCATAGCTCCAACTACAATAACCTACGTGCGCTAATTCAAGCTCTGCCTGCTTCTCTGCAAGTCTCCAGAAGATCACTGTGTTGACATCAATGACAATCATAGTCATGAATGCAATAACAACTGCTACAGAATGGCTGCCAAACATTTAGCATTCATTCCTAACAATCTATTCCTATCTCTCAAGATTTTTTTGGGCCTATCTCTTGTTCTTCTATGGGTGTTGTCAGTCTTCCCTCTCAAGGTGTTGGAAATCCAACATTGGATTCATTGGTGAAAGGAAAAAAATATAAGATATCTTCACCCTCTTTTGACATGACCCTACATTCCCACAAGGGAAGGGATAAATATAAATCTTAAATGTTTTTGGTTGTGGGTGTTAGGGTCGGAGTTTTCTCTAGTTCTTTTTTTTGGGGGTGCATGTTGTTTTTTTCATGTCGTGTCTATCTTAGGTTGTTAGAGCTTGTTGGTAAAACCCCCGTCTTGGTCTTGATCCATTCCTTGTTGTGGGCTTTCATTGAATATCTTTTGTGACCTTTTTGTAAAGGATTTTAGGCCCCTTCAAAACCTATTTGATCTTTAATCAAAATAAAAAAAATAAGAGAAGAGAACAAAATTATAGGAAGGTCCTTGGAGGGGCCAAAGTAGGTTAAGAGGGCTCAGAAGTAGATAGGATGGTCCTTTAATAGTAGATTAACTTCGCTTTCGATTTATTGACTTATTCAATTAATTATTCTCTGGAAGGAGAATATTCTTTGGAGTTACATAAGTGACATTCAAACCTTCAATGTTTGTAATGCATGACAAGCACAAAGAATATTCTACAATTGTGATGTTAGACTAAAATGTTCTTTTCATTTCTTCATGATATTAGCATAAGATTTGCCTTCAAATTTTCGTTGTAGAAAAAAAACATTTCTCAAAAGTAAGTAGGTTGGAGACCCAGCCACTTTCCATTTAAGACAATTTTATATTTTTTGTTGACTAGATAATTGCTTCTGCCTTTGGATGCCCAAAATGGCTTGGTATTTGGTGTTAGGATTAACAAGGCAGAAATAAAAATTACATGCAAATATAATCAATATCAAAAAATAATAAACCACACAGAAGAAAACACAAGACACAAAGATTTAATGTGGTTCACCCAATCCCTGGGCTACGTCCACCAACAACGAGTCCAATATTTTATTATCCAGTGATTAGAACCTGATTACAATCTGTAATCCCTTACAGCTCAATCCTGTTGCAAGTACTAAAACATTCCACATATAAAATCCCTAACCCTAAGAAATTTTATACAAGTTTATTTTTGCCATTTTAGGGTTACAATAAGTCAGCTCAAAATAGACCAGTAATTCCCTCATCAATCACCACAATATAACAGTTAGATGTGTAAGGAACCTTGTTCAGTAGCCTGATAGATCATTTATGGTCTATATTTAATGGTTTTGAGCTTATGATCATTTATTTGAACATCTACTACATAGGTGTAGCCAACTGTCTCCTTCCTTTAAATTTAGCTTCTACTTGATAAATACGTATCCCACATTGTTGTGAGAATGTGACAAGTTCCCCACAAAGTCAGTTTCTCTCCTTATTCTTTTTCTCATTACAACAAATGCATGTGGAAGAGAAACAAGTTTGTTTGTGGTTGCGAGTTATCACAAGTTTCAAAATGAAAATGTCATATGGACATGTTTCTCCTTTTTAATAAAAGTGTTGACTGTTACATAAATAGTTACTCTTTTAATACATCTAAATATACTCTCTCGTGTAAAAGAAAAGTGTTTTATTTGACAACACAATCTTTTCTTTAGGGATTACTTACCATAATGAGTTTATAGACTCAATTAAATGCTATACTATTGCAATTAAAATGAGTTTCTCTTCATTTTTTCTCATTACAAAAAATGCATGTGGAAGATAAACAAGTTTTTTTGTGGTTGCGAGTCATCACAAGTTTCAAAATGAAAATGTCATATGGACATGTTTCTCCTTTTTAATAAAAGTGTTGAGTGTTACATAAATAGTTGCTCTTTTAATATATCTAAATATACTCTCTCGTGTAAAAGAAAAGTGTTTTATTTGACAACACATTCTTTTCTTTAGGGATTACTTACCATAATGAGCTTACAAACTCAATTAAATGCTATACTATTGCAATTGAAATGAGTTTCTCTTCATTTTTGTGAATGCAGTTTCTCCATATTCTAAGAGGATAATATCAAGGTAGTCTTTCTTGCACTTTTTGATACAATCAACACGTTAGAGATAGTTGATAATAATTGAAGATGATTTTAAAACTCCATCTTGCACCTTGTTATTAGTGTGCATTGGAGTTTGTACAATTTTATCAACATTTATGATGGACAAATCTCATATGGTGAGATTTATCATATCTTATTTTGTGTATGGGCATTGATATTAGGGAGTTATTACCTTGGTAATTGGAATATGTACACTTGGCCATAAATGCCTTGTTGTGGAATATATATATGGATTAATGCTAGTAATGTCATCACTATAGTCAATTCTCTTGTTTGATAGATTCTATAAAATTGAGCATAATAGTGCAAATTGTTCAACTTCTCATATTATATCCTTTTTTTGGTTTCTCATTGACCCTTTTGTGGAGGCAAGCTGAGGTGCAATGCCCTATATATGTGTACCAATGTTGGAAGTAGTACACTTTAAAGACAACTTTAGATTGGATGTTGTATCAAAGTCTCAGAAAAGAGAGAGATATCATAGGAGTGTATAACTAGACTTTCCTGCTAGCATATTATTGTTAAGACATTAATAGAGAATAGAAAATGACTGAACCAATCTAGGGGGTGGTATGCTCTTAATTTTATTGTATTTATGAGTATCACATTTTTAAAGAAATTTGAGTATGTCATAATTTATTTTATTCTAAAATATTGAGATATCCTTGACTAATTTGAACCCATAATTTTCCAATATTTTCCTTAAGTGATAATTTCAAAGTGACTTGTCTAATACTTTGAAATGTTTCATTTCAGGGATGCAAGGGAAATTGATTGACTTGATATTTGAAAAACAAGAATTGACTAAATGATAATAATTGTATCCTTCCACACATTCATACCAAGACAAAAAACATCCCTTAATTAGTTAATAGAATAAAAAGAGAAAGTATTTCTCTATCCCTCTACAATCATAGCACCACTTGAAAAGGTATGGTAGCAACCTCAATCTCCTCTAACTCTTCCCTTTACTAAATATGAGTTGTTTGTTGTAGTTCATCTCACAATCCTCGAATGGTGTTGTTCAAAATTAGAACTTATATGCTAATGGATCCCTTGCTATAGGCATTGCTCCTTAGTATATGAGTTCACTCAACACCAAAGAATCACAAAATGTTGACCCTTCCATCACTTGCACTACAATATGAATATAACAATGATTGCATAAGGAGATACACTCAGTTAGATAAGAATCATTTCTATACAGTTTTGTTTGGTTCAAGAATAATCTATAAAGGGCCTTGGCTACCACATCCAAAATCACAAGCAAAGTCCACCCACCATTCATGCCAATTCTGAGTATCTTGTGCCAATAAGTTACCTACTAATATCAAAGAAATCCCCAACCATATTTTGTTTTGTTATGCTCACCGAGATGAGATTCAATGCTACCAATATCAAACCACCAATACGACTTTTGCACAAACATTATAAATATTTATCGCCAAATATTAGAGTAATAGAATAGTCAACCTCCTCCCATTAACGGAAAGGATGAAGTCACAATATGGTAGT
Source organism: Chamaecyparis obtusa (assembly GCA_027943335.1). Taxonomy (NCBI): domain Eukaryota; kingdom Viridiplantae; phylum Streptophyta; class Pinopsida; order Cupressales; family Cupressaceae; genus Chamaecyparis; species Chamaecyparis obtusa. Next base: position 16,137 of record BSBK01006783.1, read on the forward strand.
AGACACCAAGAAAGTGCCCAATATTTTGAACAACAAAAGGACTCTTTATGCCTTGGCATGGATTTCTTTATGACTTGGCACAAGAATGTTCATGCCAATATTGAGATATGACCAATAAACATCTTCATCCAATACTACTATCACATTCATAAAGAAATCATAATTTTATCTTCCTGATACTTAATTAAAGTTGATACAAATATTTATCTTTGACTTTTTGGTTTCTAATGTTAGAAATATGAATATTTGATGTTGTCCCTTAATCATGGTTATAACCTTTGATTTGTGTTGGCTCCAACACAAAATACTATGCCCAACATTCTCAATTAACCATTGAATTAATATATTACCTATTCATATTATATCTGTTAAGTAATATCGCACCACCAATATATTTATCTTCCAACTATATAAATTAATATCTAGCCCATGATGATATATTGAGCCGTTGCACAATATTTTCCCATCTTTGCACTTAAACTCTCAATAATAATATTAGAAATAATATCCCGTAAATCATAATATATAAAGTGTATGATATATATCAAAATACCCAAAGATAACATGAACAAGAGAGACCAACGACAATAATATTATATTTCAAAATAAAATTATATTTTTCCAAGTCAAGTATCTCAAGATATAAATGGCCACAAACTCATGAATATTTGATGCAAGAGCATTCTAGGTGTAAGGGTAATCTTGCATCACCCAAAAATATTTTTGGTTTCTTTTCAATAATGGCTATCTTGTGCAAAGCTGCTATTTATGAAAACTTACTATTTTAAGTAAGTTGTTCATATGAGCTCAAAATGTTTTGATTTCACAAGTGGAGGTTCATCTTAGTCATATCAGCCTACCAGTTGAGTTTCATTTCTATATCATATGTATTAGTGAAGTTATTGAGGGTTTTGGGTACAAAATCTTTGAGCTCAATTTTTAAGGTCTTAGAGGCTCTATGCGATTGACCCCTGACAGACTAGAGCTTGCGTGAGTCAAGTACTATAGATCAGGTCCTTCCATTTTTGAAAAGTGGTTATAATAGTCAAATGAAGCTACGGTTAAAAAGTTATGGGCTCTGGAAGTTGGGCTACCTAAAAATTAAATTTTTAATTATTTTGAGTTGACCCTAATGTAGAAAAAAATGAAAATTAAATATTTCTAAGTTTGGTCGACATTAATGGCTAAAATTCTTGAACCTTCCCAAGCAATGGAAAATTGCCTATATAAAGAATGTTGTAGTGTTGTCTAGGGCAATTCAAGGTAGTTCAGAGTGGATCTAGATAATGCGCAAAAATGCCTCCATGAAGAGTACATGGTGGAAGAGTCGGAGGTGTATCACTTGAGGTTAGAGAGCTCCAAAGACAAGTGTGAGCATTGCAAGAAGAGATTCACAGAGGAATGAATCTTATAGTCAGAGATGAAAGTGAGGATGAAGCTGAAGAAGAAAGAAATTTTGATCAGGAAGGAGAAGGTGAAATTCTGAACCAAGAGGAAGAAAGGCTTTTTTGAGCCATTTCCAAGATTGGAAAAAGTCCTAAGATTGAGGTTCCCACATTTTTAAAAAATCTTAACCGAGAGGAGTTGATCAACTAGATCAATGAATTAGAAGAATATTTTGAGTATGAAGATATCGAAGATCATGAAAGGGTCAAATTTGTGAAGGGTAGACTGAAGGGTCATGCGAAAATCTAGTGGTAGGAGATTCAGTTAGAGCTAAAAAGAAGAGGAAAGGATAAAATCATAGGATGGGATTAAATGGTGGATAAATTGAAGTGACATTTAATTCATGTTGATTATGAGCTTGATCTATTAAAGAAAATGCAAGGTTTGAAGCAAGTAGGGATATCTGTTCAGGAGTATACATAGGAGTTTTATCGAATCTTCATCAGAATATGCCATGCAGAAGTTGATAAGGAGAAAGTTACATGTTACCTTAATGGGTTGAGGCCAAGCATTCAGGAGGAGTTGAATTTGGTCTGAATGAACAATATTGAAAAAGCATACTAGTTTTCCCTAAAAGTAGAGGAAAAGTTGAACATAAAGTTTGAAAATAGACAAAGTGGAAGAGGTCGTGGCAGAAGATCCAGTGGATGGTCTTATGGAGGTCAAAATGAAGATTAGAAAAAGAAAGATGAGGTAAGTAGCAGTCAAAAAAGGAGAGGAAACAATTTGAACTGGTTCCATGATCAGAATAATAGAGATCAAAGAAGAAGAAGAAGAAGAGGACAAGGATATAGAAGAAGAGGCTTTTGTGGAATATGTTTTCATTGTAGAGAAGAAGATCATAGGGCATATAAATGTCCTCAATGCCAAGGAAGGATATATAGGATAAGTGAAGGCTAGGCTAGAGTTGCACTTGTGGATGAATGATGTAGTCATGTACGGAGGATCCAATTAAGGACTGTCCAAACTTGCAGCCAAACCACAACACAATAAAAATACACCACAAAAACACTAGATCTGAAATAAAATAGGCATCTTTATTCATCAAAAACTGATTACATGCAATGTGTCAGGCTGTAAAGCCTTCCTGGTTATGGCCAAATACAAAGCAAGAAAAGTTCTACAAGATCACGTAGGATCCAATACATCTCTTAGCTAGTCTAGGTCTGTAACACAACAGGACGCCGGTAGACACTCCAAGAAAGATCTAAACTTGTGCACATAGGCCACCAAGCAATCTTCTTGTGCCTAAGCTCGCAAGCTACTAACTCTACTATACTTCTATCTTCCAAATCACTAGTCTAGATCTCTTGCCCCCAACTGCCTAAACAACTACCCAAACATCCTCTTAAATACTAATTCCCAGCCATAAGTTGGCTTTACAAAGTATACAAATATTAAATATAAAACATCAATCAGCTCTCAAATAGCCTTACAATAAATAAATTATCCATGTCGGCTTCCAGATCCACATAGGAGAATGCAACACACCATATCTAGGTCCCCACACGTCCAACGGTCAATCCATAACTTGAGGAACGTGACCTAAATTAAAGGCACCAGTTGGCCAAGCCGATCCATCCAAACAACCAAGTCGGTAAGACCATTTACCAAGCAACATAGAAATAACTGAGTGCCAGGAGAATCGATGCCTTCAGTTATTGAGCACCTCGGTTAATACTAAAACCGAGAAACCAGTCTCCAAAACAAAAAAAATACATCACCACAATAAGATCAAAACTACCAATCTACCTTTAAAAACAAACATATTTTTGGTTGATACATGATTGCCAAGAATCCTAGGATGCTCCTACATCAAACACCCCAAGTAAAGAAGATTTTCTCATAAGGAAATTAGTAATGTCTTAAGGGAATTAGAACAGGTATGCCAAATCTATTCTTGACCCATGTCTCCTCTTGTCCTTTATTCCAAGTTGTCTTCACTTCATCTGTTGTTTCCTACGACAAGTTTTCCTACTTCCCATTCCTCTTATCTTGCCTGCCTGCAACCGATAACAACTGACTCTGACCATCCCTTCCACTGTGGATCACATCAGTACTTTGGTAAATCTCATCCTCTTTGAACTCATCAATAAACTTAGTATCATCTACATCTCTTTGTGTCATCAATGTCATCATCTGTTGTACTATCTTTGTCAAAAAGACCATCCGCCTCTTAATCTCAACAAACTCCTCTGATATCTCATTCTCCTTCTCTTTCAAACTAGATTTTGAAGGAACAGGTTCATCAACCCTATGTTCTTGAGGTTTGTCACGATCACATGGACATCATCTGATAACTCCACATTCCTTAGTCCCTGTCTCCTGTAAAGGTAACAGCTTATGCATAGATCCTTCATGTCTAACCACATAGGTGTTAGCATGGCCATCAAACAAAACATTTCTATCAAATTGCCAAGGCCTATCAAGAAATAGATGACAAGCATCCATAGGCAATACATCACATAATATTTCATCATGATAAGATCCAATCTTAAAATTAACGAAGCATTGCTCTTCAATTCTAACCTTAGACACATCTTGTATCCAACTAACCTGATAAGGGTTAGGGTGCTTCCTTCTTTCCAAATTCAACTTACTAACCATCTCTTCTGAAACAAAGTTCTCAGAATAGCCACCATCAACTATGACATTACATACCTTATCCTTGCACTTACATCTAGTTCTGAACAAATTTCTTCTTTGTACAGATTCATGGACACATGCAGCTAACCTCCTAGTGATAAGAGTCTCACCTTTTTCTACAGCATTCACAATGTCTTCTTCAGCAGTTAGTGCAACTCTTCTTTTAGGAAATTGGAAACTTCTATGACCCGCTTCACCACATTGATAATAACTACTAGTGAACTCATTTCTCCACCTTCCTCTCTACCCATTATTGAAATTCTTAGTGTCTTGACCACTACCAAATCCTACATCAGTCTTCTTAGGATTCTCTACCACATTATTTTCAGGAACTATCTCACTAGTCTTACCATCTCTATTCCTACTGTTTTGTCTACCTTCAAACTTCTTGTTCAACTTCTCTTCAATATTTAATGCCATCTGATAAGCATATCCTATTGTTGTCATCCGAACATTAAGTAACTCTTCTTGAACACTAGGTCTCAAACTATAAACATACCTAGCAACCTTCTTTTTATCAGCTTCAGAATGACCAGTCCTAATCAGGATTCTGTAAAACTCTTCAGTATACTCCTGTACTGATTTGTTAGTCTACTTCAAGGCTTGCATCTTCTTAAACATGTCCAACTCATAATCCACCAGAATGAATTGCTTCTTCAACTTTTCAACCATTCGGTTCCATCTAGTGATCTTTTCTTTTCCTCTCCTACTTCTTTCCAATTGAACTTCTCTCCACCAAATATTTGCATGACCCTTCAGTTTAGTCTTTGCAAATCTAACTCTATCAAGATCTTCTATTTCTTCATACTCAAAGTACTCATCTATTTCATTGATCCAATCAATCAACTCTTCTGGCCTAAGGCTTCCAAAAAATGTAGAAACTTCAATCTTAGGTCTTTTCCCAATTTTAGACATAGCCTTCAGGATTCTATTTTCCTCTGGATCTCTAGCTTCTTCTACAACTTCTTCAAAATGATCTTCTTCTTTAGATTCATCATCATTATCCTCTTTCAAGGTAGTCTTCTTTCTCAATTTCTCTTGCAGATCTTGCACTTGTCTTTGCAAAGCCCTAAAATCATGAAGACTAAATTCTCCAATAGGTTTTTCCTTTGAGATCTCATGATTTCTCCTCGGAGGCATCTTCAATCCAAGATCTAGGTGCAAACTATCTTCCTTTGGTGATAAGTCCAAACATACAAGATCAACTTGCTCCATAAGATCAACTTAGCTCCAATAGGAACAAACTTCACTCTGATACCACTTGATGCAGTCATGTATGGAGGATCCAATTAGGGACTGTCTAAACTTGCAGCCAAACCACAACATAGTGGAAATACACCACAATAACACTAGATCTGAAATAAAAGATGTATCTTTATTCATCATCAACTGATTACATGAAATGTGTCGGGCTATAAGGCCTTCCTAGTTACAGCGAAATGCAAAGCAAGAACAATTCTACAAGATCATGTAGGATCTAATACATCCCTCAGCTAGTCCAAGTCTGTAATACAAAAGGACGTCGGTAGACACTCCAAGAAAGATCTAAACTTGTGCATGCATGCCACCAAGCAATCTTCTTGTGCCTAAGCTTGCAAGCTACTAACTCTGCTATACTTCTATCTTCGAAATCACCACTCTAGATCTCTTTCCCCCAACTGCCTAAACAACTACCCAAATGTCCTCTTAAATACTAATTCCTAGCTATAAGTCAACTTTACAAAGTATACAAATATTAAATGCAAAAAATCAGTTGGCTCTCAAATAGCCTTACAATAAATAAATTATCCATGTCGGCCTCCAGATCCACATAGGAGAATGCAACACGCTAGATCTAGATCCCCACATGTCCAACAGTCAATCCATAACTCGAAGAACATGACCCAAAATTAAAGGCACCAGTTGGCCACGCTGATCCATCCAAACAACCAAGTCGGTAAGACCATTTACTGAGCAGTAGAGAAATAACTAAGCGCCAGTGAACCGACCATGCCAGGCATGACTGAGCAACGCAGTTATTATGGAGCGCTAGGAGAACTGATGCCTTTAGTTACCGAATGTTCTTTAGAGACCGAGCACCCTGGTAAACACTGAAACCGAGCAACCAATCTCCAAAACTGAACAAATACTTCACCACACTAAGATCAAAACTACCAATCTACCTTTCAAAATAAATATATTTTTGGTTGATATAGGATTGCCAAGAATCTTAGGATGCTCCTACATCAATGAAGATGTTAGATCATCACATTTTGAAGATGCTGAAAGAGGAGAAGTCCTAGTTAACAAAAGATTCATATTGAGTGGTGAGAATGAACCTGAGCAAAGGAGGAGTTTGTTTCACACTAGGTGCAAGTGTGGGGATAAATGTTGTGATGTGATTATCGATATTGGAAGCACTTACAATTTGGTGTTAGAAGAGATGGTCACAAATTTGAAGCTCAAGATGAAGAAACACCTATTTCCATACTAGATTGTTTGGGTGTAGGATGACCACAAGGTCATGATTAATGAATAGTGCCTAGTGAAGTTCAATATTGGCGGATACCATGATGAGGTACTATGTAATATCATGCATATGGATGCATGTCATATGTTGTTGGGTAGGCCATGGTAGTTTGACAGGCATGTTGTACATGATGGTCATGTGAATACTTATTTTTTGACAAAAGATGGAGTGCGACATAAGCTAAAGCCATTGAAGGACACAAAAAAAATGGCATGTGGTAGTGCAAGAATAAGTTTTGTTGATGGAAGAAAGTTCCTAAAGGGTATGAGGCATGAGCATATGTATTTTTCTTTAATTCCAAAATTTGGTAAAGAGTAAGTAGAAGATATACCTATAGAAGTTGCAGATTTGTTGAATGAGTTTCAAGATATTGTATCCAATAATGTGCTTGATGGATTACTACTAGTAAGGAAGATCAATCATACATGAATTTGATTCTAGGAGCCAGTTTACCAAATAAAGTAACACATAGAATGACACCGACAAAAAGTGAAGAGTTGAACAAACAAGTACATGCATTCTTAAAGAAGGGGTTGATTTGAGAGAGTCTGAGTCCCTATGATGTACCAACAATATTAGCACTAAAGAATAATGGAGAATGAAAGATGTGTACAGATTCCAAGGCTATAAACAAGATTACAATCAAGTATAGGTTTCCATTAATGTAGATGGATGATATTATGGATTGTTTGAGTGGAGTTGTGTATTTCTCAAAGATAGATCTAAAAAGTGGATATCATTAGATCTGTTAGAGATTTTTCTTATGAGATCAAACTTGGCAAAAATGTAAGCTTGATTCTTAGATAAAAAGGGGCTCCAAGTTTGCAAGAAAAAGCTTAATTGATGAGGATTGGATAAGATCCTCCTTCTACTTCGAGCTCCACAAGACTCAGGTAGGTATTGCCTATGAACAGGTTACTATATTCTAAGTAAGCTTTTGATTAGTGGATTAGTTCTTCACTGTCATGCTATTGTGTTACTCAAATCTACTTCAATAAAAGATAATTTTGTAAACAGCTGAGAATAACCTGCTACAAAATATGACAAATGAACTTATAAATGTAACAGCATGACAATGGAAATAAAGACATAAATCTTTCTTTTTATGAGTTGAACTCAAGGAAGGCTAACCTTTTGATTCTCTCTTCAAGGAATCAACAAAGCTAAACTATATCACCTAGATACAATTCTTTCACAATATGCATGAACTTAAAATAGAAATGAATTGGTGATAATTTTTTAGTGTTTGATGACATAAAAATGATTGTATAACAAATAGCCAGTGCCTATTCCATTGGGCAAAAGAGTTTGAATATAAATGCACAAAAAGAATTCAAAGGAATATAGTTGAATGCCTTACAAACTACATGCAATCTGAATAGAATGCCTTACAAACTATTCTGTCAATTTTATATTGTTATGATCAAAATCTTAACACATATGTCTACTCTTTAAAACTATTTATGAAATTTAATCCTCTCCTTGAGAGAAACTCACAAATAATTAAATAAATTACCTTGTAGCTGGTACATTTTCAAATGCCTTACAAATCCAAACATACAAGAGCATAAGATAGAGTGAAGAGACAATAACAAAGTAAGATAGAAATTGCAGTGTATTTCATTAAAAATAAACCTGTCTGTTACATACAAAGTTTCAAAGTTTAGGAATTTAAACATAAAACTATAAATCTGCTATACAAAAAAATTTAAAAATTCATCATTTAGAGACATGCTCACAACAGAGCAGTCACAGGGTTCTACAAAAAATAGGTAAATAGAAGTAGAACCAAGAACCCCTTACAATGAGAAAAGAACATAATAAATAGACTCTAAGAGAGAAAACTTAAAGTCTATGCTGGATCAACACCTGTCTGCAATCTGATTTCATTCTCCTTTCAAAATGTCTGAGAAATATGATCTTCCCAAATGCTTCCAAATTTGAAAATATCTATCTTCTTAAAATATCTGATCTCTTTTGCCCCTTCAAAAAAATATCTGATTTCATTTGCCACTTTAAAATTCTCATTCTTTATCATTAATTTTCTGAGTTTGTCATTATCCTTTCATCTATTAAAAATCTGATTCATTCCCTCTGCTGGATTTGTAAAAATCAAATATATTTAGAAAAATATCTTTGCAAAATTTGATCCCGGATTAAAAACCCTTTGCTGCTCGCATCAACTCACCCAGATTTTATTTTTATCATCATCATTGCATTCGTCATCTTCTAACGTTTCCGAAAATATATAATACTGCTATATTTGGATAAAAAATGAATCTGCAGCATTACTTCCCGTGAGCAGCTCTATTAATAAAAAATTTAAAAATTATCTAATGTTTCCACTTTATGATCTTTTAAATCTTTTATTTCTTTTAAAAAAAATTGCACTTGCTACCAGAACTTGCCACTTGTCACTTTTTCATTCGCTGCTTTAGTCTCTAAATCTCATAATCACTTTTTTCTTTATGAGATTTGGAGACTACTACACTTTTTTTTTTCCTTTAGTCTCCAAGTCTCCAGATCACTTTTCCTTTAGTCTCCAAGTCTTTTGGTAGTTTTTTCTCATTATGAGATTTGGAGACTTCCTTTAGTCGCTAGATCTCTAGATTTCTTCATTATGAGATTTGGAGACGACTACATTTTCTTCTTTTTAGTCTCCAAGTCTCCAAATGTACTTTTTTCTTCTTGAGATTATGAAACTACCTTTTCTTCTATTTTTTTTATTTTTAGTCTCATAATCTCAGAATTGACTTTTCTTATTATGAGACTTGGAGACTACTACATTTCTACTTTTTTATTTTTTTAGTCTCTTAATCTTCAAATTGACTTTTTCTATTATGAGATTTGGAGACTAAGTGCACCTTTTTCTTATTTTTTAATTTAGTCTCCAAATCTTCAGATGTACTTTTCTTCTTTATGAGATTTGGAGACTACATTTCTTCTAATTTTTAATTTTTTTAGTCTCCAGATCTCTAGATGATTTTTTTTTTATTTCATTATGAGATTTGGAGACTAAGTGCATTACTGATTTTTTATTACTGCTAGTACTCAGAAGATCATAACTTTTAATTTTCAAACTGAGTTTTTAAAATTTTTTTATTGTACAAAGAACACATGGTCTTCTCAAACATACATAAAATTTAGCCCAACCCAGTTTGTATTTTTTGAGTTATGATGAAAAACGTGACTAGTTTCTGAGTGATGCACTCTTAGAAAATGTTGACAAACTGTATGTAGAATCATTTTGGTAAGCTAGGCAAATAGATTCATCAAGGCTTGAAAATTAAAACATAAGAAGTATTTGATCAGTAGAATACAACGCAAATTTTTTTTTCTCAATCCGGTCACATGGTCAAAAGTTATAAGTAGTCAAACAAGGGCACTTAGAATTCTGAATAATTATAAGTGCATGATATCAATAAACTACCAACTTTGAGGGGTTTAAAACTTAATCAAATGAATTTGAAATGATGTGAAAATTGGAACATAAGTTCTTTGTTATGTATACTAAACATCCTCAAAATGGCGGGTCATGAAATATTTCTAGACAGAAGATATTCAAAGACAAATTCGGCTACTTTACTCTGTTTGACACTTAGGCAAAAATGTAAATTTTGAAATAACACCTTAAAATGACAAGTCCCTAAATATGTCAAAATTTGAAACTTAGAAGCTGGAAACCACTGTGCATGACAATTAAAAGGTGTTGAACCTATTTTTCCATCTGCATCTCATGAAAATTATCAGGGCATCTTTTACAAGCATACCAATTAGGCCTTCTTAAAATTTTTTTTTTTAGGAGTAACCACTTTGCCTTATAGAAATTTTTTTAATTGGTCACTCTAAATTTGAACCAAATTTGAGAGTACCAACAGTGGCTCTAACTGTGGATGCTTGATCGCAAGATCATGGCAAGAATACCAGAATCTTCTGGAAGAGTAGACCACCCCAAAACTAACTCAAATTTTCTTTTTAAAACTTCTATTTTTTCATTCATCTTTCCTCTTCCCAACACCTTTTCTAAAAAAAAAGAACCTCTACTGAAATCAAACACACCACACAACTGAAAGGGAAAGCGACTATACATACAGGGAAATTATTTACAAAAGGCCCAAAACCTCAAATTGGATTCAGCTCTTACCTCTATCATACATTTGATTTTCATCTCCATAGATCAAAGACAAACCGAAGTTATTGCTTCCATGTGTCTGATTGAAAATATTGTCACTGTTCTTTAGCACATCAAACAAAAGATAATCAGCAAACTCAGCATCACCTTGAAAAATATCACTGAAACATGGTGAATGTTGATCATTATATGATGTCAAAGTATCACTGTCTTCATTACTACTAACTTGCTGGGCGAAGAAATATTCTAGCTCACTTTCATGAATGAAAGCAAATTCTTTATGAAAATTAGTTTGCACCAAAACACAATCTTCATTCTCAATACTGTTTTGCAAACTAGGATGGAACTCTTCCATACAAATATTTGATTACAAAAGGCCTGATATGGATTGTTGACAAGAGCCCTTAGAGGCATCCTCTAAATCTGAAAATGAATCATCAAATATCAATTCATTTGCCATTGTCAAATTTGAAAACACGCATATAGATCTCTGACTCTCCTGAAGAGAGTAATCAGTATTTTGATGTACACAAGAATCATCCATATTAAAATCATCAAAGTTTGAATTCTCAACAACATATGAGTCATCATATTTATCATACTTAACAAAATTAGATTTTTTCCAGTCATATGTATTTTCATCTTGTACATTGATTGCTTCAGAAGTAGGAAAAGAAAAATCAGCATAAGTTTCATACTTTGCATCCACTTACATATCTTCACTATCAAAGCATATATCAACTGGGCTTTGCAAAGTAGGGTCTATATTTGGTGCATACTTCTGAAAATTAGTAGCTAGTAGTTCTGATATTTCTTCACTGCTTAGTGAACTTTGGACTTCACTTTCATTGGCTTTAACCTCTTCTTTGCTATTGTCTATATCTTGTTCATTGAGAACAAAGACTGAAGTCTTTTGGCTCACATTACTTTGAGCAAAAGAATCATCATAGTCACTCTCATCTACATAATAATTTTCCTCTTGCTGATCACAAGACTCCTCCCTAATCTGAGAGTAGAGGTCTGTTCTGCTATGCTGATAATAAGACAAATCTTTGAATCCAATGGAAACACCCACAATTAGATTTTTACCACTGACATCTTGATATTTATCTATTTCACTATCAGCATCATAGTCAGCATTTTCATCACAACTAAAGTCAGCATCACTAATACTTTCAAATTCACATTCTTCAAACTCATTTATCCATTTTTTAACAAGTTCAATGCCTTCCTCTTTACACTTTGTAGACCATTCTACTGACTTAGGCATATAACGTTCTAAGAATAAATGAAAATATGCAGACTCTTAGAGCTCCATCCCTTCTGGCAACTCATCATATGCATTGACAAACTTTTCATAAAATACATATATGGATTCTTCACTTATTTCTCCTACATGTCTTTTCAAAAATAATACAGCTTGATCTTATATTTTCTGATTTAACAATGCAACATCCTTTTGAATTTCTCTAAGATCTACTGGATAACTTTTAGATATAAACATTATATCTTGATCTCTTGGATCCAAACTCTCCATTGCATTGCTTATCATTAACACATCTTTTTCACAAAGATTTTTATCTGATTATGCAATCACTTCTCATAAAAATATACCATACTTCTAAATCTGATGTTTGAAAAATGTAAAAGCAGAAGTATGACCAAAGATTTTAAATTTATATTCCTTCTTTTAGTGACTTCTTCACTTGGCAAGGAAACAATTTATTTCATAAAACTTTGAAGAATACTTGGGTAATTCTTTTTGTTGCTGTCCTTCTGAATCTCCTTTTGATTCTGTCTTCCACCATTGAATCTTTCGAGCATCCACTAGTTCTTTGCTGCAAGTGTTCCCAACTGATCATAAATTTTCCTTCATCTAAGTGCACACTGGTGCAGAGATCTTTCAGAGTCGCCACTCACTACTATGAGAATGTATAAAACTTGGGTTTTAACAAAGACAACAGACTTTCAGCAAGTCAATAGGATGTGAGATACTCCTTCACCAAGAAGATATTCAGAAACACTTCTTAATAACAACAACAACCAGGCTAGTAAACATGATTTGAAAGACTTTCAGATTTATAAAGATTTATAACTCTTTCCTCAACAGGATATGGTAGATGACTATATTTATGAACAAACAGGCCAGGAGTCAAACTCAACTAGAAACTTGTGTCACTTGTTTGATTGCAAAACTAATCCCCAACAGAGTCACCATTTTGTTAGGGATTTTTCTTGTGAGATCAAACTTGGCAAAAATGTAAGCTTAATTCTCAAATAAAAAGGGGCTCCAAGTTTGCAAGAAAAACTTAATTGATGAGGATTGGATAAGATCCTCCTTCTGCTTCGAGCTCCACAAGACTCAGGTGGGTATTGCCTATGAACAGGTTACTATATTCCAAGTAAGCTTTTGATTAGTGGATTAGTTCTTCACTGTCATGCTATTGTGTTACTCAAATATACTTCAATAAAAGATAATTTTGTAAACAACTGAGAATAACCTGCTACAAAATATGACAAATAAACTTATAAATGTAATAGCATGACAATGGAAATAAAGACATAAATCTTTCTTTTTATGAGTTGAACTCAAGGAAGGCTAACCTTTTGATTCTCTCTTCAAAGAATCAACAAAGCTGAACTATATCACCTAGATACAATTCTTTCACAATATGCATGAAATTAAAATAGAAATGAATTGGTAATAATTTTTTAGTGTTTGATGACATAAAAATGATTGTATAACAAATAGCTAGTGCCTATTCCATTGGGCAAAAAAGTTTGAATATAAATGCACAGGAAGAATTCAAAGGAATACAATTGAATGCCTTACAAACTACATGCAATCTGAATAGAATGCCTTACAAACTATTCTGTCAATTTTATATTGTTATGATCAAAATCTTAACACATATGTCTACTCTCTAAAACTATTTATGAAATTTAATCCTCTCCTTGAGAGAAACTCACAAATAATTAAACAAACTACCTTGTAGCTGGTACATTTTCAAATGCCTTACAAATCAAAATATACAAGAGCATAACACAGAGTGAAGAGACAATAACAAAGTAAGATAGAAATTGCAGTGTATTCCATTAAAAATAAACTTATCTGTTACATACAAAGCTTCAAAGTTTAGGAATTTAGACATAAAACTATAAATCTGCTATACAAAAAAATTCAAAAATTCATCATTTAGAGACATGCTCACAACAGAGCAGTCACAGGGTTCTTCTACAAAAAATAGGAAAATAGAAGTAGAACCAAGAACCCATTACAATGAGAAAAGAACAGAATAAATAGACTCTAAGAGAGAAAACCTAAAGTCTATGCTAAATCAACACCTGTCTGCAATCTGATTTCATTCTCCTTTCAAAATATCTGAGAAATATGATCTTCCCAGATGCTTCCAAATTTGAAAATATCTATCTTCTCAAAATATCTGATCTCTTTTGCCCCTTCAAAAAAATATCTGATTTCATCTGCCACTTTAAAATTCTCATTCTTTATCATTAATTTTCTGAGTTTGTCATTATCCTTTCATCTATTAAAAATCTGATTCATTCCCTCTGTTGGATTTGTAAAAATCAAATATATTTTAAAAAATATCTTTGCAAAATCTGATCTCGGATTAAAAACCCTTTGCTGCTCGCATCAACTCGCCTAAATTTTATTTTTATCACTGTCATTGCATCTGTCATCTTTTGGTGTTTTCGAAAATTTATAATACTGCTATATTTGGATAAGAAATGAATCTGCAGCATTACTTCCCGTGAGCAGCTCTGTTAATAAAAAATTTATAAATTATCTAATGTTTCCACTTTATGATCTTTTAAATTTTTTATTTCTTTTAAAAAAAATTGCACATGCTACTAGAACTTGCCACTTGTCACTTTTTCATTCGTTGCTTTAGTCTCTAAATCTCATAATCATTTTTTTCTTTATGAGATTTGGAGACTACTAAACTTTTTCTTTTCTTTTATTTCCTTTAGTCTCCAAGTCTCCAGATCACTTTTCCTTTAGTCTCCAAGTCTCCAGATCACTTTTCTTTTAGTCTCCAAGTCTCTAGATAGCTTTTTCTTATTATGAGATTTGGAGACTTCCTTTAGTCGCTAGATCTCTAGATTTCTTCATTATGAGATTTGGAGACTACTACATTTTCTTCTCTTTAGTCTCCAAGTCTCCAAATGTACTTTTTTCTTCTTGAGATTATGAGACTACCTTTTTTTCTATTTTTTTTAATTTCTAGTCTCATAATCTCAGAATTGACTTTTCTTATTATGAGACTTGGAGACTACTACATTTCTACATTTTTATTTTTTTAGTCTCCTAATCTTTAGATTGACTTTTTCTATTATGAGATTTGGAGACTAAGTGCACCTTTTTCTTAGTTTTTAATTTAGTCTCCAAATCTTCATATGTACTTTTCTTCTTTATGAGATTTGGAGACTACATTTTTTTTAATTTTTAATTCTTTTAGTCTCCAGATCTCTAGATGATTTTTTGTTTTTTATTTCATTATGAGATTTGGAGAGTAAGTGCATTGCTGATTTTTTATTACTGCTAGTACTCAAAATATCATAATTTTTTATTTTCAAACTGAGTTTTTTTAAATTTTTTGCTGTACAAAGCACACATGGTCTTCTCAAACATACATAAAATTTAGCCCAACTCAGTTCGTATTTTTTGAGTTATGATAAAAAAATGTGACTGGTTTCTGAGCGATGCACTCTTAGAAAATGTTGACAAACTATATGTAGAATCATTTTGGTAAGCTAGGCAAATAGATTCATCAAGGCTTGAAAATTGAAACATAGGAAGTATTTGATCAGTAGAATACAACGCAAATTTTTTTTTCTCAATCCGGTCACATGGTCAAAAGTTATAAGTAGTCAAACAGGGGCAGTTAGAATTCTGAATAATTATAAGTGCATGACATCAATAAAATACCAACTTTGAGGGGTTTAAAACCTAATCAAATGAATTTGAAATGACGTGAAAATTGAAACATAGGCTCTTTGTTATGTATACTAAACATCCTCAAAGTGGCGGGTCATGAAATATTTCTACACAGAAGATATTCAAAGACAAACTGGGCTACTTTACTCTGTTTGACACTTAGGCAAAAATGTAGATTTTGAAAGAACACTTTAAAATGGCAAGCCCCTAAATATGTCAAAATTGAAACTTAGAAGCTGGAACCCACTGTACATGACAATTAAAAGGTGTTGAACCTATTTTCCCATCTGCATCTCATGAAAATTATCAGGGCATCTTTTACAAGCATACCAATTAGGCCTTCTCAAATTTTTTTTTTTTAGGAGTATCCACTTTGCCTTATAATTTTTTTTTTAATTGGTCACTCTAAATTTGAACCAAATTTGAGAGTACCAATAGGATCCAAATCAGAGAAGGAGATGAATGAAAGACTTCTTTCAAGACAAAAGAGGGGTTGTATGAATGGTTAGTCATGCCTTATGGGCTAACCAATGCACCGAATACTTTCATGTGTCTCATGAATGAGGTTCTGAAAGAATTCTTGGGTAAGTTTGTTATTGTTTACCTAGATGATATTTTGATTTTTACTAAGATATTAGAGGAGCATATAATGCATATTTATAGGGTATTTGAGAAGTTAATGGAAGATAAATTATTGATTAATTTGAAGAAGTACAATTTTGTGAAGGAATTGGTGCATCTGGGATTTGTAGTTTCAACAGAAGGTCTAAAAATAGACCTAGAGAAAGTGAAGGCTATCCTTGAATGGCCTACTTGACCAAGGAGTGTTACTGAGGTAATATCTTTTCATGGTTTGGCTAGCTTTTATAGAAAGTTTATCAGGAGTTTTAGCAGTATTTGTGGACCCTTGATTGAAACAATGAGGGGATAGGAAATACTTTTAATCTATTGAAATAAAAGTTATAGAATAACCTGTTTTAGCACTTTGAAATTTTAATAAGGTGTTTTAGGTAGACGGTGATGCTAGTGGTACTGCAATAGGAGCTGTTTTGAGACAAGAACGTAAATCTGTTGCTTATTTCAGTGAGAAGTTAAATGATGCCAAGAAAAAATATTCTATTTATGATTAAGAACTTTATGCTATATTTTAGGTATTGAAGAAGTGGAGACACTATCTTCTTTCTAAGGATCCAGTTTCATATACTGGTCATCAATCTTTGCAATATTTGATTATTCAGGGAAGGTTAAAACAGAGGCATTTGAAATGGGTTGAATTTTTGTAGAGTTACACATTTGTTTTGAAACATAAGAGTGAAAAGTCTAATAGGGTTGAAAATGCTCTTAGTAGAAGGAAAATTTTGCTGACAGAGATACAAATTGAGGTGGTTGGGTTCAAAGAAATCAAGAGTTTGTATTCAAACGATCCCAATTTTGGTGAAGTTTGGAAAACTTGTACAAAACTTGTTACTCTGGACAAAATAAAATGGTTGGATTTCATTATCCAGGATGGTATGCTATTTAGAGGGAGTCAAGTGTGCATTCTGTGAAGTTCTATGAGGGAGAATCTCATCAAGGAGAAACATAATGAAGGATTGGCTATACATTTTGGTCGAGATAAAACCTTTTCTTTGGTTAGTGAGAATTATTATTGGCACACTTGCAACAAGATGTCAAGAAGTTTGTACAAATTTGTAGAGTATGTCAAATGGAAAAAAATAGAAAAACATAATACATGGTTGTATCAGACATTACCTTTACCAGAGAAGCCATGAGAAGATATCAGTATGGACTTTGTTCTTGGTTTACCAAGGACTCATTGGGGACATGATTCAATTTTTGTGGTGGTTGATAGATTTTCAAAATTGACACATTTCATTTCCTGCAAGAAGACTAATGATGTTGTTCATATAGCAGAATTGTTTTTCAAAGAAGTGGTGAGACTACATGGTTTTCTAAAGAGCATAGTTTCAGATCAAGACAATAAGTTTGTTAGATATTTTTGATGCACATCGTGGAAGAAGTTAAAGATAGATTTGAAGTTCATCTTGTCACATCATCCATAGACTAATGGATAGACATATGTGGTGAATAGGAGTTTGGAAAATTTGTTGAGATGTTTGGTTGGAGATAAGCCAATAGAATGGGATTTGATTTTACCATAGGAAAAAATTTTATACAATAATTCTGTCAATAGGACCACTGGTAAATCACCATTCTAAATTGTATATGGAAGTAGTCCCAGAAATGCTTTCGAGTTGAGGAAGATAGAAAAGGAGAATTAAGTAGTGCTTAAGCTGAAAATTTTGCAGAACATTTGAAGAACATCCATGAGGAGGTGAGGACGCACATTACCAAGTTGAATCCATAGTATAAGGCTAAGGAAGATGAGAAAAAGAGGTACAAAAAATTTTAGGTTGGGGATGAAGTCATGGTTCATTTGTGGAAGGATCAATTTCCAGTAGGTACATATAACAAGTTGAAAATGAAGAAGTTTGAGCCATGTAAGATATTGAAGAAGCATGATTCAAAAAATTTCTATGAAGTAGAATTGCCCACTGAGTTGAATATTTCACCATTATTTAACATTTCAGATCTGATAGAGTATCACGAAGGAGGTGTTGAAAATGAGATCATAGAAGCACAATGCAGTATTCTGGAAACTACTTCAACTACCAAAGAGATTGAGGATATACTAGATAGTCATGTTGGCAGAAGTACAAGGAACATGGCATATGAAGAATATCTACTCAAATGGAAAGGATGACCTATAGAGAATTCATCATGGTTGACAAAGGAGGAGGTTAATCATCTTGGTTTCCCTCTAAATAATTGAGATGTGACAGAGTCACTTCTCAAATTACCCCTGGTGTCTGATGCAGAAGCATTCTGGGTATAAGGGCAATCTTGCATCACCCAAATATATTTCTGGTTTCTTTTCAATAAGGGCTTTCTTGTGCAGAACTTCTATTTATGGAAACTTACTATTTTTAATAAGTTGTTCATATGAGCTTAGAATGTCCTGATTT
This sequence comes from Chamaecyparis obtusa, assembly GCA_027943335.1. Classification (NCBI taxonomy): domain Eukaryota; kingdom Viridiplantae; phylum Streptophyta; class Pinopsida; order Cupressales; family Cupressaceae; genus Chamaecyparis; species Chamaecyparis obtusa. The sequence goes on from BSBK01006783.1 coordinate 34,856, forward strand.
CATGGGTGGAGGTTCATTTTAGTCATATAAGCTTACCAGTTGAGTTTCATTTCCATATCATCTGTATCGGTGAAGTTATTGAATTTTTTGGGTACAAAATCTTTGATCTCAATTTTGAAGGCATTAGAGGCACTGGATCACAATCAAACCCTAGCTGACTGGAGCTTGCACGAGTTAGGCACTATAGATCAGGTCCTTCCATTTGTGAAAGGTGTTTATAATAGTCAAACAAAGCTACGATTAAAAAGTTATGGCCTCCAGAAGTTGGGATACCTAAAAATAAAATTTGAATTATTTTGAGCCGACCCTAATGTAGAAAAAATGAATATTTCTAAGTTTGTTCAACCTTAATGGCTAAAATTCTGGAACCTTCTTGGGCGATGGAAAAGCCCATTTTTTGTTCTTGCAAATTGTCATTGTTTCTCTTTTTCTGTTATGTGTTTTTGGTATTAAGCGGGGTACCCTTCATCAATATCTTATTTCTACAAATTTGTCTTCAAATGAATACTTCACAAATTTGTATAATCTCTAGTAGGTACAAAGTGGAATACCTGAAATGATATTTCCAATTGTAGACTAGGGTAGATAGTCTCACCACCAGAACTATACACTCCTTTAGCTTGCATGCCTTCGACAAAAGTAACAATGAAATTATAAACATTTGATGATGATTTACTTTACCCAGTCAATTGCCTTACAAAGAGCTCCTTGAAACATCTAGAAGGTTAGGCTCAATAAATAAAGTGACTTATTTTATTAATATATTATTTTTGCTATGTTTTACAATTAAATTAATTAATTGAAGTCATTCTTAGGATATAAAATTAATTTTTGGGAAACTTAATTAATTAATTTAATTAAGTCACTTTTGAAAACTTGGGGACATTACAATCCTCCCAACCCAAATCTGCCATCAAAATCAACTATCCTTTGAAAGAAAGTACTAGGATTGCAAGACAATTATGGAGGAAAGAATGAACACCTATTGAAAGCTCTATGTTGCATCATGAATGCAAGTACTACCTATACTACCTCCTTAACTCTCTTGGATGCAAGCTGATAGAGCCTTTGAATGTAGTTGGCTAAATTTCAAATGTTGTGCAAATCTCCATCAATTTTTCATTGCTCCACTCTAATATAAAAAACATTATGCCCGTTGAGAAGTAACTTGTCATGGTCCCACTAAAGTAATGCACTGAACAAGTCAATGCCATTGCTAGGGTTTCAAAAACATCACACTTATCCTCCCTCCTATGATTAGAGATCCTTAACATAATGAAAAACTAAGGTAAGAGTTTGAGGAAACTATAATAGGGTGTCTGAAGCGTCCTTCCTTTCTAAGCCCAAGGGTAGGTTATCCTTATGTACCCTTGGCCTCATACTTAAAAGAAGACCTCACAACTATTTCTCCCTCCTTGCATTCCCTTATTATCTCTACTATGATTGACTATGGTAAACATATAAGAGTTACACATTATTGTAGTTTTATCCAAATAAAGGGTGACATAATAATATCATATTCATACACATTAGTTATAAGAAAGAAATCATAAATAGGACCTTTATTCATAAGAAATAAATTATAAATAAGTCCCACTATGATGTTTATTATAAGAACTAATACTTTTGTTACAACTAGCAATTGCTGTTGTACCAAATGATGGACCTATTAATGCCTAATACAACCATTAGAATTATAGAAGATACCTGAGGTTGTTAAACCATCTCAGGAATCCTGAAGGGAGACGTTGGAGGCTAGTCCAACAATCCCTCCTTAGCATCACCCGAGGGGATTCGAACCTATAACCAAGCTCTGATACCACTTGTTACAACTAGTGGTTGTCATTGCACCAAAAAATCAATCTGTTAATCCTTGATACAAACACTATAATTATAGAAGATACATGAGGCCATTAAACCATGTCACGAATCCTAAAGAGGGACATTGGAAGTTAGTCCAATACTTTCATACCAATCGATAGTAATATTTAGATTCTCTATACTATAAGATAGCTCGTTGTAAGACAAATGTGACTAGTTTGATGATTCAAGGTATTTGTGAGTTATGATTAAGTAATTATCACTTAGATGATTGACAAGTGATGATATAAAAAATGCTAGTTTGACATGTTGATGGATGATGGCTGAATGAATTTTAATTTGATAGAGTGATGTTTGATTGTTGAATTGTATGTATACTTGATCCCAAGTTGAAGTGATGATTGATGGGAATTTGATTATTATTTTCTTTATCTTGGTAATTGATTGATTGCTTGATTTCTTGGGAGATAATGTAGGAAGGATAATGATTTATAAGTCCTCCTTCACTTTTTGGAATGAAATATTCATCATGTTTTCCTTTTGCAATTATTACAACCTTTCACAATTACCACCCTTAAAAAGCATCACAATTTTTTATCTTTTACGAGGGTCACAAACTTTCACAACTTTGCATTTTTGAAAGAGTCATTTCCTTATTTTCTTCTTATTAATTTTTCTCTTTCATTAGTCCTTAGAAGGCTAGGCATTCCTTAACTCACCCGTAACTAAACCTCAACTTGAAAATATGTAAAACCAAGGTAAGACATGTTGGGCACTAGACTGAGTCATGAGAATACCTCTAAGTTAACAAAAATAAATAACTAACCTACCACTTTTCATTGTTGCCTTTGTGAATAATATATTATACACCACATTGATTTCATGTGAATGTCCTCCTAAATTGAAACCTTCTCCCCTTTATATCTTCCAATGTGGGGGAGAGCCACACCTCTTCATCATGTTTTCCTTTTGCAATCATTACAACCTTTCACAATTGACACCCTTGGAAAGAGTCACAATTTTTCATCATTTTTATCCTTTTTGAGTGTCAAAACCTTTCATAACTTTGACTTTTGAAGGAGTCACTTCCTTATTTTTTTCAATTTTTTTATTATCTTCCATTAATTCTTAAAGAGCTAGTCTTGCCTCACTCACCCCTTCCTAAACTCCAACTTGGCAATATGTAAGATCAAGGTAAGATGGGTTGGGCATTGTGTTGAGTCACAAGAATACCTCTAAGTTAACCAAAAAAAAAAATTGAGTCAAAACAATTCATTGTTGCCTTTGTCAATAATATTTTATACCCAATATTTCATATCAATGTCCTCCTAAAATAAAACCTTCTCTCCTTTGTATCTTCCAATGTGGGGGAGAGTTACATCTCTTCATCATATCTACTCTTAGAAAGAGTCAAAATCTTTCACAATTGTCACTCTTTAAAAGAGTCACAACCCTTAACCATTTTTTTTCTTTGCGAGTGTCCCAAACTTTCATAACTTTATCTTTTGAATGACTCACTTCCTTATTTCCGTATTAATCCTTTTTCTTTTACATTAATCTTTAGAGGGCTAGTCTTGCCTTACCTCACCATTTCTTTAACCCCAACTTGACAATATGTAAGATGAAGGTAAGGTAGGTTGAGCATTAGGCTGAGTGATACCTCTAAGTTAAAAAAGAAACAATTGAGTCACTACTTTTCATTGTTTCCTTTTTGAATAAATACTATACCCCACGTTGATTTGACTTGAATGTCATTCTAAATTGAAACCTTATCCCCTTTATATCTTCCAATGTGGGGAGAATCACACATCTTCATCATGTTTTCTTTTAGCAATAATTACAGCCTTCAACAATTACCACCCTTCAAAAATTTTACAATTTTTGTTTTTAACAAGCATCACAACCTTTCATAACTTTGCCTTTTGAAGGAGTCACTTCCTTATTTTCTTATTATTTAGTTTTCTCTTGCATAAGTCCTTAGAGAGATAGCCATGCCTCCACTCACTGATAACTAAAACTTAATTTGGCAATATGTAAGACCAAGGTAAAACAAGTTGGGCACGTTAATGAGTCGAGGGGATACCTTTAAGTTAACAAAAATAAAGAATTGACTTAACACACTTCATTTTTTCCTTTTTGCATAATATATTATACCCCACATTGATTTTCCTTGAATGTCCTCTTAAATTGAAACCTTCTCTAATTTATATCTTCCAACGTGGGGGAGAATCACACCTCTTCATCATGTTTGCATTTTGCAATCATTACAACCTTTCACAATTGCCACCCTTCAAAAGAGCCACAACTTTTCACCATTTTTTTCTTTGCAAGTGTCACAACTTTTCATAACTTTGACTTTTGAAGGAGTCAATTCTTTATTTTCTTCAAAATTATTGTTTTTTTAATCTTCCATTAATTCTTAAAGAGATAGTCTTGCGTCATTTACCCCTTCATGAACCCCAAATTGGCAATATGTAAAATCAATGTAAGAAAGGTTGGGAACTGGAATGAATCATATGAATACCTCTAAGTTAACAAAACAAATAAATTGAGTCACCACATTTTATTGTTGTCTTTGTGAATAATACATTATACCCACATTTCATATCAATGTCCTCCTAAAATTAAACCTTCTCTCTTTTGTATCTTCTAATGTGGGGGAGAGTCACATCTCTTCATCATATCCACTTTTAGAAAAAGTCAAAACTTTTCAATTAACACTTTTCAAAAGAGTCACAACCTTTCACCATTTTTTTCATTTGCAAGTGTCACAACCTTTCATAACTTTAACTTTTGAATGACTCATTTCCTTATTTTCTTCTTGTTATTTTTTCTTTTCCATTAATCTTTAGAGGGCTTGTCTTGCCTTAGCTCACCCCTTCCTGAACCCCAACTTGGAAATATATAAGACCAAGGTAAGATAAGTTGAGCACCAGGCTAAGTCACAGGGATACCTCTGAGTTAACAAAAAAAAATGAGTCACTACTTTTCATTGTTGCATTATTGAATAATATTATACCTCACATTGATTTCACTTCAATGTCCTTCTAAATTGAAACCTTCTCCCCTTTATATCTTTCAATGTGAGGGAGAGTCACATATCTTCATCATGTTTTCTTTTTGCAATCGTTACAACTTTTCACAATTACCACCATTCAAAAGCATCGCAATTTTTGTCTTTTACGAGCATCACAATATTTCATAACTTTTCCTTTTGAAAGAGTCGATTCCTTATTTTCTTCTTATTAATTTTTCTCTTTCATTATTTTTTAGAGGGCTAGCCATACCTCAAATCACCCCTAACCAAACCCCAACTTTACAATATGTAAGACCAAGGTAATAAAGGTTGGGAACTAAATTGAGTCACAAGGATACCTCTAAGTTAACAAAAATAAAGAATTGAATTACCACTTTTCATTGTTGCATTTGTAAATGATATATTATACCCCACATTGATTTCAATTGAAAATCCTTCTAAATTGAAACCTTCTCCCTTTATAAGTTCCAATGTGGGGGAGAGTCACACCTTTTCATCATGTTTGCATTTTGCAATTATTAAAACCTTTCACAATAGCCACCTTTAGAAAGAGTCACAAATTTTCACCATTTTTTTCATTTATGAGTGTCACAACCTTTCATAACTTTGAATTTTGAAGTAATTACTTCCTTATTTTCTCCAAATTTATTCTTTTTTATCTTCCATTGATTTTTAGAGAGATAGTCTTACCTCACTCACCCATCCTGAACCCCAACTTGGTGATATATAAGACCAAAGTAAGACAAGTTGGGCACTAGGCTTAGTCACGAGAATACCTTTGAGTTAACAAAAAAAATAATTCAATCACTACATTTCATTATTTTTTATTAAGGAAAAAATAATTTTTGAAGGGAACAGTAACCCTTTACAAAAGGGGAGAAAGATAGGAAATATCAACACTACAGAAAAAGAGACAGCTAGGGGAAACAACATAGAACAATAGAAACCCCCCCATCACCAAAAACTAGCAAACAAAATTGACACACCAAAAAAATAGGGCAACGACCAACCAACACAACTAAGATATTTTTTCCATAAATTTCATTGTGTCCTCTTTCAACATATCAAATTGCTAGATGGAGTCCCAAAGAGCTAAGTTTTCCTTTGAATTGTCTTCTTTCTTTTTCTTCATACTTGCTCTAGTGCAAGAACCAGGGCCAACATGGGTAGAACCTTTGATATCTTCATATTCAACAACAATGGGGTTGTTATTCCCTTCTAGAATAAAGAGAAGGCCCCTCAAGTTGTCAGTGGTTACCTTCATGCCCTCAAAGTTCTGTTTCATTATTCTGCTAAGGGTTTCTTCAATGCCCAGGATACAACTAGTGGTAGTCTGCATGCAATAGTTGACAATAGTATTAATTTTTTGTTCAAGATTATTCATCAGGTCTTGGCCAATAGAGTCATCAATCAACACAACATCAATACTAGCAGTGTTCGTAGGCTTGGCCATCAACAAGGTGATTTTGTTTACTCTGTCTTCCAGCTTAGAATACTTGATACTGACATCTTGTAATTCATCATACAACTAGGAGTTCATTTGCATGTCCATACCTACCTGCTTTTTAAGAACCTACATGAACCCAAAATTACCTTTACCCTTATCAGTGTGTTCCTCATGGCTATTCCCATTATTCTTCTCTAGGTTCTTCTTGTAAATGCCCTCTTATTTTTTCTCTTCGGCCTTCTCAGAGATAGCCCTAGAAATCATTTCCTCCTTGGAGGACAAGTCAGCATAATCCAAAAGAATAGGGGAAGTGTGGATAATAGGGTTGTTACACTCTTCAATATGAGCAACAAAAAGAGAAACAAGAGGATCAGAACTAGCCACAGCTTGAGGGCTAGCACCCATGACATTTTTCTCCATACCAATAGCCTCCTCAGGAACATAGTTATTGCTTGGGCCTTTAGTCTTTAAATCCCCAATTTTGGCACTACTGGTTTTATCTCTCTTAGTATTTGAGGAAGGCTCAGAGGTAGAATCCCAAGGGACTTGGTCCTCCTTATTATAATAGTCATTGAGGTTATGATCCTCATCCTGCACCTTTGTATCTTCCTCAATATCCATACCCACCTCCTTAGAGAGGAATTTGGCAGCTTTGGCCATGTCATTATTATTAGATCTCCTTCCCACACACAAGTGTCTTCTTCAGTGTTCATGCCAGCCTCTTTTGTGAGGAATTTGGCCACTTCTATCATCTCACTAGTAGGGTTACCTTTCTTTTTCTTCTTGGGAGTGTTACTGTTAGTCAAGAGGGATCTTTTACCCTTATTCTCCTTGATCTTTGTGGAGACTGGAGAAACATCTTGGAAGTTAGACTTGGCATACTCATAAATGAGAAAAATAAGCCCATCGTGAAGAATAGGCTTCTTAGGGTTCTTCTTATTTTCCAAAACGTTAGTACCAAGGGACTACAATAGAAGGTAAGGAAAAGAGATTTTCCTCTTGTAATAGAAATGACTCACCAACATGAAATAAAAATTATAGACTCTAGTGTATGGACCCTCAAGAGTAAAATACTGCATAAGGGGTTTGACAAGTTTAGCCCAAAGTAGTTTCATTTGACTCAAAGAGCAAAATCACTAGACTGTTTCACAAGGAGGGCTTTCTCACCTTCAGACTTAGGGTACATTTTAGCCACATTTTGGGCCATGATCCTACCTCTATAGTACTTTAAACTAGACATTTGAAGACCTATAATCTCAGAGACAAGATTTTCAGTAATGCTAAAGGTTTTCCCACAAAGGGTAACTTTACCGTTATTCCAATTGTCAGAAAATTCCTTGGAAATTTCCTTGTCATAGCTATGTAATTCCTCCATATAAGGTGTGAAACCACCTTCTTGGAGCTTTTCCCAAACTTTGGTTTCCTTCTTCAATTTGCACACAGTTGGTTCCTCACATTTTAGTTTGCACCCAATGATACCAAAATCCCAGAAGCCAAAATTAGGCACCAAGAAATTACCAAAAACATAGACACAAATGTAGAGCAAGAAAGTACTAAGGGCCACCACTTTAATAGGATTAAAGAAAGCAACGAGGACACAAAACTCACACTTTTTATTATTTTCACCCAGTCCTTTAAGCGTGTGAGGCATAATCATGAGGCTATTCTACCAAGTATCCTTTCTAATCATCATTATCACTAATTAATCCAAGATTTTGATGGATTTGGTCATACATTATGAGGCTAAGGACTTCATTACTTAAGCCTTGATTACCATGCCAGCAACTGACATCATCATTGTGAGCTCCCACATTCGCCAGGCTGTCAACCATAGTGTTAGCTTCTCTAAACATGTGGGAGATATGTGTGTCTTCAAATTCATTAAGGTACCTTTTAATTTGGCTGAAGATGTGCTTTGTATTCCATGGCAGATTATGATTACCTTTGATATAGTTGATTGTATTCATGGAGTCCCCTTCCAGCCAGAGTTTGGTGCAATTTCGATCCTTGGCTAACTTGCAAACATAGCGGGCTGCCATAGCCTTGAATACATGGCTAGATTGGATCTCAATAGGTAATGTCATAGAAATAATACAAAAACCATGGAGGTTTCTAATTATGCTCTCACAACTAGCAATGCCAAGATTACCCTTCGTCGAGCTGTCAAAATTAACTTTGTACCATCCAAGAGGAGGAGAGAGCTAGACAACACCATCAAAATTGTTGGGGGCAGCCTTAGGTATGGAAGAGAAACTCTAGTTAGAAAGGACATCCTAATCGGTGACGCCTTCCAAAAAATTTAGTCTTTGATCACAAGCCAGGTGGGCATTTTATGTAATACTTATAATAGCTTTCAAGCCAACCAGAAAATGAGTAGAAAGGTTGTTTCTGAATATCTGATTATTTCTTTCTTTCCAAATCCTCTAAATAACATGGGGGGAAATATAATTCCAGATCAATTTACCCAAGTTATGGAAAAAAGGAGAGAGCCAATAGGAAATGAAGTCATGGATTGTGCTAGGGAACACCCAACTGATATTCCAGTGCTGCAACACAATTGACCAAACCTCCCTAGAAAAAATGCAGTGTAAGAGAAGGTGGAGGGAAGTTTCAACATTTTGCATGTAGAGGTAGCATCTATTAGGAAGTATCCAACCTTTCTTAACCAAGTTTTCTGTGGTAATCACTTTGTCCTAAACAATCAACTAGTAAAAAATGTTAATTTTGGGGATAAGGGAAGGAGTCCAAACCTTAGCCCAAAAAGGCTTAGAGCCCAAAGTGGAAGATAAAGAGTACATGGAAGCCACTGAGAATTTTCCACTAGGATTAGGGAACTAGATGAGTTGATCACTAACATTTTCATTAATAAACCATGAAGTTAAGTCCCAATCAACATTTTTTAGTTGGGGTCTATGTCACCAAGTCTGATCCACTTATTATTTCTCTAGTAGTTAGAGATTTTTCTCCCAATTTTGCTAGAACATGATTCTACCAAAGGGGCCAAACCATTGAGCTAGATGAGGGGTTTGTCCTTGATCCAAGGATCTTCCCAGAAGTTGATCACCCTACCATTTCCAATACTCCACCTAGCACCTTTGGTAGCAAGAGATTTAGATTTTAAGATACTATTCTAGATGAAGGACCCATGAACATGGAGGGGAGAGGTGAGGAATGCATCGATGGAAGGGGTGGAAAAGAGGTACTTGGATTTGAGAATTTTATTCCACTCTTTTTACTCTTCAAAAGTTCTCCAAATTTTCTTAGCAAGCAAAGCCAGATTGAAATATTTAATTTTCCTGATACCAAGACCACCATACTTGATAGGTTTGCATCTCATTCTCCTAGGCCACAAGATGAGTCCTACTTTTCTCCACTTTGCTAGACCACAAAAATATTTTTGGGATTCTGAAGAGGCTTAAGGCATAAATAGGAAGGTTCTGAAGGGAGGCTTTGAGTAACATGATCTTTCTAGCTTGACTAAGAAGAGCCCCTTTCTAACTAGCCAGCTTCTGGCTAAATTTATCAACACTATCATTCCAGAAGGATTTTGGAGGTTTCAAACCTAGAGGCAGAACCATGTAGCTAGAAGGGAAAGAGGAGATCTTACATCCAAGAATAGTCATCATTTGTTTCTATCTATGTAGGGGTATTGATAAAGAAGAGAGATATTTTCTCCTAGTTGATAAGTTGTCCCATACTAGAAGAGTAGATATTGAGAGCTTGCTTGCAATTTATGACTTCTTTAATTGAAGATCCCATAAGAACTATGTCATCAACAAATTGTTTATGAGAACAAGGCTTGTAGGAAGAGGAGGGGATCAAACCTTGGATAAGGCCATCATGAGCCCATTTAGAGAAAATCCTTCCAAGGCACTTAGCCAAAATGGAAAAGAGGATGGGAGAACTAGGATCCTCCTAGCGGAGACCACGAGTTGGGAAGAAGAAGTTGGAAGCCAAACCATTCACCAGCACTAAAATAGAAGGCATGGAGATTACTTGCTTGATGAGGTTCACCACACACTCCAAAAAGCCAAAGGCAAGAAGAACTCTATAGAGGAAGTCCCAATCCACCTTGTCATAAGCTTTAGAGAGGTCAAATTTCATGAGGAAACCTTGTTTCTATGAAACCTCTAGTGAATGGATATTCTCATGAAAAATAATAATAGAATCTAAGATCTTTCATCTTGGCACAAAACCGTTCTATTGGGGGGAAATGATCACAGGGAGGAAAGACAAAATTCTCATAGTGAGGACTTTATAGATGATCTTATAGAAGGTATTACACAGGATGATCAGTTTGAAGATCTCCATAGAATCAACACCAGGTTTCATAGGGATAAGAACAAAGAAGGTTGAATTAGATTCCTTAAGTAGAGAACCAGCTCCAAAGAATTCTTTAACCATAATTGAGACATATTTTCCAACAATGTGCTAGAAGGATTGGAAAAAGAAAGGGGGGAAGCCATCCAAACCAGGGGATTTTTCCCCCTTAAAGGAAAAGGCCGCAACTTTAATCTCCTTGGAGGAAGGGATTTTACAAAGAAAATCATTGTCTTCCCAGTCAAGGATAAAGGGGATGGTATCTAGCAGTAGATTATGATTGTCCAAAGAGAGAGACGGGTCCCTAGAGAGGAAAGAGGAGAAATAATTAGTGACTTCTTTTTTGATGTCCTCCTCCTTATCCAGTTTTCCAAGGGGACTGTTGAGACTATCAATCCTTTTGGCTGCCTTGTGTTTTTGAGCTATCATATGGAAGAAGTGAGTGTTTTTATCCCCAACCTTAAGCCAAAGAGCCCTAGATCTTTTTATCCAAAAGGCTTCTTCCTTAGAGATGATGTTGCGATAGTTTGCCTGAATGATATTTTCCTTGAATTTGTTCTCCTTAGTAAGACCCTCCTTTTGAATAGTATCTTGTAATACTTGAAGGTTGGACTGAATAGTAATTTTGGCTTTGAAGATGTCCCCAAAGATGCCCTTATTCCACACTTCAATTTTATTTTTTATTCTCTTAAGTTTTTGGACAAATTTATACATGGATGTACCTTCCACATGAACATTCCACTAGTTAGTAATGTTCCTTTCTAAATCTGGGTGCTGCATCCACATTTTATCAAATCTAAAGGGAAGGTTTCTTTTTCCAGATAGGGGGTTAGCCTGAAGGGAAATAGGCGAATGATTAGATCCTATGCGGTGTAGGGAAGGCATCGAGAAGGCAAAGGAAAGGATCTAGTCCATATAAATTAGAGCCCTATCCAGACGGACTTGAATCAAGTCATCACTAGTTCTGTGGTTGGACCAAGTATAGGTCCCTCCTCTAAGATCGAGGTCCAAGATGGATTCATTATTAATGAAATTAGTTAGATCCACACTAGTGTCATTCTCAGAGGAGACTCCGCTAGATTTCTTAGAGTCACTCAGAGGAGTATTTAAGTCTCCAACAACCATCCAATAGTCATTCCTGAAATTACTTCTCTCATCATCCAATTTTCTCCAAAACTTATCTCTACCACTTTTGGAATTGGGCACATAGATATTAGAGAACCTAGAGGAATTTGTCTCTAATTTTCCTTTTGCAATCATTAAAACTTTACACAATTACCACTTTTGAAAAATGTCACAATTTTTGTCTTTTACGAGCCTCACAACCTTTCATAACTTTTCCTTTTGAAGGAGTCACTTCCTTATTTTCTTCTTATTCATTTTTCTCTTGCATTAGTTCTTAGAGGGCTAGTAATTCCTCAGCTCACTCATAACTAAAACCTAACTTGACTATATGTAAGAACAAGGTAAGAAATGTTGGGCACTAGACTAAGTCACAAGGATACCTCTAAGTTAACAAAAATAAAAAAATATCTTACCACTTTTCATTGTTTCCTTTGTGAATAATATATTATACCCCACATTGATTTCACTTGAATATCCTCATAAATTGAAACCTTCTCCCATTAATATCTTCTAATGTGGGGGAGAGTCACACCTCTTCATCATGTTTGTGTTTTGCAATCATTACAACCTTTCACAATTTCCACCTTTTGAAAAAGTAAAAAAATTACACCATTTTTGTCATTTGCAAGTGTGACAACCTTTCATAAATTTGAATTTTGAAAGAGTCACTTCATTATATTTTTGAAGATTATTTTTATTTTATCTTCCATTAATTCTTAAAGAGATAGTCTTACCTCGCTCACCCCTTCATGAACCCCAACTTAGCAATATATAAGATCAAGGTAAGACAAGTTAAGCAATAGGCTAAGTCACATGAATACCTTTGAGTTAAAAAAAAAATTGAGTCACCACATTTCATTGTTGCTTTTGTGAATATATATTATACACCACATTTCATATCAATGTCCTCTTTAAATGAAACTTTATGTCTTTTGTACATCTCAATGTGGGGGAGAGTCACATCTCTTCATCATATCTGCTCTTAGAAAGAGTCAAAACCTTTCACAATTGTAGCTCTTCAAAAGAATCACAACCGTTCACCATTTTTGTACAACCTTTCATAACTTTACCTTTTGAATGACTCTTCCTTATTTTCTTCTTATTCCTTTTTCTTTTTGATTAATCTTTAGAAGGCTAGTCTTGCCTCAACTTACCATTTCTTGAGCCATAACTTGGCAATATGTAAGACCAAGGTAAGGTAGGTTGAACACTAGGCTAAGTCACGGGGATACCTCTGAGTTAACAAAAAAAAAGAATTGAGTCACTACTTTTCATTGTTTCATTTTTTAATAATATATTATACCTCACATTTATTTTACTTGAATGTCCACCTAAACTGAAACCTTCTCCCTTTTATATTTTCCAATGTGAGAGAGAGTTATACATCTTCATCATGTTTGATTTTTGCAATATTTATTACAAATTTTCACAATTACCACCATTTGAAAGTGTCACAATTTTTGTCTTTTAAGAGCGTCACAACATTTTTCATAACTTTGTCTTTTGAAGGAGTCACTTCCTTATTTTCTTCTTATTCATTTTTCTCTTGTATTAGTCCTTAGAGAACTAGTCATGTCTCAATTCACTCGTAACTTAGAAATATGTAAGACCAAGGTAAGATAGGTTAGGAACTAGACCGAGTCATGATGATACCTTTAAGTTAACAAAAATAAATAATTGATTTACCACTTTTCATTGTTGCCTTTGTGAATAATATATTATACCCCACATTGATTTCATTTGAATGTCCTCCTAAATTGAAACCTTCTCCCATTTATATCTTTTAATATGGGGGAGAGTCACACGTCTTCAACATGTTTGCCTTTTTCAATCATTACAAATTTTCACAATTGCCACCCTTTGAAAGAGTCACAAATTTTCACCATTTTGTTCCTTTGCAAGTGTCACAACCTTTCATAACTTTTACTTTTTAAGGAGTCACTTTTTTATATTTTTCAATTTTTTTAAAATTTTCCATTAATTCTTAGAGAGTTAGTCTTGAATCACTCTCACCTTCATGAAACCCAATGTGGAAATATGTAAGACCAATGTAAGATAGGTTGAGAAATGGGATGAGTCACATAAATACCTCCGAGTTAACAAAAAAATAAAATTATGTCACCACATTTCATTATTGCCTTTGTGAATAGTATATTATACCCCACATTTCATATCGACGCCCTCTTAAAATGAAACCTTCTCTCTTTTGTATATTCCAATGTGGGGGAGAGTCACATCTCTTTATCTTATATACTCTTAGAAAGAGTGAAAACCTTTCACAATAGTCAATTTTCAAAAGAGTCACAATCTTTCACTATTTTTGTCTATTACGAGTGTCACAACATTTCATAACTTTACTTTTTGAATGACTCACTTCCTTATTTTCTTCTTATTTCATTTTCATTAATTTTTAGAGGGCTAGTTTTTCCTTAGCTCACCCCTTCCTGAACCACAATTTGGAAATATATAAGACCAAGGTAATGTAAGTTGAGCACTAGGCTAAGTCATAGTGACATCTCTGAGTTAACAAAAAAATAAATTGAGTCACTATTTTTCATTGTTGCATTTTTTAATAATATATTATACCTCACATTGATTTCATTTAAATGTTCTCCTAAATTGAAACCTTCTCTCCTTTATCTCTTCTAATGTGAGGGAGAGTCACACATCTTCATGATGTTCTTTTTGCAATCATTACAACCTTTTACAAATACCACCATTCAAAAGCGTCATAATTTTTGTATTTTACAAGTGTCACAATATTTCATAGTTTTTTTTGGAAGAGTCTCTTCCTTATTTTGTTCTTATTCATTTTTATCTTCCATTAGTCGTTAGAGGGATAGTCATGCCTCAACTCACCCCTTACTAAACCCCAACTTAGAAATTTGTAAGACCAAGGTAAGATACATTGGGCACTAGATTGAGTCGCGATGATACTCGTAAGTTAACAAAAATAAAGAATTGACTTACCACTTTTCATTGTTGCATTTGTAAATAATATATTATACCCCACTTTGATTTCAATTAAATATCTTCCTAAATTGAAACCTTCTTCCTTTATATCTTCCAATGTGGGGGAGAGTCACACCTCTTCATCATGTTTGCATTTTGCAATCATTACAACCTTTACAATTGCAACCTTAGAAAGAGTCACAACTTTTCACCATTTTTGTCATTTATGAGTGTCCCAACCTTTCAGAATTTTAAATTTTGAATTAGTTACTTCCTTATTTTCTTCAAAAACTAATTTCTTCCATTAATTTTTAGAGAGCTAGTATTGCCTCACTCACCCCTCCTCAACCCCAACTTGGAAATATGTAAGACTAAAGGCAAGTTGGGCAATAGGTTGGGTCATGAGAATACTTTTAAGTTAACAAAAAATAATAATTCAGTCACTACATTTCATTGTTTCCTTTGTGAATCATATATTATAACTCACATTTCATATGAATGCCCTAAACTGAAACCTTCTCTCTTTTGTATCTTTCAATGTGGGGAGAGTCACATCTCTTCATCACATCTACTCTTAGAAAAAGTTAATATCTTTCACAATTGCACATCTTCAAAAGAGCCACAACCCTTTACCATTTTTGTTCTTTGCGAGTGTTACAAGCATTCATAACTTTACCTTTTAAATTACTCACTTCCTTATTTATTTTTTCGTTAATCTTTAGAGGGCTAGTCTTGCCTCAGTTCACCATTTTCTGAACCCCAACTTGGAAATATGTAAGATAAAGGTAAGGTAAGTTGAACACAGTGTTGAGTCATGGGGATACCTCTGAGTTAACAAAATAAAATTGAGTCACTACTTTTCATTGTTGCATTTTTTAATAATATATTATACCCCCCATTGATTTCATTTGAATGTCCCTTTAAATTGAAACCTTATCCATTTATATCTTCTAATGTGGGGGAGAATCACACATCCTCATAATGTTTTCCTTTTGCAATCATTACAACATTTCACAATTACCACCTTTCAAAAACATCACAACTTTTATCTTTTACGAGCATTGCAACCTTTCATAACTTTTCCTTTTGAAAGAGTCACTTCCTTATTTTCTTCTTATTCATCATTCTTTTGCATTAGTACTTAGAGGGATATTCATGCCTCAAATCACCCATAACTAAAAATTAACTTGGAAATATATAAGACCAAGGTAAGATAGGTTGGGCACTAGACAAAGTCACAAAGATACCTCTAAGTTAACAAAAATAAAAAATTGACTTACCACTTTTCATTGTTTCCTTTGTGAATATTATATTATACACTACATTGATTTCATTTGAATGACCTCCTAAATTGAAACCTTCTCTCATTTATATCTTACAATGTGGGGATAGTCACACCTCTTCATCATATTTGCATTTTGCAATCATTACAACCTTTCACTATTTCCACCTTTTGAAAACGTCACAAAATTTCACTATTTTTGTCATTTGCAAGTGTCACAATCTTTCATAACTTTGAATTTTGAAAGAGTCACTTATATTTTTTAATATTATTATTACTTTTTATCTTACATTAATTCTTTTAGAGCTAGTATTACCTCACTCACCCCTTCATGAACCCCAACTTGACAATAAATAAGACCAAGGTAAGGAAGGTTAGGCACTAGGATGAGTCACATGAATACATCTGAGTTAACAAAAATAAAATTGAGTCACCACATTTCATTGTTGTCTTTGTGATTAATATATTATACCCCACATTTCATATCAATGTACTAAAATGGAACCTTCTCTTTTTTGTATATTCTAATATGGGGGAGAGTCACATCTCTTCATCATATCTACTCTTAGAAAGAGTCAAAACCTTTCACAATTATCATTTTTAAAAAGAATCACAACCCTTCACCATTTTTGTTATTTGCGAGTGTCACAAACTTTCATAATTTTACCTTTTGTATGACTCACTTCTTTATATTATTCTTATTCCATTGCGAGTGTTACAAGCATTCATAACTTTAACTCTTAAATGACTCACTTCCTTATTTTCTTATTATTCATTTTTTTTGTTAATCTTTAGAGGGATAGTCATGCCTCAATTCACCATTTTCTGAACCCCAACTTGGCAATATGCAAGACCAAGATAAGGTAAGTTGAGCACTATGCTGATTCATGGGGATACCTCTGAGTTAACAAAAAAAATTGAGTCCCTACTTTTTATTGTTGCATTTTTTAATAAAAAATTGACTTACCACTTTTCATTGTTTCCTTTGTGAATATTATATTATACCCCACATTGATTTCATTTGAATGACCTCCTAAATTGAAACCTTCTCCCATTTATATCTTCCAATGTGGGGAGAGTCACACCTCTTCATCATATTTGCATTTTGCAATCATTATAACCTTTCACTATTGCCACCTTTTGAAAACATCACAAATTTTCACTATTTTTGTCATTTGCAAGTGTCACAATCTTTCATAACTTTGAAGTTTGAAAGAGTCACTTATTTTTTTCAAGATTTTTTTTTTTTTTATCTTCCATTAATTCTTTTAGAGCTAGTCTTGCCTTACTCACCCCTTCATGAACCCCAACTTGGAAACATATAAGACCAAGGTAAGGTATGTTAGGCACTAGGCTGAGTCACATGAATACCTCTGAGTTAACTGTTAGGAATAGGGAATACTGAGAGGGGGGGGGTGAATTAGTATTCTACAAACTTTTACTTTTGCCCAATTATGGATATAACATATTATCTTAACACATGCATAACATAAGAAGCTAAACAACATGCATAGCAATAAAACTAAAGAACTCATAACACATTATTTGTTCTCGAGGAAACCCTGGCCAAGGGAAAACTCCGGTGGGGATGGTACCCACAAAGATCCACTAATCAAAAGTATCATGTTAAGGATGTTGACCCTGTTAGGAGTCTATTACATGCATATAGTGTCTCAGTCCTAATTAAGGGACTATAGGCCTTGTTGGAAGCCTCAACCTTGTTAAGAGTTGGTAGTACAGAAAGTGATTACTAGATGAGTCCATTGCCCAAACAAGTAATGTAAAATATATACTGATTACAAAAGAAGGTTAAGGTACATAACCTTATACTACTTGCATCAATATCTATTTGCTGCTCTTTCAATATCGCTATTACATATGCATCATATATCTCTCTTCATATCACTTCTTGATTACATTACATTTATACAAGTTATTAGGCTTAATAACTTTCCAGTCGGCTATCATATTACAAATAACTTTATCCAAAGGTTAACATCTAGGATGTCATCCCTTTATATTGTTAAGTCATTATTTTGATAAAAAAAATAATCCCTTAACTCTTTATCAATTCTGTCTTCATATTTTGTCCTATCGGCTTGACACTGTCTTTTGTAAAACTGTCATAACTTCTTCCGTACATGCCATACTAACTTGCACTCTAAGATGAGTCTTCAATAGTCATCATAGAGTCTATATTCAAGTGTGCAAGCACTGAACTTACTCCAATCAACATCACAAACAAAAATTGTCTCCAAGTTCACTGGTAAAAACACAGTCTCATACTTAGACAATTTTGCATTGCACTCTGACATACTAGCTCTCTAACTTGTGCAATCTTCATGTAGATCATATGTTGCCATAATGACAACATCTATGTAACCAACTCAGCCAAATTTCCAACAATCTCCCCCTTTGTCATTGGTGGCAACATATGAGAAAATTGGCTAAGTCTACAACTTCAAAATCTCAAAATTGTGGCCATAGTATAAAATATATACTATCCTTATAACTCCAAAAAAAACTTATATCTAATATAATACTCCCCATAAGAGTATCAATCCTTATCATTTTCTTATCAATTTTCTGCTATATATCTCTCCCCCTTTGACAACAATGACAAAATTAAGGTAAGGAGGGTTACAAAACTGTATTCACAAAAAGATTATACCTTAATTCAATATTGCAAAGTTGGTAGGCTTGCAACACAATCTACAAAATCAATCTTTATAGCCTCGAACTCCTTCTCCCATGATTTCTTAATAGAATCTACCACACTGAGTAGTGTGCTCAATCCATAAGATGCTATCTCACATGCTTGGAGATTCTCAAAGTTAAACTTTTGAAAAGATCTCTTAGCTGAAAGACATTCTTTCAATTGCCCTTCAATAATACTTAACTTCATAGAAGTGTGCTCTCTTAAAAGAGTGAATCTTTTCATTTTCCTATCTATTTCATCTTGCAAAATTCTAATTTCATCATATATCTTACGAATTTTCTTCTCAACATCAAATACCTTCACATTGGGGCTTGAAAGAAAGTTAGTTTCATTCTGAATTTCTACTTCCTTCATCTTCATCTTCTGATCTTCTTCTGCTATCAAGGTCTCTGATTGTGTACACTCGATGTACAAAGATTTTCCTCTTTCCAAATTCTTCCTCAAGTCCTTTATACAGATATCAAGATTGTTGATATCATTCCTGATATTCTGGCTAATGTTCAAAAGCATTTTGGCCTCATAGGTTGCTTGAGCTTTCACTTTTGCTATATTAGATAAATTTGTGAATTCACTGTCAAAAGTGTTCATCACTTTCTTTGCTTTCTCCAGAGGGTCAGCTTCTACAATTTTTGTAGTTACAACACCTTGTAACTTCTCAGTAAGTTCCTTCAGGCATCCTTCAAGACTTTTTACTTTCTTATTATTTCCAATGATCTTGTTCAAGGATGTGATCAATTCCATCTGATCATCATCATCTACTTCCTTTCCCAAATGCTCAATCATAGATCCAATTTGATTCTTCTTTCTAGTCTCAAGAGTAAGACTGATGTCTTCTTTAGTGGTAATAGGTACTAGTTTTTCTATCACCAAAGGTTCTACGACTGTGGTCTCTGTTTTCTCTTCTCCTTTGGTAGTTTCCTACTCTTCAAAAGCTGAATTGTCAACAATATTTTCTAGATTCTTGAATACATTATCATCAGTATCCAAGGTGATCTTCATTCCTTCTATATTCATGACTTCATCTTCAATGTTTATGGCTGGTGGAGAGGGAATGTCCTCTTGTTCTATTTCACCTGCTTGCTCTGCTACAACTGATGGTTCTCCAACATTTTTTGACATAACCTTGATGATTGCTTGCTCTATTTCTGAATTAACTTCTTCATATCTGCCTCCCATAATATGAATGGTTCTCTTCTTGGTTCTCAAATGGGTACTTAAAGCTTTCATGATCTGACTAAAGTGTGCTTCATATTTTACAACACAAAGCTTTCTTACAAGATTTTCTCTAATAGATGTGTCTTCCTCTGATGCTCTCTTCTTCCTATTCACAAGTTTATTATAGAAATTATCAGATATCTTACCCTGAATTGTATCAAACTTCTTATTAGACAAAATCATATGCTTTACCATTGCATTTTCCAAATTTAATCTCTCTGCATAATCATAGAGTTCATAATACTTATTCATTCTTGTAAAGTCTCCATCCTGAATGATCTTCTCATTAAGCTTCTCAACTTTAGGTTTCCAAGTTTTCTTCTTAATAGAAGTGCCATCATCTTTGATTTCTACAATTTTCCTTAGAACTGGTTGCACTAATATTTTCTGTCTCTTACCCAGTCCAGTTGAACTCTCTTTTACTCTTTTTCTAGGTGTGGAGGAAGTGGATCTAGTGGATATCCTTGCTTCTTGATCCTTCTCGATTTCTTCCACTTTCACCTTAACTTGTGTTTCTTCTTGTTGTGCTACAATTGATGATAAAGGTGGAATAGACAAAACTTATTTTTGTCCAATATCTCTGATTGCTGCTGCTGTTTGCTTTGCTACCAAGAATTCATGCTCAGTCATTCCTATATCTTTTAGAATTTTCATGATAGTACTCTCAACTCTTTTCTTTGACTGCTTCTCCTTAAGTAAGGTCTTTGTGGAGTTGAAGTTCTCCTCAAAGGTTCCAAAGCTATTACAGTGAGTGTCCAACTTGCACTTAAGTAACCTTCTCACATATCCTTCTGTCTCTACCTCAGATGTCTCATAGCCAAGAGGGTCTATGAAATCTGTTCTAGGTTCTACTACTTCAATGTAGGAAAAGTCAGTATCAACCATGAAACATATCTCATTTTTATACTTCTCCACAAGAGACTATGTGATCCTTAATCTGCTAGACACTATATCCTGAAATGTCTTGATTACCAATATTGCACTCTCATTCACTTTATTAATAACATGCCTTCTATACACTAGGTTAATCCTTTCCATTGTAGTTTGGCCATCATTCCAGTCATTTCCAATGGTGTAAGGAAATCTTCTCAATAGATGAAAAAACATATAGGTGATTAAGGATGAGAATCTAAACTGTGTATACTTAGTTTTCTTAATCTTTTCCAAATCCTCAAATAGTTGAATTCTCAGAATCTCACACATATCAACTTGTACTTTTTCAACACACATCAGATAAGCTGCATGTATCATTTCAGCTACCATGTCATCCTCTCTTGAATTTGCACAAAACTTAGTGGTTAGGATCTTGCATAAGTATCTGACATCATCTTGTTGAATCTTACTAATCACAATTCCTCTACCATTATAGGATGAATTTGTGTTGTCTATGACTATTTTCCTCATGTTCTTCTCATTTAAAGGAATGGCTCCAATTTTAGATAGTCCAGTAACTTCATGAATCAAGTCAACTGTGATATCTATCACTCTATCTTCTAACCAAAACTTCCCATTATGAATTTTGCTTAAGATTATCTTAGTACATTCTTCATTGTCAAATTCATACTGTAATGCATACTTAATGATTTCATTATCTTTCAAATGTTCAAATCCTTCTTTCAATGTCATGTCCTAATTGTAGATCTTTTGATATTCCTTGGTGAAATCACTATCACTGATAGTCTCTAGTTTGCATCCAAGATAACTTCTAACATTCTCCAGATGTAAAAATCCATCTGGTACGGATGATAAAGCTAACCTAGGATCATCTTCCAAGGGTTCTATTGGTTCCCTTTTCAACTTAGGTCTATTTTTATCTCTAACATTGTGAATTAAAGAAACATCCACAATTTCTTCTAATTCCTTCACTGATTTAAAGATCTATCAAGTAAAATACCTCACTTTCATGATTTTAGGGCTTGCATAGATTCGATCACAAAATTCTTCTCCAAATCCTTGCAAAATGCTTCCAATCACTTCTCTTTGATCTCCTTAACACTTGAATTTGCTTTGATGATCAAATAATACTGATCATGACCTTTTATTGATTCAATCTTACTTAGATTTGACATCGCATTGAATTCTTTTGCCACTTCTTTCCAAAAAGCTAATTCTGCTAACCTACAAAACTTAAAACTTCTTGCGATCTCTCAAAACATAATATTTTTCTTTGCACTCTTAACCATAGCATAGAACATCATATACTACCTTGCATTAACTGTGCAAGACTCAGTTCATCATATATCTACTTCTACACTAATCTAAGTTCCTATTCTACTGCAATTTTCATAAATTAAGTACTTTGAGATGGGTCAGGTAAAGATTCATTCTTACCTTTTAATGCTTCACCTTCCTAATTACCGTCAATGTTGAATATGTATCCTTGATCTGTGCTTGTGATAAACCTCACTTCATCTGAATAACTACAACATCCTTTCTGACTGTTACTTGCATTTTCATTTCTTCTTGCATGATTTCTGGGATTAGGATTAGGATGAAAAACTCTATTGTTCATTCTGCAAAACCTTGCTATGTATCCAATCTTGTTGCATATCTAACAAACAATTCCATTTTTTCCATATCTTGGTCTAGGCTGATTGATTTGTGATCTGCAGTTTCTAGCAATGTGTCCAACCTTGTTGCATCTATAACATATTACTCCATTCCTTCTGTTCATATCTTTAGTAGGTTTCTTATCTACATTGTTAGTATTCCTAAACATTCTACTACCATTATTATTCTCAATAAATTTAGGTTTCCTACATTCAATAGCTCTATGTCCAAAACCATGACAATTATAACAATAACCATTAAGAGGTTTGAATTGCTTACCTGTGCAATCTCTCTTCATATGACCAATAGTATTACAAGAAAAAATCTACCTTTGAATTCTCTTTGCATACCTT
The DNA here is from genome assembly GCA_027943335.1 of Chamaecyparis obtusa. NCBI lineage: Eukaryota > Viridiplantae > Streptophyta > Pinopsida > Cupressales > Cupressaceae > Chamaecyparis > Chamaecyparis obtusa. Next base: position 57,677 of record BSBK01006783.1, read on the forward strand.
TGGGTGATTCCTCTTGCTTAGGTGATTCTTCTTCTTTAGGTGTATCTTCAAATTTGTTAATCTCATCAGACTTCTTCTCATCTATGTTTTTAGATATTTTCAGATCTGGTTCCTTGCTTTCTTCATTTTCTTTAAAAGTGTTGAATGTAGGACCGGTCTTATCATAGAATGGTTTTTGATAAGATATTTGTTCATCAATCTTCTCACTAGTTGAATATAGCCTTTCAATTTGTTGAATGGATTGAGTCAGTTCACCTTTCACAATTTTATTGTATTTCTCAAGTTCAGCATACTGCAAATTGACTTTCTCAAGTTCAGATGTTACTTTACCAAGTTTAGATTTTAGTCCTTCATTTTCAGTCTTTAGACTTTCATTCTCAGATTTCAGATTTGCTTCATTCTTACCATTTCCATCTTTCAGACTAAGCCTCAAATTTTCTATCTTCAGTTCATGCTTAAGGATCTTATTTTCTTTTTTTAAATTGTCATCACAATCTTCAATAAAAACTTCAGATTCCTTTTCAGATCTCAAATCTTCCAACTTGTTTTTCAGTATCTCAATGAGGTTCTTTGCATCATCATATTTTCTTTTCAAAGTGTCTCTTTCAATAGTAAGCAAGTCAATCTATTCAAGAGCTTCTTCAAGATTCTTCTATAGTTGATCCATATCCATAGAGATCTTACTCAAGCTGCTAGGCTTTCCTTGAATGATTCTTTTTCGAGTAACTAAGCTCTAATACCAATTGTTAGAAATAGGGAATACTAAGAGGGGGGGGTGAATCAGTATTCTACAAACTTTTACTTTTTCCCAATTATGGATATAATAGATTATCTTAACACATGCATAACATAAGAAGCTGAACAACATACATAGCAATAAAACTAAAGAACTCATAACACATTATTTGTTCTCGAGGAAACCCTGGCCAAGGGAAAACCCCGGTGGGGATGGTACCCACAAAGATCCACTAATGAAAAGTATCTTGTTAAGGATGTTGACCCTGTTAGGATTCTATTACATTCATATAGTGTCTTAGTCCTGATTAAGGGACTATAGGCCTTGTTAGAAGCCTCAACCCTATTAGGAGTTGGCAGTACAGAAAGTGATTACTAGATGAGCCCACTGCCCACAAAAGTAATGTATAATATACACTGATTACAAAATAAGGTTAAGGTACATAACCTTATACTTCTTGCATCAATATCTCTTCACTGCTCTTTCACTATCACTATTACATATGCATCATATATCTCTTTTCATATCACTTCTTGATTACATTACATTTATACAAGTTATTAGGATTAATAACTTTCCAGTCGGCTATCATATTACAAATAACTTTATCCAAAGGTTAAAATCTAGGATGTTGTTCCTTTATATTGTTAAGTCATTATTTTGATAAACAAAATAATCCCTTAACTCTTTATCAATTCTGTCTTCATATTCTATCCTATCAGCTTGACACTATCTTTAGTAAAACTATCATAACTTCTTTCGTACATGTTGTAATGACTTGCACTCTAAGATGAGTCTTCAATAGTCATCATAGAGTCTATGTTCAAGTGTACAAGCATTGAACTTACTCCAATCAACATCGCAAACAAAAACTATCTCTAGGTTCACTGGTAAAAACACTGTCTCATACTTAGACAATTTCACATTGCGCTCTGACATACTATCTCTCTGACCTGTGTGATCTTCATGTAGATCATATGTTTCCATAATGACAACATCTATGTAACCAACTTAGCTAAATTTCCAACATTAACAAAAAAAAATTGAGTCACCACATTTCATTGTTGCCTTTATGATTAATATATTATACCCCACATTTCATATCAATGTACTAAAATGAAACCTTCTCTCTTTTTTATATTCTATTGTTGGGGAGAGTCACATCTCTTCATCATATCCACTCTTAGAAAGAGTCAAAATCTTCCACAATTATCATTTTAAAAAAGAATCACAACCCTTCACCATTTTTGTCGTTTGTGAGTACAAACTTTCACAGCTTTACCTTTTGAATGACTCACTTCTTTATTTTCTTCTTATTTTGTTGCGAGTGTTACAAGCATTCATAACTTTACCTCTTAAATGACCCACTTTCTTATTTTCTTATTATTCATTTTTTTTGTTAATCTTTAGAGGGATAGTCTTGCCTCAGTTCACCATTTTTTGAACTCCAACTTGAAAATATGTAAGACCAAGGTAAGGTAAGTTGAGCATTGTGCTGAGTCATGGGGATACCTCTGAGTTAAAAGAAAAATTGAGTCCCTACTTTTTATTGTTGCATTGTTGGAATATGTGTGATTCTACCCAACATTGATTTCATTTGAATGTCCCCTTCAATTGAAATCTTATTCGTTTATATCTTCCAATGTGGGGGAGAATCACATAGCTTCATCATGTTTTCCTTTTACAATCATTACAACCTTTCACAATTACCACCCATAAAAAATGTCACAATTTTTATCTTTTACGAGTGTCGCAACCTTTCATAACTTTTCCTTTTGAAGGAGTCACTTCCTTATTTTTTTTAATTTATTTTTCTCTTGCATTAGTACTTGGAGGGTGAGTCATGCCTCAAGTCACCCTTAACTAAAATCTAACTCAACAATATATAATACCAAGGTAAGATAGATTGGGCACTAGACCAAGTCACAAGGATACCTCTAAGTTAACAAAAATAAAAATTTGACTTACCATTTTTCATTGTTGCCTTTGTGAATATTATATTATACCCCATAATGATTTCATTTGAATGATCTCCTAAATTGAAACTTTCTCTCATTTATATATTCCATTGTGTAAGAGAGTTACACCTTTTCATCATATTTGCATTTTGCAATCATTACAACCTTTCACAATTGTCACCTGTTGAAAATGTCACAAATTTTCACCATTTTTGTCATTTGCAAGTGTCACGATCTTTCATAACTTTGAATTTTAAAAGAGTCACTTATATTTTTCAAGATTATTATTTTTTTATCTATAATTAATTCTTTCAGAGCTAGTCTTGCCTCACCCACCCCTTCACTCACCCCAACTTGGCAATATGTAAGACCAAGGTAAGGTAGGTTGGATAGTAGACTAAGTCACATGAATACTTCTAAGTTAACAAAAAAAATTAAGTCACCATATTTCATTGTTACCTTTGTGAGTAATATATTATACTCCACATTTCATATCAATGTAGTAAAATGAAACCATCTCTCTTTTGTATATTCTAATGTGGGGGAGAGTCACATCTCTTCATCATATCCGCTCTTAGAAAAAGTCAAAAAATTTCACAATTGTCATTTTTCAAATGAATCACAACCTTTCACCATTTTTGTCTTTTGCGAGTGTCCCAAACTTTCATAAATATACCTTTTGAATGACTCACTTCTTTATTTTCTTCTTATTCCATTGCGAGTGTTACAAGAATTCATAACTTTACCTTTTAAATGACTCACTTCCTTATTTTCTTATTATTCATTTTTTTGTTAATATTTAGAGGGATAGTCTTACCTTAGTTCACCATTTTCTGAACCCCAACTTGGCAATATGTAAGACCAAGGTAAGGTAAGTTGAGCGTTGTGCTGAGTCACGAGAATACCTCTAAGTTAACAAAAAAAATTGAGTCCCTACTTTTTATTATTGCATTTTTGAAAAATTGAGTCCCAATGTGGGGGAGAATCACACATCGTCATCATGTTTTCATTTTGCAATCATTACAACCTTTCATAATTACCACCCTTAAAAAATGTCACAATTTTTATCTTTTACGAGCATTGCAACCTTTCATAACTTTGCCTTTTTAAGGAGTCACTTCCTTATTTTCTTCTTATTCCTTTTTGTCTTGCATTAGTACTTAGAGGGCTATTCATGCCTCAACTCACCCATAACTAAAACCTAACTTGACAATATATAAGAGTGGGGTAAGATAGATTGCGCTGAGTCACATGAATACCTCTCAGATAACAAAAAAAAAAGAGTCACCACATTTCATTGTTATTTTTGTGAATAATATATTATACCCCACATTTCATATAAATGTATTAAAATGAAGCCTTCTCTCTTTTGTATATTCTAATGTGGGGGAGAGTCACATCTCTTCATCATATCTGCTCTTAAAAATAGTCAAAACCTTTCACAATTGTCACTTTTTAAAAGAATCACAACCCTTCACCATTTTTTTCCTTTGTGAGTGTCAAAACCTTTCATAAGTTTATCTTTTGAATGACTCCCTTCCTTATTTTCTTCCTATTTTTCCGCGAGTGTTAAAAGCATTCATAATTTACCTTTTAAATGACTCACTTCCTTGTTTTCTTATTATTCATTTTTTTTTGTTAATCTTTAAAGGGCTAGTCTTGCCTCAGTTCACCATTTTCTGAACCCCAACTTGGCAATATGTAAGACCAAGGTAAGGTAAGTTGAACAGTGTGCCGAGTCATGATGATACCTCTGAGTTAACAAAAAAAATTTAGTCACTACTTTTTATTGTTGCATTTTTAATAATATATTATAGCCCACATTGATTTCATTTGAATGTCCCCTTAAGTTGAAACCTTATCCCTTTATATTTTCCAATGTGGGGGAGAATCATACATATTCATCATGTTTTTCTTTTGCAATCATTACAACATTTCACAATTACCACCTTTTAAAAAATGTCACAATTTTTATCTTTTACGAGTGTCGCAACCTTTCATAATTTTGCCTTTTGAAGGAGTCACTTCCTTATTTTCTTATTGTTCATTTTTCTCTTACATTAGTACTTAGAGAGATAGTCATGCCTCAACTCACCCATAACTAAAACCTAACTTGGCAATATATAAACCCAAGGTAAGACAGATTGGGCACTAGACTGAGTCACAAAGATACCTCTAAGTTAAAAAAAATAAAAAATTGACTTACCACTTTTCATTGTTGCCTTTGTGAATAATATATTATACCCCACATTGATTTCATTTGAATGTCCTCCTAAATTGAAACTTTCTCCCATTTACATCTTCCAATGTGGGGGAGAGTCACACCTCATCATATTTTCATTTTGCAATCATTACAACCTTTCACAATTGTCACCTTTTGAAAACATCACAAATTTTTACCATTTTTGTCATTTGCAAGTGTCACAATTTTTCATAACTTTGACTTTTGAAAGAGTCACTTCCTTATATTTTTTAAATTTATTATTTTTTTATCTTTCATTAATTATTTTAGAGCTAGTCTTGCCTCACTGACCCCTTCATGAACCCCAACTTGGCAATATGTAAGACCAAGGTAAGGTAGGTTAGACACTAGGCTGAGTCGTAAGAATACCTCTGAGTTAACAAAAAAAATTGAGTCACCACATTTTGTTATTTCTTTTGTGAATAATATATTATATCTCACATTTCATATCAATGTACTAAAATGAAACCTTCTCTTTTTTGTATATTATAATATGAGGGAGAGTCACATCTCTTTATCATATCCCCTCTTAGAAAGAGTCAAAACTTTTCACAATTATCACTTTTCAAAAGAATCACAACCCTTCACCATTTTTGTCATTTGTGAGTGTCATAACCTTTCATAACTTTATCTTTTAAATGACTCACTTTCTTATTTTATTTTTATTCAGTTGTGAGTTTTACAAGCATTCATAACTTTACTTTTTAAATAACTCACTTCCTTATTTTTTATTATTTATTTTTTTTCATTAAGTTTTAGAGGGCTAGCCTTGCCTCAGTTCACCATTTTTTGAACCCCAACTTGGCAATATGTAAGACCAAGGTAAGGTAAGTTAAGCATTGTGCTGAGTCATGATGATACCTCCGAGATAACAAAAAAAATTGAGTCACTATTTTTTCTTTTTTTCATTTTTGAAAAATATAGTATACCCCATATTGATTTCATTTGAATGTCCCCTTAAATTGAAACCTTATCCATTTATATCTTCCAATGTGGGGGATCTTCCAATGTGGGGGAGAATCACACATCTTCATCATGTTTTCCTTTTGCAATCATTACAATCTTTCACAATTGCCACCCTTAAAAAATGTTACAATTTTTATTTTTTACAAGCGTACGAATCTTTCATAACTTTACTTTTTGAAAGTGTCACTTTCTTATTTTCTTCTTATTCATTTTTCTCTTGCATTAGTACTTAGATGGCTAGTCATGCCTTAACTCACGATTAACTAAATCCTATCTTGGAAATATATAAGATCAAGGTAAGACATGTTGGACACTAGACTGAGTCAGAAGGATACTTCTAAGTTAACAAAAATAAAAAATTGACTTACCACTTTTCATTGTTGCCTTTGTGAATAATATATTATACCCCACATTGATTTTACTTGAATGTCCTCCTAAATTGAAACCTTCTCCCATTTATATCTTTTAATGTGGGGGAAAGTCACACCTCTTCATCATATTTGCATTTTGCAATCATTAACTATTTTCAAAATTGCCACCTTTTGAAAATGTCACAAATTTTCACCATTTTTGTCATCTGCAAGTGTCACAATCTTTCATAACTTTGATTTTTGAAAGAGTCACTTCCTTATATTTTTCAAGATTTTTTTTAATCTTCCATTAGTTCTTATATAGATAGTTTTATCTCACTCACATTTTCATGAACCCCAACTTGACAATATGTAAGACCAAGGTAAGGTAGGTTAGGCACTAGGATGAGTCACATGAATACCTCTAAGTTAACAAAAAAATATGATTCATCACATTTCATTATTGCCTTTGTGAATAATATATTATACCCTACATTTACTATCAATGTACTAAAATTAAATCTTCTCTCTTTTGTATATTCTAATGTGGGGAGAGTCACTGTTAGAAATAGGGAATACTGAGAGGGGGGGGGGGGTGAATCGGTATTCTACAAACTTTTACTTTTGCCCAATTATGGATATAGAAAATTAACTTGATGTTTGAAAAATAAAGTAAAATAAATAACATGCGAAATAATAAAGAAAATGATGTCATATCACATTATTTATTCTCGAGGAAACCCTGGCCAAGGGGAAACCCTGGTGGGGATGATACCCACAAGTGATCCACTAATCAAAAGTATCTTGTTAAGGATATTGACCCTATTAGAAGTCTATTACATGTATATAGTGTTGTTGTCCTGATTAAAGGACTCTAGATCTTGTTAGAAGCCTCAACCCTGCTATGAGTTGGTATACTATATAGAGTGATTACAAGATGAGCTCACTTCCCAAACATGTAATGTACAATGATATCAAATTACAAAAGGTAAGGTACATAACCTTTCACTAAATCTGAATAGCTTTCCTATTCTGATTTAGCTTTCTAGCTTCTTCGCTTTCATATACAAGATCTGCTTTCTTTTTACAACATATATCTTCACATCATATTATTGCATTATCTCACTCTTTCCTATATCTACTTTGCATTGCATAATTCTTATATTTATACAAGTTATTAAGAATAATAACTTTTACAGTCGACTTTACAAAGCATATATTCTTTTCAAAATACAAAACTAATTCTGCTTGCCTAGAGTTAACATCTATGATGTTGTCCCTTGTATGGTTAAGTCAATGTTTTGATAAACAAAATAATCCCTTAAGTATTTTACTTTTTCTTCCTTCTAACTCTGCTCAGTCAGCTTTAACTCCATCTCGATAATTCTACGATAACTTCTTCCGTACATGTCATACAGACTTGCACTTCTAGATGTGTCTTTTTCATATATAGAATTATCCATGTTCAAGTGTGCAAGCATTGAACCTACTTCTATCAACATCACTATCCAAAACTATCTTTGGTTAGACTAGTAAAATACTGCTTATACTTAGACAATTTTACTCTGCGCTCTAGCATAGGTGCTTTCTATCATAGGTGGTCTTCATACTAATTATATGTTTCCATAATGACAAAAACTTGATATCTAATTCAGCCAAATTGCCAACAATCTCCCCCTTTGTCATTGGTGGCAACATATAAGAAAATTGGCTAAGTCATACAAAAACTTCAAAAGTGTGGCCATAACAAAAATTCTTCAATATACTTATATCTCCAAATATCTTATAGAACATCTACACCCCCCCTAGGAATATGCTTCCATATATTCCATAAAATATACAAAACTATCTATACATCTTACAATTGTATGCTATCACTCCCCCTTTAACAACAATGACAAAAAAAGGTGCCAAAAATGTTCAACAAAAATGTTTACCTTTGAATTTAAGATTGCAAGGTCGGGAGGTTTGCAACACAATCTACAAAATTTATCTTTATACTTTCTAACTCCTCCCATGATTTCTTAATAGTGTTTGAAACACTAAGGAGTGCACATAAACCATAAAATGCTATTTCACACACCTTAAGGTTTGCATAGTGAAATTTCTCATAGGATGTCTTAGAGGTAAGACATTCTTCCAATTGACTTTCAAGAATACTTATCTTAATTGAAACATGCTCTCTTAATAGAGAGAATCTTCTCAATTTTATTTTCTTTTCATCACTTAGAAGCCTTATGTCATCATACAATTTGCTTATTATCTTCTCAGTATCAGATATCTTCACATTCAGATTTGCTAAGAGATTTGCTGCTGTTTGAATTTCTACCTTTTTTGTTTTCATCTTCTCTTCTATGTCAGATACATTATCCTCTGATTTTATGCATTGTTTATATAGAGATTTTCCTTTCTCTAAACTTCTTCTCAGTTCTTTTATGCAAATTTCCAAATTATCAATGTCATTCTTGATATTCTAACATATATCTGGAAATATTTTTCCTTTATAGGCTGCTTGTGCTTTAACTGTAGCTATGTCTAATAAATTTGTGAATTCACTGTCAAATGCCTTCACAACTTCTTTTTCTTTGACCTGAGGATCATCTTCATTGATTTGATTGGTTATAACATTCTATAATTTTTGTGTTACTTCAATCAATGATCCTTCAAGGCTTTTATATTTCTTATTTTTGCCAATGATTTTGTTCAGAGATGAGATCAGCTCTATTTGATCATCATCATCTACTTCTTGTCCAAGACTAGAAAAAATTGATTTAGTTTGTGGCTTCTCTACTACTACCTCGGGTGTAGAACTGATTACTACTTGTTCTTCCTATCCTGGTTCCTTTGTTTCATCTTGTGTTTCCACTTCTTCTTCTTGTCCTGTTTCCTTTTCTTCCTTATTCTCTGTCATGTCTTGTTGCTCCATGGCTGAATTGTCAACAATGTCTTCAAGATTACTGAATGGGTTATCCTCACTGTCCAAAATGATGTTTGTTCCTTCCACATTCATTGATTCATCTACAATGTTGATTGATGGTGGCGGTGATGGTATAGAGCTTTACTATTTCTCAGCTTCCAATGCTTGATCTGGTGCACTTGTGTGCTCACTAGGGCCTGAGGTCATTACTTTTATAACTGCTTGTTCAGTTTCTTTGTTGACTTCCTCATAGCTCCCTCCCATTATCAAGATGGTTCTCCTCTTCATCCTTAAATGAGTGTTAAGATCTTTCAAAATTTCTTTGAAATGATCTTCATCTTTAATGTCACAGAGCTTCCTTACATAGTTCTCTCTTATGTTTTTATCTTCTTCAGCTACTCTTTTCTTTCTGTTCACTAAATTTTCAAATAATTCATTAGGAATCTTTCCTTGAATACTGTCAAACTTTTTATCAACCAAAATCATATGCCTGACAACTGCATTTTCTAAGTTCAACTTCTTAGAATAATTGTACATTTCATATTATTTGTTCATTTTAGAGAAATCTCCATCATTATTGATTAGAGCATTCACTTTGTCTATCTTCGGTTTCCATTTCTTCTTACTAACTCTAGTATCTTCATCATCTTTTACTTTAGATACCTTTCTTTGCACTGGGGTAAATATTGTTTTCTATCTCTTTCATGGTCCACTTGCCATTTCCTTTACTCTTTTAGCTCGTGGAGTGGTGGAAGTTCTAGTTGATTTCCTTGTTTCTTGTGCCTCTTCAAATTTTACCACTTTTTCTAAATTCTGAATATTTTTAGTTTGATCTACAACTGGTGATAGGGGTAGAACAGACAAAACTTCTTTTTATCCAAAGTCTCTTATTGCAGCTACAGTCTACTTCACAATTAGAAATTCATGTTCTGTCATTCCAGTATCCTTAAGAATTTTCTTAATGGTACTATCAACTCTCCTTTTAGCCAACTTCTCTTCATGCAGATACTTTGTAGAGTTAACATTCTTCTCATAAGTTCCAAATCTAGAACTGTTCACATCCATCTTGCTTTTACTTTGCAAAGTCTCTTATTGCAGCTGCAGTCCACTTCGTAATTAGAAATTCATGTTCTGTCATTCCAGTATCCTTAAGAATTTTCTTAATGGTACTATCAACTCTCCTTTTAGCCAACTTCTCTTCATGCAGATACTTTGCAGAGTTAAAGTTCTCCTCATAAGTTCCAAATCTAGAACTATTCACATATTTTTCTACTTTAATTTCTAAAACTTCATATCCAAGAGGATCTATAAAATCAACTCTTGGTTCAACTTCTTCAATAAAGGTAAAATCAGTGTTAGCCATAAAACACATTTCACTTTTGTACTTCTCTACAATAGCTTTTGGAATCCATGACCTTTTCTTCATCAGGTTCTAAAATGTTTTGATTACCAGGGTTGCGCTCTCAATAACCTTGTCAATAGGGTGTCTCAAATACACCTTGTTGATTATGTCCATAGTGGTCTTGTTATCATTCCAATCTTCTCCAATAGTATATGGAATCTTCTCATCAAATGAAAAAATATGTATGTAATCAAAGATGAGAATCTAAATTGTGAGTTCTTGGTTTTTTTATCTTCTCAAGGTTCTCAAATAACTGAATTCTCAAAATTTCACACATCTACTTTAACTTTATCAACACTCATCAAATATGCTGCATGAATCATTCCAGCTGCCATGTCATCTTCTCTAGAGTTTGCACAAAACTTAGATGTTAAGATCTTGCGCACATATCTAACATCATCTTGTAATATCTTGCTGATCATTATCCCTCTACCATTATATGATGACTTGGTGTTGTCCAATACAATCTTCTTCACATTTTTCTCATTAAAGGGTATGACACCAGTTTTAGACAAACCATTTACCTCATGAATTAGGTCTGTAGTGATATCTATCACTCTGTCATCTAGCCAAAACTTCCCATTGTGAATTCTACTTAAAATAATTTTGGTGCATTCATCATCATCAAATTCATATTGGACTGTACTTCATGATTTCATTTTCTTTCAGATGTTCAAACCCTACTTTTAATGACATATCCTAGCTATATAACTTCTCATATTCCTTAGTCAAATTGCTTTCACTGAGGGTTTCAAGTTTGCATCTTAAATAACCTTTAACATCTTCTAAATGTAAAACTCCATCTAGTATGGATGACAATGCAAGACTAGGGTCTTCTTCCAAGGGTTATACTGGTTCCTTTTTGACTCTAGGTATAATGGTATCCCTTACATGATGAATAAGTGATACATCTATGACTTCTCCAAAATCTTTTAATATGCTTGATAGATTTTCTTAGTAAAATATCTCAATTTCATGATTTTAGGGCTTTGCATAGATCTGGTGCAAAATTCTTTACCAAATCCTACAAATTGACCTCAATCACCTCTATATTGATCTCCTTATTGCTTGTAGTCACTTGAATGATCAAATAATACTGATCATAAGCTTTTGACCTTTTGATCTTTTAAGATTTTGACATTGCAATCAATTCCTTTGCCGCTTCTTTCCAAAAAGTTGTTCCTACTTTCTTGCAAAACTTCATACTTCTTGTGAACTTGCATACATTCATATTACCTCATGTTCTCTTAATTATAGCATCATTACACCACATACTACCTCACATTAACTATGCAAGACTCAATTCATTCTACACTAACTTCTACATTATCCTAAGTTCCTACTCTAATGCATTCTTTATGAATTAAGTGCTTTGAGATGAGTTAGGAAGAGATTCACACTTACTATCATATGCTTCACCTATCTGATTACCTTATGTAATGAGTGTGTCTACTTGATTTGTGGCTTTAACGAATATCACTTCTTCTAAATTACTACAACATCCTTTTTGACTGTTGCTTGTATTCTCATTTCTCCTTGTATAACTTCTAGGATTAGGGTTTCTCTTGTTATTCATTCTACAAAATCTTGCTGTATGACCAAATTTGTTTCATATCTAGCAAACTACTCCATTATTTTCATAATACAACATTTCACAATTACCACCTCTTAAAAAATGTCACAATTTTTATCTTTTACGAGTGTCGCAACCTCTCATAATTTTGCCTTTTGAATGAGTCACTTCCTTATTTTCTTATTGTTCATTTTTCTCTTACATTAGTACTTAGAGGGCTAGTCATGCCTCAACTCACCAATAACTAAAACCTAACTTTGCAATATATAAGACCAAGGTAAGACAGGTTGGGCACTAGACTAAGTCACAAGGATACCTCTAAGTTAACAAAAATAAAAAATTGACTTACCACTTTTCATTGTTGCCTTTGTGAATAATACATTATAACACACATTGATTTCATTTGAATGTCTTCCTAAATTGAAACCTTCTCTCATTTATATCTTCCAATGTGGGGGATAGTCACACATCTTCATCATATTTACATTTTGCAATCATTACAACATTTCACAATTGCCACCTTTTGAAAATGTCACAAATTTTCACCATTTTTGTCATTTGCAAGTGTCACAATCTTTCATAACTTTGACTTTTGAAAGAGTCACTTCCTTATATTTTTCAATATTATTATTTTTATCTTCCATTAATTCTTATAGAGCTAGTGTTTCCCCACTCACCCCTTCATTAACCCCAACTTGGCAATATGTAAGACCAAGGTAAGGCAGGTTAGGCACTAGGCTAAGTCACATGAATACCCGAGTTAAAAAAATAAAATTGAGTCACCACATTTCATTGTTTCTTTTGTGAATAATATGTTATACTTCACATTTACTATCAATGTACTAAAATGAAACCTTCTCTCTTTTGTATATTTTAATGTGGGGGAGAGTCACATATTTTCATCATATCCTCTCTTAGAAAGAGTAAAAACCTTTCACAATTGTCACTTTTCAAAAGAATCACAACCTTCACCATTTTTGTCCTTTGTGAGTGTCACAACTTTTCATAAATTTACCCTTTGAATGACTCACTTTCTTATTTTTCTATTTTTTTGCGTGTTATAAGCATTCATAACTTTACCTTTTAAATGACTCACTTCTTTATTTTATTTTATTTTGTTAATCTTTAGAGAGCTAGTCTTGTCTCAGTTCACCATTTTCTGAACCCCAACTTGTCAATATGTAAGACCAAGGTAAGATAAGTTGAGCACCGTGTTGAGTAACGAGGATACCTCTAAGTTAACAAATTTTTTTTAAATCACTACTTTATATTTTTTCATTTTTGAATAATATATTATACCCCACATTGATTTCATTTGAATGTCCCCTTAAATTGAAACCTTATCCCTTTATGTCTTCCATTGTGGGGGATAATCACACATCTTCATCATGTTTTCTTTTTGCAATCATTACCACACTTAAAAAATGTCATAATTTTTATATTTTATGAGCGTTCCAACCTTTCATAACTTTATCTTTTGATAAAGTCACTTCTTTATTTTTTTATTATTCATTTTTCTCATACATTAGTACTTATAGGGCACGTCATGCCTCAACTCACCCATAACTAAAATCTAACTTGACAATATATAAGACCAAGGTAAGACAGGTTGGGCACTAGATTGAGTCACAAGGATACCTCTAAGTTAAAAAAAACAAAAAATGACTTACCACTTTTCATTATTGCCTTTTTGAATAATATATTATACCCCACAGTGATTTCATTTAAATGTCCTCCTAAATTGAAACCTTCTCCCATTTATATCTTTCAATGTGGGGGAGAGTCACCTTTTCATCATATTTGCATTTTGTAATCATTACAACCTTTTACAATTTCCACATTTTGAAAATGTCACAAATTTTCACCATTTTTGTCATTTGCAAGTTGTTAGAAAGTAAAGTCCACCAAGATAACTGAGAGGTGGGGGGGGGGGGGGGGGGGTGAATCAGTTATGTGATAATTATAACCTTTATCAACTTCAACAATATTTAACCATATAAGTAATGTAATTAACAACCATATAAAGATATTCATACACAATAACACAATGACACAAGATATGTTGACTAGGGAACCTCTTGATCAAAGAGTAAACCCCGGTGGGAATAATTCTCACAAAAGAGGCACTAATATGAATATTCTTTGTGAAATGATGGACTCTGTCAGGAGTCTTATAAAATACATTCAATACATATGAGTCCCTATTAGGAGACTTTGAATCCCTACTAAAAGATTCTAACCCTGTTAGGAGTTATGGAAGACAGAAGAACCCACTGCCCAAACAACTTCAATGGAAAGATCAATGAACACACTGTCCAACTGATCTCTAGATTATTCAACAGAATAATATCAAACTATTACTGATCTCAACAATATGTTACCTCTTCTTTGACAGTGCCAAACCGCACTCACTACTACACAAGATCTCAAATTTAGATCTTTGTACCTCGTATACCTTCTTTCCACAAATTTTCTTTCACAATTTCATTCAATCTTACATTACTCATTACATACATCTCAACAAGGAAAACATTCCTTCCTCTATACCACACTTGAGTAATTATAAATGAGTCAGCATCCAAATTACAAAATAAAAGTTTCCACATGTTACATCAAAATTACACAAAATTATCAGCTTCCAATTAGAATAACTCTTCACTCATGTGACCTCAAAGTTTGCACTATCATCCATGTCACTATCAACATGTCTTCAACTTCTCTCTAACTGCACAAAACCAAATTCCATCTTGATTAGGAGATATCATATGATTTCTACAAACCGGTACTCAGGACCACTGCCTGAATACTGCTTCCACTGAAATGATCATAACTTTCATAAATAAATGAATTAATGTCTGCGCACTTAACCATAAACATAAAACACATTATAGACTAAGTCCTAAATATCACATAGCTTGATTTGCAATATCCCACGTGCGCTAATCCAAACACTGTCTGCTTCTCTGCTAATCTCTAGTAGATCACTATGTTGAAATCAATGACAATGAGAATCATGAATGCAACAACAGATGCTACAGAATGGCTACTAATACTCCCATAGGATATATTTAGCATTCATTCCTAACAATCTCCCCCATTGGCATTGATGGCAACATAGACGAAAAACATCCAATGTTCCATAAATCCAACACTACAACACTACTGCTCTGAAAAATACTTTCAAATCCTCTTCATCAATTAAATCTTGCTTCATTTTCCTATTTAGTTCTCTCCAACAAATGGTACAAATGGTTTTTCATGTATAATTCTCCCCCATTGACATGAATGATATAAATTTCATCATTATGTCAACAACAACTCCAATGTCAAAAGACACTGTTCAAAACATATATTCACTAGAGTCCTCATGAATCATCTCAGATACACATACTCCCCCATAGAGGAATTACCAACATCTAGTCCAAAAGAAAGATAGGGCTCATATACCACTAGATAGATGCAACAATCTACATCACTTCTCAAAAGTAGGCTGGGGCATAACCCCAAGCATACTGCTCAGATACTCAAATGTATCCCTACGAAAAGGTTTTGTAAATATGTCTGCTATCTGCTCCTTTGTGCTTATGTATTCAAGTCTGACTTCTTTCTCAGCAACTTTCTCTCTTACTACATGATACTTAATCTCTATATGCTTTGTCTTAAAATGTAATACAGGGCTCTAAGACATACTAACTATGCTGGTGTTGTCACAATGTATAACAATAGGCTCAACAAATTTTATTCCAATATCCTTTAGCATCTTCTTCATCCAAATTATCTGGTTACAATTGTTTGCTGCTGCTACATACTCTTCTTCTGGTGTGCTCTATGAAATACAATTTTGCTTCTTTGCTTAGCCAAGAAACCAATCTTTCTCCAAGGAAAAATGCTCAACCACTGGTGCTCTTTTTATCATCAACACTGCCTCCCCAATCAACATCTTTATATGCACATAGGGTAAAAGCATCAAATTTTTCATACCACAATCCATACTCAGTTGTGCCTCTTAAATATCTCAGTATCCTCTTTACTATTGCATAATGTGATTCTCTAGGTTCAACTTGAAATCTTGCTACAATTCCAACTGAATGTGCTATATCAAGTCTTGTATGTGTCAAGTACTGCAATCCTCCAATCATAGATCTATACTTCTTATGTTCAACTGCAAGAGTCTCATCTGTGCTAGATAATTTATGTCCAGTTACCATAGGTGTTCCAAATGGCTTACAGTTCTCCATTCCAAATATTTTTAACAAATCATCCAAGTACTTTTTCTGGCTTACAAAGATACCATCACTGTTATGTGTTATATGTAATTCCAAAAAATATTTCATTTCACCAATCATAATCATTTCAAATTTGGTCTTCATTTCATCTACAAATTTATCACCATCTTCATCTTCTCCTCCAAAGATAATATCATCAACAAAAATAACTACAACTGAAAAACCATCTTCAATTTATTTTGTGTACAGGTTTCTATCAGCTATTCCTTTTGTAAATCTCAATGTTATCAAATACTTATCCAATCTTGCATACCAAGTTCTAGGTGCTTGCTTTAGTCCATATAAAACTTTCTTTAGTTTACATACCATGTCTTCTTCTTGAGTTAAAAGAAAACCTTCAGGCTGCTCAATGTAGACTTCTTCCAACTCTCCATTAAAAAATGTTGACTTCACATCCATCTGATATACTTTGAACTTCTTGTAAGCTGCATAGGCCAAAAACATTCTTACTGCTTCAATTCTTGCTACATGTGCAAAAGTTTCTTCATAGTCAATTCCTTCTTGCTGTGAGTATCCTTTACATACCAATTTTTCTTTGTTTCTGACTACTTCTCCTTGTTCATTCATCTTGTTTCTGAATACCCATTTTATTTCTATAACATTCTTATCTTTAGGTCTAGGGACCAATTTCCATGTTTTGTTCTTTACAATCTGATCTAGTTCTTCTTTCATAGCTTTAATCCAATGTTCATCTTCACAAGCTTCACTAGTAAATTTAGGTTCAATTTGAGAAATCAAACATAATTGTTCTTATACCTTATTTCGAGTTAGAACTCCTCTATCTATGCTTCCAATAATCTACTCAACAAGATGATTCCTTGATAAATTCTTGTTAGGTGTCACTGTCTCAGATCTCACTTTAGGTGTCGGTTCTTCAATGAGCTCACTATGGCTTTCATTCAACAAGTCACTATCAGTTTTAGAGAATAATTTAGTAGTCTCAATGTTAGGTCTAGGGTGAGTTTCTTCATCTGATTCATAATTAAGTATTCTTTCCTGAATTTTGAACTTTTCATCAACTTTAACATTTGCGCTCTCAACAATAGTCTTAGTTCACTTATTGTAACATTTGTAAGCTTTAATATTCAAAGAATATCCAAGAAATATACCTTCATCACTTCTAGGATCAAACTTTCCAATATCATCATCTCTCTTTATATAACATTTTCTTTCAAAAATTTTGAAATACTTAACTAAGGGTGCATGTCCAAACCATAGTTTGTAGAGTGTCTTGTCTGTGTCTGCTCTAATTTGTACTTTGTTCATTGTATACACTATTGTGTTCACTGATTCTCTCCAGAATATCTTCGCCCAAGTCATTCTCAAATAACATAGCTCTTGCTACTTTAGTCACTGATCTGTTTCTTCTTTCTGCAATACCATTTTGTTCAGGTGTCCTAGAGGCTGAAAACTGTCTCTTAATACCATTCACTTCACAAAAGGTGTTAAACTCTCTAGAAGTAAGTTCTCCACCTCTATCTAATCTCAAACATTTAATCTTCATTCTAGATTCATTCTCAACTTTATTTTTAATGATCTTAAACTTATCAAATACTTCAGACTTTTCTTTAAACAAAACAATCCACATCATTCTTGTAAAATCATCAACAAGAATTATAAAATACCTTTCTCCATAGAATCCTCTAGTCCTTGTAGGACCGCTCAAGTTTGTATGAACAATCTCCAACTTCTCTGCTTATGTAAAATTCTTACTGGGAAATGAACTTCTCTTCTCTTTAGCCATCACACATTCTTTGCAAATAATGTTAGTAGGCTTCATAATTTTAGGCAAATCTCTTACTACAAGTGAAGTACTCACTTTCACAATGTTATCAAAATTTATATGACAAAATATTTTGTTCCATAACCAACTGTCATCAATTTTAGTAATCAAACATGTCATCTTAGTAGGATTCAACTAAAATACATTACCTCTTTTTCTAGATCCAGTACCAATCAAATTTCCATCTTTGTCTTTTATCACATAAGTTTTCTCAGTAAACCAAACTTTATATCCCTTATCAACTAGCTATCCAACACTCAAAAGATAATGTTTCAAACCATCCACAAAGTAAACATCATCAGTATTAGTCTTTCCATCAAGAGTAATAGATCCTGTTAGAAAGTAAAGTCCACCAAGATAACTGAGAAGGGGGGGGGGGTGAATTAGTTATCAGATAAATATAAATTTTATCATCTTCAACAACATTAAACCATATAAGCAATATAATTACCAACCATAGAAAGATATTCATACACAATAACACAATGACACAAGATATGTTGACTAGGGAACCTCTTGATCAAAGAGTAAACCCCGGTCGGAATGATGCCCACAAAAGATGTAAAAATATGCATATTCCTTGTGAGAGGATGGACTCTATTAGGAGTCTTATGAAATACATTCAGTACATATGAATCCCTGTTAGGAGATTTTG
Organism: Chamaecyparis obtusa; assembly: GCA_027943335.1. Lineage (NCBI taxonomy): Eukaryota > Viridiplantae > Streptophyta > Pinopsida > Cupressales > Cupressaceae > Chamaecyparis > Chamaecyparis obtusa. Next base: position 76,545 of record BSBK01006783.1, read on the forward strand.
AATCCCTGTTAAAAGATTCTAACCCGGTTAAGAGTTATGGAAGACAAAAGGACCCACTGCCCAAACAGCTTCAGGGTAAGATCACTGAACACACTATCCAAACAATCTTTGCATTACTCAATAGAATAATATGTTACCTCTTCTCTGATTGTGCCAGACCATACTCACTATTACATCAGATCTCAATTTTAGATCTTTGTACTTCGCATGTCTTCCTTCACAAATTCTCTTTCATACTTAGCTCTTTTCTTCACTTCATGCATACAGCATCACAATCGCTGCTACCATATCATAATTACACACTTTTCACATTACAACTATATTCAAAAAGAAAATACATTCCTTCCTTTATACCACACTCAAATAATTACAAATGAGTCGACATACAATTACAAAATAAAAGTTTCCACATGCTACACCAAAATTACACAAAACTATCGGCTTCCAAATACAATAAATCTTCACTCGTGTGACCTCAAAGTCTACACTATCATCCACATCACTATCAATATGTCTCCAACTTCCCTTTAACTGCACAAAACCAGATTCCATCCTAATTAGGAGATATCATCCGATTTCCACAAATTGCTACTCAGGAACACTGCTTGAATACTGCTTCCACAAAAATGATCATAACTTCCATGAATAAATGAATTACTTTCTACATTCTTAGCTATAGAAATATGACATATCAAAGAGTATAACCTCAAAATTGCATAGCTCCAACTACAATAACCCATGTGTGCTAATCCAAACTCTGTCTGCTTCTCTACAAGTCTTCGATAAATCATTGTGTTGACATCAATGACAATCATAGTCATGAATGCAACAACAACTGCTACAGAATGCCTGCTAAACATTTAAAATTCATTTGTAACAATCTCCCCCATTGGCATTGATGGAAACATAGATGAAAAACATCCAATGTTCCAAAAATCCAATACTGCAACACTACTTCTTCAAATCCTCTTCATCAATCAAATCTTGCTTCGTAATCCTATTCAGTTCTCTCCAACAAATGTTTCAGATTATTTTTCATGTATACTTCTCCCCCATTGACATCAATGATATAAATTCCATCACTATGTCAACAACAACTCAATGTCAAAAGACACTTTTTCAGAAAATACATTTACTAGAGTCCTCATGACTGAGCTCAGATACACATACTCCCCCATAGAGGAAGTACCAACATCCAGTCCAGAAGAAAGATAAGGCTCATATACCATTGGGTGGATGCAACAAACTGCATCACTTCTCAAAAGTAGGCTAGGGCATAACCCAAAGCATACCTCTCAAATACTCAAATGTATCCTTAGGCAAAGGCTTTGTGAATATATCTGCTATCTGCTCCTTTGTACTTATGTACTCAAGTCTAACTTCTTTCTCAGCAACTTTCTCTCTTACAACATGATACTTAATCTCTATATGCTTTGTCTTAGAATGTAATACATGATTCTTAGACATACTAACTATACTGGTGTTGTCACAATGTATAACAACAGGTTCAACAAATTTTATTCCAATATCCTTCAGCATTTGCTTCATCCAAATTATCTGGTTACAATTGTTTGCTACTGCTACATATTCTACTTCTACTGTGCTTTGTGAGATACAATTCTTCTTCTTTCTTAGCCAAGAAACTAATCATTCTCCAAGGAAAAATACTCCACCATTGGTGCTTTTCTTATCATCAACACTACCTCCCCAATTAGCATCTGTATATGCACATAGGGTAAAATCATCAAATTTTTCATACCATAGTCCATAGTCCATTGTACCTCTTAAATATCTCAGTATCCTCTTTACTACTGCATAATGTGATTCTCTAGGTTCAGCTTGAAATCTTGCTACAATTCCAACTGAATGTGCTATATCAGGTCTTGTATGAGTCAAATACTATAATCCTCCAATCATAGATCTGTATTTCTTCTGTTCTACTGCAGGAGTCTCATTTGTGCTAGATAACTTATGTCCGGTCACCATAGGTGTTCCAACTAGTTTACAATCCTCCATTCTGAATATTTTCAACAAGTCATTTAAGTACTTTGTCTGACTTACAAAGATACAATCATTGTTTTATGTTATCTGTAATCCCAAAAAGTATTTCATCTCACCAATCATACTCATTTCAAATTCAGTCTTCATTTCATCAACAAATTTGTCACTAGCTTCATCTTCTCGTCCAAAGATAATGTCATCAACAAAAATAACTATAATTAACAAACCATTTTCAATTTCTTTTGTGTACAGATTGCTATCAATTGTTCCTTTTGTGAATCCCAACTTTAACAAATACTTATCTAGTCTTGCATACCAAGTTCTAAGTGCTTATTTAAGTCCATATAAAGCTTTCTTCAATTTACATACCATGTATCCTTCTTGAGTTAAAGGAAAACCTTCAGGCTGCTCAATGTAGACTTCTTCTTCCAATTCTCCATTCAAAAATGCTGACTTCACATCCATCTGATATACTTTGAATTTCTTGTAAGCTGCATAAGCCAAAAACATTCTTACTGGTTCAATACTTGCAACAGGTGCAAAAGTTTCTTAATAGTTAATTCCTTCTTGTTGTGACTAACCCTTACATACCAATCTTGCTTTGTTTCTTACTACTTCTCCTTGTTCATTCATCTTGTTTCTAAATACCCATTTAGTTCCAATAACATTCTTGTCTTTAGGTCTAGGGACCAATTCCCATGTCTTGTTCTTTTCAATTTGATCTAGTTCTTCTTTCATAGCATTAGTCCAACTTTCATCTTCACAATCTTCACTAGTAGTCTTAGGTTCAATTTGAGAAATCAAACATAACTATTCTTGTACCTTATTTTGAGTAAGAACTCCTCTTTTGATGCTCCCAATAATCTATTCAAAAGGATGATTCCTTAACAAACTCTTGCTAGGTGTCATTGTCTCAGATCTCTCTTCAGATGTAGGTTCTTCAATAACTTCACTGTGGCTTTCACTCAACAAATCACTATCAGTTTCATAAAACAATTTAGTAGGTCTAGTGTTAGGTTTAGGATGAGCTTCTTCATCAGATTCATAATCAAGCATTCTTTCCTGAATTTTGAACTTTTCATCAACTTTAACATTCATGCTTTCAACAATAGTCTTAGTTCTTTTATTGAAACATCTATATGCTTTTCTTTTCAAAGAATATCCAAGAAATATACTTTCATCACTTCTAGGATAAAACTTTCCAATATCATCATCTCTCTTTATATAACATTTGCTTCCAAAAATTCTAAAATACTTAACTGAGGGTGCATGTCCAAATCATAATTCATAAGGTGTCTTGTCTTTGTCTACTCTAATTTGTACTATGTTCATTGTATACATTACTGTGTTCATTGCTTCTCTCCAGAATATCTTTGCCAAATCATTTTCAAACAACATAGCTCTTGCTACTTCAGTCACTGATCTGTTCCTTCTTTCTGCAATGCAATTTTGTTCAGGTGTTCTAGGGGTGAATACTGTCTTTTAATGCTATTATCTTCACAAAAATTGTTAAACTCTCTTGAAGTAAATTCTCCACCTTTATCAGATCTCAAACATTTAATCTTCATTCTAGATTCATTCTCAACTTTATTCTTAACAAAATTAAACTTATCAAATGCTTCAGATTTTTCTTTAAGAAATGCAATCCACATCATTCTTGTAAAATCATCAACAAGAATCATAAAATACCTTTCTCCATAGAATCCTCTAGTCCTAGTAGGACCGCTCAAATCTGTATGAACAATCTCCAGCTTCTCTGTAGATGTAAACTTCTTACTAGGAAAATAACTTCTCTTCTATTTAGCCATTACACATTCTTTGCAAATCATGTTAGTAGGCTTCATAATTTTAGGTAAATCTCTTACTACAAGTGTAGTACTTACTTTCACAATGTTATCAAATTTTATATGACAAAACCTTCTATGCCATAACCAACTGTCATCAATATTTGTAATCAAACATGTCATCTCAGTAGGATTCAACTGAAATACATTACCTCTGGTTCTAGATCCAATTCCAATTAGATTTCCATCTTTATCCTTTATCACACAAGTTTTCTCAGTAAACCAAACTTGATATCCTTTATCAACTAACTATCCAACACTCAAAAGATTGTTTCAATCTATCCACAAAATAAACATCATCAATATTAGTCTTTCCATCAAGAGTAATAGATCCTATACCTTTAATCAAACAAGGTGCATTATTTCCAACTCTAACAACTCCTCCATCATATTCATTCAACTTTATGAACCTTTTCATGTCTCTAGTCATATAATGTGAACAACCACTATCTATAATCCAATCAGCTTTCTTTTCAACTTGAGAAACTAAGGCTTTTTCTACCTTAACATCAGTTTCAGGATTTTCTTCTTTAATTGCTACAAATCCTATGTCATCATTATTTTTAGTATCACTTTCACTTAAAGTTCTTTCTATACTAGCTTCAAGATCTTCATCATTAGCATAATAAAATTCCTTAGATCTTCTAGGTTTGAAATTGCTTCTATACTTTTTAACTCTCTTAGGACATTTAGATGCAAAATGACCATATTCTTGACAAGTCCAACATTTAAATATTTTCTTACTGTCTGGTTCTCTTTTCAAAAGAAAGGCAATACCTTCTTCAATCTTCTTGTCTTCTTCATTTCTAGATCTTCTGCTACCAGCATAATCTCCGCTCACACTGATGCTTCTTGAAAAAGCAGGGCGAACACTAAGAGCATTGAATGTTGTCTCCATTCTAGGTAAGTCTCCTGATAATCTTAGGTTCATTTTTGCTGCTTCCAATCTTCCAAGAATAGTTTCTCTTGTAGAGTTTGTTGTACTAGGTATCACTTGTTCAATCATCTATGTTATCTGCTTAAATACAGGAGTCAATGTCCTCAAAATTTTCCATATCACTTCATTCTCTGTCTTTGTTCCTTGACAAGATTTTATACCTGTAATGATCTCTGACATTCTACCAATATAACTTCTAATAGATTCATCTTCCAACATTCTTATATATTTAAATGCACATATCCAATTATGTAATCTAACTCTTTTTGCATGTTCATCACCTTCAAAAGTAGAGTGTAAAGCATTCCAAATTTCATGAGATTTTTTCAAATATTTTACCTGACTGTACTCATTCTCTGAAAGTGCTGTCAAAAGTGCTTCTCTTGCAAGTATGTTACACATGAATAGATCTCTCTCTTCCGTAGTACATGTTTCAAGATTGTCCTCTTCAATGATAGTCGTATTATTCTTTGTAATCAACCAATAACCTAGTCCTAAATATAATAGGTGTGTCTTCATCTTTTCTTTCCAGCTGTCAAAATTTACTCCATCAAACTTAGGGCTTTCTTTCCTGAAATTCTCCATGGATCTCCTTAAGCTGTTAAACTTCTTTTCCAAGGACCTACCACTCTTATACCAATTGTTAGAAAGTAAAGTCCACCAAGATAACTGAGAAGGGGGGGGGGGGTGAATCAATTATCAGATAATTATAACTTTTATCATCTTCAAAAACATTAAACCATATAAGCAATATAATTACCAACCATAGAAAGATATTCATACACAATAACATAATGACACAAGATATGTTGACTAGGGAACCTCTTGATCAAAGAGTAAACCCCGGTGGGAATGATGCCCACAAAAGATGCACTAATATGAATATTCCTTGTGAGAGGATGGACTCTTTTAGGAGTCTTATGAAATACATTCAGTACATATGAATCCCTATTAGAAGATTTTGAATCCCTATTAAAAGATTCTAACCCGGTTAAGAGTTATGGAAGACAAAAGGACCCACTGCCCAAATAACTTCAGGGTAAGATCACTGAACACACTATCCAAACAATCTTTGCATTACTCAACAAAATAATATGTTACCTCTTCTCTAACTGTGCCAAACCGCACTCACTATTACATCAGTTTTCAATTTCAGATCTCTGTACTTCGCATGTCTTCCTTCACAAATTCTCTTTCATACTTAGCTCTTTTCTTCACTTCATGCATACAACATCACAACCACTGCTACCATATCATAATTATACACTTTTCACATTACAACTAAATTCAACAAGGAAATACATTGCTTCCTTTATACCATACTCAAACAATTATAAATGAGTCGGCATACAATTACAAAATAAAAGTTTCCACACACTACACCAAAATTACACAAAATTGTCAGCTTCCAAATATAATAAATCTTCACTCGTGTGACCTCAAAGTCTGCACTATCATCCACGTCACTATCAATGTGTCTCCAACTTCTCTTAAACTACACAAAACTAGATTCCATCTTGATTAGGAGATATCATCTGATTTCCACAAATCGCTACTAAGGAACACTGCCTGAATACTACTTCCACCAAAATGATCATAACTTCCATGAATAAATGAATTACTATCTGCAATCTTAACCATAGACATATGACATATCAAAGAGTATAACCTCAACATCACATAGCTCCAACTGCAAGAACCCACACGTGCTAATCCAAACTCTGTCTGCTTCTCTGCAAGTCTTCAGTAAATCACTATGTTGACATCAATGACAATCATAGTCATGAATGCAACAAAAATTGCTATAGAATGTCTACCAAACATTTAGCATTCATTCCTAATAGATCCTATACCTTTAATCAAACAAGGTGCATTGTTTCCAACTCTAACAACTCCTTTATCATAATTGTTAAACTTTATGAACTTTCCCATGTCTCCAATCATATGATGTGAACAACCACTATCTATAATCCAATCATCTTTTTTTTCAACTTGAGAAACTAGGGCTTTTTATTCCTTATCTTCTATTTTAGGATTTTCTTCTTTAATTTTTATAAATCCTATGTCACCATTATTCTTTGTATCACTTTCACTTAAGGTTCTTTCTATACTAGCTTCAAGTTCTTCATCATTTTCATAATAACATTCCTTAGGTCTTCTAGGCTTAAAATTGTTTCTGTAATTTTTAACTCTCTTAGGACATTTAGATGCAAAATGACCATATTCTTGACATGTCAAACATTTAAAAATTTTCTTACCATCTGGTTCTCTCTTCACAAGCAAGGCAATACCTTCTTCAATCTTCATGTCTTCTTCATTTCTAGATCTGCTGCTGCTAGCATAATCTCCGCTCACACTAATGCTTCTTGACAAGGTAGGGCGAACACTAAGAGCACTCAATGTTGTCTCCATTCTAAGCAAGTCTCCTGATAACCTTAGGTTCATCTCTATTGCTTCCAATCTTCCAAGAAGAGTCTCTCTAGTAAAGTTTGAAGTACAAGGTATAACTTGTTCAATCATCTGTGTTGTCTTCTCAAATGCAGGAGTCAATGTCCTCAGAATTTTCTATATCACTTCATTCTCTATCTTTCTTCCTCCACAATATTTTATACCTTCAATAATTTCTGACATTCTACCAATAAAGCTTCTAATAGATTCATCTTCCATCATTCTTATATCTTCAAATGCACATATCCAATTATGTAATCTGACTTTCTTTGCATGTTCATCATCTTCAAAATTAGATTGCACAACTTTCCAAATTTCATGAGATGTTTTCAAATATTTTACCTGATTGTACTCATTCTCTAGAAGGGTTGTGAAAAGTGCTTCTCTGGCAAGTATGTTACACATGAATAGATCTCTCTCATTACTGGTACATGTTTCAAGATTGTCTTCATTAATGATAGTCTTCTCATTCTTAGTAATCAACCAATAACCTAGTCCTAAACATAGTAGGTGTGTCTTCATCTTTTCTTTCCAGCTGTCAAAATTCACTCCATCAAACTTAGGGCTTTCTTTTCTAAAATTTGTCGTGGATCTCCTTAAGCTATTAAAATTTTCTTTCAAGGACCTACCGCTCTGATACCAATTCTTAGAAAGTAAAGTCCACCAAGATAATTGAGAGGGGGGGGGGGGGTGAATTAGTTATCTGATAATTATAACCTTTATCAAATTTAACAACATTTAACCATATAAGTAATGTAATTAACAACCATAGAAAGATATTCATACACAATAACACAATGACACAAGATCTGTTAACTAGGGAACCTCTTGATCAAAGAGTAAACCCTGGTGGGATTGATGCCCAAAAAAGATGCACTACTATGAATATTCCTTGTGAAAGGATGAAATTTGTTAGGAGTCTTATGAAATACATTCAATACATATGAGTCCTTTTTAGGAGACTTTGAATTCCTGCTAAAAGATTCTAACCCTGTTAGGAGTTAGGGAAGACAAAAGGACCCACTGCCCAAACAAATTCAATGGCAAGATCACCAAACACACTGTCCAACTGATCTCTAGATTATTCAACAAAATAATATAAAACTATTACTGATCTCAACAATATGTTACCTCTTCTCTGACTGTGCCAAATTGCACTCACTGCTACACAAGATCTCAAATTCAGATCTCTGTACCTCGCATACCTTCTTTCCACAAATTCACTTTCACAATTTCATTCACTCTTACATTACTCATTACATACATCTCAACAAGAAAAACATTCCTTCCTTTATATCACACTCAAGTAATTATAAATGAGTCAGCATCCAAATTACAACATAAAAGTTTCCACATGTTACATCTAAATTACACAAAACTGTCAGCTTCCAATTAGAATAACTCTTCACTCGTGGAACCTCAAAGTTTGCATTGTCATCCATGTCACTATCAACATGCCTTCAACTTCTCTCTAACTATGAAAAACCAAATTCCATCGTGATTAGGAGATATCATCTGATTTCCACAAACCACTACTCAAGAACACTCCCTGAATACTGCTTCCACTGAAATGCTCATAAATTTCATGAATAAATGAATTACTATCTGCACTCTTAACCATTAACATAAAGCATATTATATATTATGTCCTCAACATCACATAGCTTGATCTGCAATATCCCACATGTGCTAATCGAAACACTATCTACTTCTCTTCTAATCCTTAGTAGATCACTGTGTTGACATCAATGAGAATCATAGTCATGAATGCAACAACAACTACTACAGCATGGCTACTAATACTCCCATAGGATATATTCAGTATTCATTCCTAACAATCTCCCCAATTGGCATTGATGGCAACATAGATGAAAAACATCCAATGTTCCATAAATCCAACACTACAACACTGTTGCTCTGAAAAATACTTTCAAATATTCTTCATTAATTAAATCTTGCTTCATTTTCCTATTTAGTTCTCTCCAACAAATTGTACAAATGGTTTTTCATGTACACTTCTCCCCCATTAACATCAATGATAGAAATTTCATCATTATGTCAACAAAAAATCCAATGTCAAAAGACACTGTTTAGAACATATATTCACTAGAGTCCTCATGGCTCAGTTCAGTTACACATACTCCCCATAGAGGAAGTACCAACATCTAGTCTAGAAGAAAGATAGGGCTCATATACCATTAGAAGGATGCAAAAATCTACATCACTTCTCAAAAGTAGGCTGGGGCATAACCCCAAGAATACCTCTCAGATACTCAAATGTATTCTTAGGCAAAGGTTTTGTAAATATGTCTGCTATTTGCTCCTTTGTGCTTATGTATTCAAGTTTTACTTCTTTCTCAACAACTTTTTCTCTTACTGCATGATACTTAATCTCTATATGCTTTGTCTTAGAATGTAATACAATGTTCTTTGACATACTAACTATGCCAGTGTTGTCACAATGTATAACAACAGGCTCAACAAATTTTATTCCAATATACTTCAACATCTTCTTCATCCAAATTATCTGGTTACAATTGTTTGTTGCTGCTACATACTCTACTTTTTCTGTTCTCTGTGAACTATAATTTTGCTTCTTTCTTAGCCAAGAAACCAATCTTCCTCCAAGGAAAAATGCTCCACCACTGGTGCTCTTTTTATCATCAACACTGCCTCCCCAATCAGCATCTTTGTATGCACATAGGGTAAAATCATTAGATTTTTCATACCACAATCCATACTCAATTGTACCTCTTAAATATCTCAGTATCCTCTTTACTACTGCATAATGCGATTCTTTAGGTTCAGCTTGAAATCTTGCTACAATTCCAACTGAATGTGCTATATCAGGTCTTGTATTTGTCAAGTACTAGAATCTTCCAATCATAGATCTATACTTCTTCTGTTCACCTGCATGAGTCTCATATGTGCTAGATAATTTATCTCCAGTTACCATAGGTGTTCCAATTGGCTTACAGTTCTCCATTCCAAATCTTTTAAACAAATCATTCAAGTACTTTGTCTGACTTACAAAGATAGCATCACTATTTTGTGCTATCTATAATCCCCAAAAATATTTCATTTCACCAATCATACTCATTTCAAATTCGGTCTTCATTTCATCTCCAAATTTATCACTGTCTTCATCTTCTCCTCCAAAGATAATATCATCAACAAAAATAACTATAACTAACAAACCATCTTCAATTTCTTTTGTGTACAGGTTGCTATCAACTGTTCCTTTTGTAAATCCCAATCTTATCAAATACTTATCCAATCTTGCATACCAAGTTCTAGGTGCTTGTTTTAGTCTATATAAAGCTTTCTTTAGTTTACATACCATGTCTCCTTCTTGAGTTAAAGGAAAACCTTCAGGCTGCTGAATGTAGACTTCTTCTTCCAACTCTCCATTCAAAAATGTTGACTTCACATCCATTTGATATACTTTGAACTTCTTGTAAGCTGCATAGGCCAAAAACATTATTACTTCTTCAATTCTTGCTATAGGTGCAAAATTTTCTTCATAGTCAATTCCTTCTTGCTGTGAGTATCCTTTACATACCAATCTTTCTTTATTTCTTACTACTTCTCCTTGTTCATTCATCTTGTTTCTAAATATCCATTTTGTTCTTATAACTGCTACAAAATTTTTACCAAGCTCAATTTGGTAGAGCTGTCATGTTTCCTAGGAAAGGTGCATTTTTACTTCATGTGCTTTTCAAGCCAAATGCAATAACTTTGAAGGGTTTGACACATGATTGAAGTATCATATTCAATGAAGAAAAGATATAATAGAAAAAGTAATACTTTGACAATCTTTTCTGAGAATGTAATATTTTATTCATGAAAGTTTGTAATAAGTGCTCCACACATGCCGTGAAACTAGCAAGAGACATGAATTGTTTTTCATCTTGAGATGATGTACATGAATATTTTTTTTAAAAAAGAATAGAAACAAAGGTGCAAGAATAGGGGCCAGCCATTGCCCGTGAATGACTGGCAGGAGTAGAAGATAGTTGTAGGTTGTTGTCCTCGCCTGATCCTTTGGGTCCTTGTTCCTTGTTGTCCCGAGCTTGAAAAAATGTAAAAGCAACATGTTAGAACATGAAGTTCTAAGCAATGACCATACCCTATTCTTACACGTTTGCCCACATATGCATGTATCATCTCAAATCCAAAAAAGGAAAAAATAGTTTATTTCTAACTAGTTTGTTTCATGTGCAAGTCTGAATTCATCTGTTATTGATATGTGGATGCAAATGGGCTCCCACAAGGGTTTGAGCCCAGCATATCAGTAAGAGATTGTTTTAGTTACAGAGAGATGCATAAAAAAAGGAAATCAAAATATACAATATGATCAAAAGCTACAGGCTTCAGGATATCAAGTGAGTAGCTAGTATCAAAGTCTCAACATGAGGGAGTTTCAAAGTTCAGAAATACAAAGTGCATGTTATCTATGGTAGGGAATAATGGAAAGACAAAGAGCAGCCCTCATGCAGAGAATTGTAAGGAAATATCATAAGTACAGTCAAGGATTATGAACACAAAAGTATGTGTCTACAACTTATGAAGATAAATCAAAGCAAAATTATATTCATGAGCCAACATGCCATTAAGAGATGATATGACTAAATCATCATGTTCAGAAAGTACAACATCAAAGAAATGTATGGATCAATAACAAATTATAGTGCAAAGTTACTTATTTATAAAGCTGTGACTTAAAGTTACAAGGAAACCAAGATAACATAGCAGCCTATAATGTTTGTGCAATGATAAATTTCAAGCATCATCTACAAATTACAATGTACAAACAGATAATGAAATATCAAGAGCCTAAATATAGGAGAAGCCACAGATAAGCTTATCAAAAGATTTCTAATTAAGATAAAGACTTATAGTTTAAAGATCAGCTTTCACCATGCCAAATATATTAATAGAAAAGAGAAGGTCAAGAGCATGATTATGTTCTAATAAACTTGTGACTGTTATTAGAAAAGGAAAACAAGCAAATGTTTTATCATACAACTTGATAGTTTTAAGAAATCATGACTGTTATGAATGGACGTATCAAAGATTTACCATCACATTAGTGGCTGACTATTTTTTTCCAAATAGTTTCACAAAATCTGCCCCAGGAATGAAGAAATGGTTCACTTTTTAAATAACTTTGGTCCTTAAAAAATAGACATACTAGAGAATCATGAAGGCACATTTTTCTTATTATAGCAGGACAAGTAATCCAGAAAATTGAAAAATGAAAGAAGACAGTTGAAAATCCTCAGATTCAGATTTTTTTAAAGAAAAATGTTCAAATTTTTGAGAAAATCTTCAAATTCAAATTTTTAACAAAAATGTTTAGATTTTCAAGAAAATCTTCAGATTCAGATTTTTAACAAAAATCTTCAGATTTTTTCAAAGAAGCTTCAGATTTACGAAGAAGTGTCAAAGATGCTTACCATTTTTGAAAGTCTGCAATAAACAGTTCAAAATCTTCATGAAATGCTCAAGAAAGCTTCGCAAAAAGCTTCAATGGAGGCTCTTAGAAGTTGCGAAGAGGAACAACAACAAATAATTCGATAAATCCATAGGAAAGCTTCATAGAAAGCTTCAATGGAAGCCCTACGGAGAAAATCACAGTCAAGCACTCTCTCATTCATAGCACCAAACAATAGCAGAAAAGACTCCAAGAAAAGAAGAGAAGTAAGTATAGACTCCATTTCCTCATAGCGGCTTGCAACAACAAATGAAGAATAGCTTTCAAAAAGAAAAATGCAAGTCAAAGCACCTCCATTCATGGCGTGAGCAACCAAGGAAGAGCAGCCTTTAACAAAAAATCAGTCCAAACCCTCTTCCATGGTGGCTGCAGCAAGTTTTCTTTCCAAGGCCAAATGCAAAGAGAAAAATAAAATGAAGTCTTTTAGGTTATGAAAATGCCTTAAGGCTTTCGTACGTAAAAAATGAAAAGGCTTTGCCTTTTAATTTTTTATTTTTCATTCTCCAAGCATTTACGCCCATGTATGGGTAAGACAAAACAAAGCAAAAAATTTCTTTAATTTTTATGTTATCACTTAGGTTTTAATTTTTTGCATTGTTTTATCTTTTTAACTTTTAAAAATAAAATAAATTTTTAGATTTTGCACTAAATATTTTATTTATTTATTTATTTTTATGTAGTTTATTTATTATTTTAATAAATACAATTGTATTAACGATATTATTAAGCGATTTATTTAGCTATCACTTAATATATTATTAAGATAATTGTTATTTATTAAAATAATAAAATATTAATTACAAAATAAAAAATAATAAAAAATTATTATTAATAAATATTAAATACTTTATAATTCTTTTATTTATGAATTATAAAATATTTAATAAACATTATTATGCAAAAAATAAAATCTTTATTTTACTTTTTAAAAGTTAACAAAGGGCAGATATTTTGCAAAAAATTCTGACCAACTGCTGACATCATGAAGATGAGGATGAAAACTGCTAAGTGGAAGTTGATATTTTTGAGATATTTTGAGATATTTTGAGAGGCTAAGGCTGGGGTGATTTCTATAAGTATAGGGTTGAGACTCTTTTTAAGGGTTCTTCTCTTCTTTGCTTTGTTGTTCTTGTAATTTTTTTTCAGAGTTCTTGATAGGAGCAGAGACTTTTTGTAACTGATTTTTCAGAGAGATATACAGATTTGCAACACTTTTTGATAGTGATATCTAGCTGGTGCCTTCTCTTATTTCTATGTTTGTGTGTCATGTTGATGCCTTCTACAGGATTATTCAGTCTTCTTTGCAGGTTGAAAGTTGTGTTTTTTGAAGAAGCAGTTTTAGATTGTGAGGAATTCATCCTCCTTTTAGGGACTGTTATTTTAACCTTCTTATCAATTGCTGATGCAAGGATTGTGAACTATTGAGTTGTGCAATGAAGCTTTCCATTACTATTTTTAGTATGTGTTGATTATCTATTGAACCTCAAAGATACTTTTCTGGTGCATCACCATTTATGATATAGATATTATTTCCTATTTTCCTTCTATCTCTTTCCTCCATCAAAAAAAAGAGTTAGTTTTAGGTAGTATAAAGTTAGTTACCAGAGTAGGAAGCCGGCCTAGAACTCAGAGGTTCAGTCACACCTATGAGTTTACCCACAAGCTCGTGATTGTTCCCATTTTTCTCCATAATTGCTAGGGTTTCAGGACTTAGCATTAGGGTGCAATTTTGGTTGATAACAATTTTTGGCACGCCCGGTTGGACAGTGACTGATTTTTTAGTCATCTTTTGTAATAATTTTTGTTGTTGGCAGTGTGTACAGTAGTGTTTTCAGCCTAGAAGAGGTTTCAAAATTACACACTTGGTGACTCTAAGCTTTGGAAGGCAGAACCAGTGTATTACAACATATGAGAAGAGTGCAAGCAAGGAGTAGCTCTTTAGATTTTGAATATTTGTTCCTATCTCCACCTAGGAGAAGTGGGAGAGTGACTGAGAAGCCTAAAAAAATAGTGGTTTATACAAGAAGAGCCAAGTCTACTCCTACTACAGTTAGAGTGCATCCTACTGTTCTAGTTTTTAATACACCAGGAAGTCAAGTTTTGTAGGTTTCAATGGCATTACAAGGGAACTAGCCTTTCATTTCATTCAATCAAGGCAGCCCTCTGAATCTAACTCAACATGATGTTATTCCTGTGGCTGCATTAAAAAGTTTACCATATTTTACTGGTGAGGATCAAACCACCCCAGTTGAACACATAAAAGATGTAGCTAATCTCTGTGCCCTTCACCATGTTACAAAAGATAATGTTGCTGTTAGGTTGTTGGCTACATCATTCAAAGGAAAGTCTTTGGAGTGGTTTAGAAGGCTAGCAGTGGGTTCTATCACTGATTGGGATCAACTCAATACCAAACTTTGTAGGTTTTTTGAAGACAAATCTGACCATCTATCCTTGGTAGAGCAATTGTCAACTATCAAAAGTGTCCCTCATGAGCAAGTAATAGATTTTAACTTTCGTTTCCAAAGAACATGTGATAGAATTCCACAAATGGTAAGACCCTTAGATAATCATGATTTTTTATATTATTTGAGGGCTTTCAATAGTGATATAGCAGTAATGATACAATCAATGGGAGTGATTACCCTTCCAGGTGCTTATGATGTGGCCATTAGAGCAGAAAATAGTCTTATACAGGTTGGAAAAATTGCCCCAGGGTGACCTATGCCAATTTTTCCAATAGCACCTATAGTCCAGTCAATGATACCTTTGCAAGCAACCCCTTTAGCTATTATTCTAGTAGTGCCAGCATTACCAGCACCCAATATTCAAGGTAGTACCCTTCCAACTCAATCTGTGGATTTACAAGAGATTAAGGGTATTTTGCAAATGTTTGGTAATGAAATTGTGAATATAAAAAAACAACAAAGTCAAGGATATAGGCCTTACCAGCCTTCTTATCAATCTCAATACCAACAAAATCAGGCCAATAGACCTCTTTATCAGCCAAATAATCAAGGCCAAAGACCAAATCTTAATACGAGGCCTTATCAACCTTATAACCCCAATGTTGCTAGCACTTCAAATGAGTTGGTTCCCTCTCAAAACAACCTAGTACAGGATTATGAGTGGTGTTTTCCATGTAATCAATAGCACAATCAAAGTAATTGCATGAATGGGGTCATAAATCAGGCCTTAATGGTTCAAAATATTCCAAATTCACAAGATGATGTTTCTGATGAAGCCACTTTACAGTAGCATGAAGGCAGACCGCCAGAGACAATGCTGATAAATTAGCAGGATGATGATTTTTGTGGCATAAGCCAGGTTGTTCTCTCTATTGCAGATAATACCAGAATAAAAAAGAGAGCAATAGAGAGTGGTTAGCAAGCTACTGGCTCATCTAATGCTGAGAGTATGGAGATTTTTCCAAAGGGTTCAGCTTTAGCTAGTAAGGAACAACCTATAATTCTAATACAACCAGCTAGTGTTAACATTGACGTTGCTGCTACAAAGGCCCAATCTAAGGTTGGTACGACTTATTTTAATATTTTGGATCATATGAAGAAGGAAAATGTATCTATTTCCATGTGGGATTTTTTGGAGATTCCAGGTCAAAAGGACCTTTTACAATCAACTTTATCAGGTTTAAGTCTTTCTAGTAAAACCAAAAGCGAAGAAACTAAAATTGTAATAACTAACACTGTTGCAAAAGGAAATCAGAAGCAACCCCTAGCAATTAAACGCCCGGCCTTTTATGTATCTCTGATCATAGGAAAGCACCTACTCCACAATTGCATGATTGATTCAGGTGCGAGTAGCTCGGTAATGCCCAAACAGATTACAGACAAGCTGGGTATCAAGTATGAGCCACTTGAAAAGGGAGTTGTACAACTAGATGGGACTACTGTTAATACCATAGGAGTCATTAAGAATCTTAATTTGACCTTGCAGGCTTGTCCATATTTTTTTATCCCGCAAGATATTTATGTCATAGAGCTGCCTCCTTATTTTTCTATATGTTTGTCAAGGGATTTCACTGCCAAGATTGGGGGTTATTTGTCATCTGATTGGTCTCACATGCTGTTTAGAACTAGGTATGGCACTGAAGTTACTATAAAATTAGAGCCTATAACCAAAACTCATATTGAGCCTTATTCTCAAAGCTCCATTAATGCCAACTTGCTTGTAAGTGAACAAGAGGAGCAGCCAGAAGTCTGAGAAGGTAACACTCAAACCGAGGCAATAATAGATATCCTTCTTGACGAATGGGCCTTTTGAAATCAAGCAAAAAGTCAATTCAAAAATCTAGGACATGCTGGTTTGGGCATGTATTTAGTACAGGAAGCTGATTCCTTCATTTCCAAACTAGAAAAGAGTGCATAACAACAGTTTGAACAACAAGATAACAAAGTTTGGGAGCTATTTTTTGATGGTGCAAAAAACAAAGTTGGAGCTGGTGGAGGTTGCATGTTGGTTTCCCCAGGAAAAGAGATGTATTTTTCAGCTTTTCATTAATATTTCAATTGTTCAAATAACATGGCTGAATATGAAGCCCTTATTCATGGATTGGAATGGGCAAGGAGAATTGGTATTAACTGTTTGAAAGTGTATGGGGATAGCGAGCTGATTGTTAATCAAGTGAGAAACCAAAATTTTACCAAGAATGAGCTGCTTAAATGTTACAAACACAAGGTATGGGATCTTCTTGATAGTTTTGATGCTTTTAATTTGATTTCCATACCTAGAAATTAGAATAGACATGCTGATAGATTGGCTACTATTGGTGCTGAATTTGACATTCCAATTTAGATTACCAGCGAAAGAATGAACCAGCATGTAAAGGTTATTATCAGACCTACTGTACCTAATAATAATACACATTGGTAGGTATTTGAAAGTGACCATCAAATAGTCATTTTTATAAAAGAGGAAGTTGAGTTTTCTCAAGCTAACCAGAAGAACTTTCAGCATCAATATGATGAATAGATTATTCAGCTAAAAAATAATAAGATGCCAAAGGGTTTGGTCACCCTTGAATCCATTTTTAACACTGATGATGAGACTAGAAAGTCAAAAGCCAGCATGCAGGTTCAACAAGAACATTATAAAGAGGTTGAGCTATTCAAGGGAAAGTTGCTAAAGATGGGTAAGGTATGCACATCAGATGAGCAACATTCATTTATCCAACTTTTCCAGGAATTTAGTGATATTTTTTCATGGAAGTATGGTGATTTGAAGGGGTTTAATCCCTAATTTGCTCAACACACTATCAAGCTTGAACCAGATGCTAAACCAGTGAGGCAAAAACAAAGGCCTTTGAATCCAAAGTTGGAACCACTTATGCAAAAGGAACTAAACAAGCTGATTGAAAGTAGTATTATTTTTCCTATTAAACATACTTCTTGAGTCTCAAACCTTGTGCCTGTTAGGAAAAAGAGTGGCGAAATAATACTATGTGTTGATTTCCAAGACTTGAATAGAGCCTCATTGAAAGACTGACATCCCTTGCCTTCTATAGAGTAGATCCTTCAATTAGTTTCAGGATCAGAAAGATTTTCCTTGCTAGATGGATATTCAGGTTATAATCAGATTTTAGTAAGGGAGGAAGACCAATTAAAAATAGCTTTTACCACCAAGTGGGGTACTATGGCATACAAAAAGATGCCCTTTGGTTTGTCCAATGCTGGGGAAACCTTTTAGAAAGCTATGGACATGGCTTTTGAGAAGTTAATGTATAAGATTGTTTTGGTTTACCTGGATGACATCACTCTTTTGTCTAGGGAAGCAAAAGATCACTTAAAGCACCTAAGGCAGATTTTTGAAAGGTGTAGAGAGTTTGGGATATCCCTTAACCCCAAGAAATGTGTTTTTGAAGTTCGTGAAGGAAGATTGCTTGGTTATGTGGTGTCTAAACAAGGTATCACCATTGATCCCAAAAGAATAACATCAATTCTAGCTCTTCCTTTGCCAGCACAAAAGAAAGCATTGCAAAGTTTCATAGGCCAGATATTACAGATTTGTTGAGTCCATTAACAACCATGCTACAAAAAAATACGTCTTTTAGCTAGACTAAGAATGGGAAGAGGAGTTTTGAGTTGATTAAGGAGGCACTTTCAGCTACCCCTACACTTGTAAATCCTAATTTTTCTAAGGATTTTGTCTTATATTCTTATGGAGATATTGACTCTATCTCAGCAATGTTAGTAGAATGCAATGATGAAGGCCTAGAATAGCCTATTGCATTCTTTAGTCAAGGTCTTAAGGACTATGAGCTTAGGTATTCTTTTGTAGAAAAACACATGCTTCCTGTTATAAGAAGTTTGAAAAAATTTAAGCACATGTTATCCAATAACAAGATTATTCTAATGGTTGCTCATCCTAGCGTGAAAGAGTTCCTTCTAAGTAAGGATTTAAGTGACAAGAGAGTTGAATGGGTAACTAAAGTGATGGAATATGATGTAGAGATTAAAGTCACCAAGTTGATAAGGGGAAAAGGGTTATGTGAATAGCTTGCTGATGTTGTAAGCAACAAAGAAAATGGTGAACATGCTGTTGTTCTAGCTTTACAGGATGGTGAACAAGCTGTTCCAAATTCAGTCACTGATTGGGTGCAGCAAATGACACATTTTTTGCAAACTGGTGAATGTCCACATGGCTTAGATAAAGCAAAATGAAGGTATTTTACACTGCAATCCATACCCTATGTCCTTTTGAATAATTTTCTATTTAGAAAATATTTTAATGGCGTTCTTTTGAGATGCATTGAGACTGATCACATAGATAAAGTGTTGCACGAATTCCACAATGGGTTAGCTAGAGGTTACTTTTCACCTAGAGAAACAACCCTTAAGGTGTTGAAAGTTGGCTATTATTGGCCCACTTTGTTCAAAGATGCACATATATGGGTCCGTAAGTGCAAGGAATGCACATTATTTGCTGGTAAGGAAAGATTGGCAACCTTGCCTTGGTGGCCTATTCAGGCTGAACAACCTTTTGTCAAATGGGGACTGGATTTTATTGGGATAATAAATCCACCATCCAGTGCTAGCCACAAGTGGGTTCTAAGAGCCATAGATTATTTTACTAAGTGGACCGAGGCGGTGGCGCTTAAAGAGGCTAATGAAAGTGTTGTCCTAAGTTTTTACAAGGAGTTGGCTTTTAGGTTTGGTGTTCCAGAATCCATTATCTTAGATAATACATTAGCTTTTATAGGTTTGAAGATTTTTGATTGGGCTGTAAGAAATGGAATTTATTTGAACACATATTCCAATTATTATCTCCAAAGCAATGGCCAAGAGGAATCCACTAATAAAAATCTGATCAAAATTATTAGAAGGACCATGGAAGGTAATCAACGAGCATGGCATACCCAGCTAAAATCAGCTTTGTGGGCTGATCCAATCACTCAAAAAAGGTCAATTGGGTAGTCACCATTTAAACTTGTTTACAGAAAGGAAGCTAGACTACCCATTTCTTTAGAGCTCCTAGCTCTTGACTTGCCCTATCATCTTGATATGTTGGAGGAAAAACTAATGACCGTAAGGTTGGCTTAGCTTTTTGAGTTAGAAGAAACAAGGTCTGAGGCTTTGAGGAAGATGGAACTCCATCAAGCACAAATAAAAAGATCTTTTGACAAGAGGGAATCTCCAAGAGTTTTTCAGCAAGGTGACATAGTACTAAAATGGGACATGCTCAAAAGAAAGCCTGGAGAGCACTCCAAATTTGATGCATTTTGGAGTGGGCCTTATATTATCTCAGAATGTAAATAGCATAATTCTTTTTAGTTGAAAAGGTTGGATGGTAACATGGAGCGAATCCCAGTGAATGGGATTCACCTCAAGCATTGTTTCTGAGGTAAGATATATTCTTGTACATACTAGAGTTGTTTATAGTTGGTAAATAAGTGCTGCGGCACATTTATTTCTTACAGTTTTAAGTTTCCCTAAATGCTGGTTGCACATTTTGGTTAGTTGTTTTTGGAGAGAAGCAAACATCTATAATAGATTACATTACATGAGATAGACGTCCATCATATGAAGTAGTGGATACATTTTCTCACTACTACACATCATACACCCCTCCCTCAGGAAATCTAATTTACTATAGTAGTTTGCTAGGAAGTTGTACTTCTGTTCTAGTCTCTTTTAATCCATGTAGTATGCGCATATCATTTAGGGTAGTGAGTTTGATAACCCACTACCATAAACCATACGTATGTACCAGATGTGTTAGAAGAGGTTGCCGTTTGAAAGTGAGTTGTAGGGGAAAAGGGTGTGTTCTCATAAGTTTTTGTGTTCGAAGTGACTCTGTACCCAATGGAAAAGTTTACGCTACTGGTCATCATGTCTAGCATGTAGACAATTAGCAAAAATCACCAAAAATGTTACCAAATTTTTACCAAGCTCAATTTTTACTCTATTCTTACATGTTTTCCCACATATGCATGTATCATCTCAAATCCAAAAAAGGAAAAAATAGTTTATTTCTAACTAGTTTGTTTCATGTGCAGCTCTGAATTCATCTGTTATTGATATGTGGATGCAAATGGGCTCCCACAAGGGTTTGAGCCCAGCATATCATTAAGAGATGGTTTTAGTTAGAGAGAGATGCATAAAAAAAGGAAATCAAAATATACAATATGATCAAAAGCTACAGGCTTCAGGATGTCTAGTGAGTAGCTAGTATCAAGGTGTCAACATGAGGGAGTTTCAAAGTTGAGAAATACAAAGTGCATGTTATCTATGGTAGAGAATAACAGTAGGACAGAGAGCAGCCCTCATGCAGAGAATTGTAAGGAAATATCATGAGTACAATCAAGGATTATGATCACAAAAGCATGTGTCTACAACTTATGAAAATAAATCAAAGAAAAATTATATTCATGAGCCAGCATGCAATTAAGAGATGATATGACTAAATCATCATGTTCAAAAAGTACAACATCAAAGAAATGTATGGATCAATAACATATTATAGTGCAAAGTTACTTATTTATAAAGTTGTGACTTAAAGTTACAAGGAAAGCAAGATAACATAGTAGCATATAGTGTTTGTGCAATGATAAATTTCAAGCATCATCTATAGATTACAATGTACAAATAGATAATGAAATATCAAGAGCCTGAATATAGGAGAAGCCACAAATAAGCTTATCAAAAGATTTCTAATTAAGATAAAGACTTACAGTTTAAAGATCAACTTTCACCATGCCAAATATATTAATAGAAAAGAGAAGGTCAACAGCATGATTATGTTCTAATAAACTTGTGACTATTATTAGACAAGGACAACAAGCAAATGTTTTATCATACAACTGGATAGTTTTAAGAAATCATGACTGTTATGAATGGACGTATCAAAGATTTACCATCACATTAGTGGCTGACTATTTTTTTCCAAATAGTTTCACAAAATCTGCCCCAGGAATGAAGAAATGGTTCATTTTTTAAATAACTTTGGTCCTTAAAAAATAGACATACCAGAGAATCATGAAGGCACGTTTTTTTTTTATAGCAGGACAAGTAATCCAGAAAATTGAAAAATGAAAGAAGACAGTTGAAAATCTTCAGATTCAGATTTTTTTTAACAAAAAATGTTCAGATTTTTGAGAAAATCTTTAGATTCAGATTTTTAACAAAAATGTTAAGATGTTCAAGAAAATCTTCATATTTTTCACAAAAAAAAAAAATCTTCAGATTTTCAACAAAATGTTCAGATTTTTTCAAAGAAGCTTCAGAGTTACAAAGAAGTGTCAAAGATGCTTACCATTTTCAAAAGTCTACAATAAACAGTTCAAAATCTTCATGAAATGCTTAAGAAAGCTTCGCAAAAAGATTCAATGGAGGCTCTCAGAAGTTGCAAAGAGGAACAACAGTAAATAATTCCATAAATCCACAAGAAAGCTTCATAGAAAGCTTTAATGGAAGCCCTATGGAGAAAATCGCAGTCAAGCCCTCTGTCATTCATAGCACCAAACAATAGCAGAAAAGACTCCAAGGAAAGAAGAGAAGTAAGTATAGAGTCCATTTCCTCATAGCGGCTTGCAACAACAAATGAAGAATAGCTTTCAGGAAGAAAAACACTAGTCAAAACACCTCCATTGATGGCCTGAGCAACCAAGGAAGAGCAGCCTTCAACAAAAAATCAGTCCAAACCCTCTTCCATGGTGGCTGCAGCAAGTTTTCTTTCCAAGGCCAAATGCAAAGAGAAAAATAAAATGAAGTCTTTTAGGTTATGAAAATGCCTTAAGGCTTTTCTACGTAAAAAATGAAAAGGCTTTGCCTTTTAAATTTTTATTTTTCATTCTCCAAGCATTTACGCCCATGTATGGGTAAGACAAAACAAAGCAAAAAATTTCATTTTTTTTTGTTATCACTTAGGTTTTAATTTTTCGCATTGTTTTCTCTTTTTAACTTTTAAAAATAAAATAAATGTTTAGATTTTGCCCTTAATATTTTTTTATTTTTATGTAGTTTATTTATTATTTTAATAAATACAATTGTATTAATGATATTATTAGGTGATTTATTTAGCTATCACTTAATATATTATTAAGATAATTATTATTTATTAAAATAATTAAATATTAATTACATAATAAAATAAATAAATAAATATTATTATTAATAAATATTAAATACTTTATAATTCATTTATTTATGAATTATAAAATATTTAATAAACATTATTATGCAAAAAATAAAATCTTTATTTTACTTTTTAAAAGTTAACAAAGGGCAAATATTTTGCAAAAAATTGTGACCAATTGCTGACATCATGAAGATGAGGATGAAAATTGCTAAGTGGAAGTTGATATTTTTGAGATATTTTGAGAGGCTAAGGCTGGGATGATTTCTATAAGTATAGGGTTGAGACTCTTTTTAAGGGTTCTTCTCTTCTTTGCTTTGTTGTTCTTGTAATTTTTTTTCAGAGTTCTTGACAGGAGTAGAGACTTTTTGTAACCAATTTTTCAGAGAGATATATAGATTTGCAACACTTTTTGATAGTGATTTCTAGCTGGTGCCTTCTCTTATTTTTGTGTTTGTGTGTCATGTTGATGCCTTCTACAGGATTATTCAGTCTTTTTTGCAAGTTGAAAGTTGTGTTTTTTGAAGAAGCAGTTTTAGATTGTGAGGAATTCATCCTCCTTTTAGGGACTGTTATTTTAACCTTCTTATCAATTGTTGATGCAAGGATTGTGAACTATTAGTTGTGCAATGAAGCTTTCCATTACTATTTTTAGTATGTGTTGATTATCTGTTGAACCTCAAAGATACTTTTTTCGTGCATCACCATTTAGGATATAGATTTTATTTCCTATTTTCCTTTTATCTCTTTCCTCCATAAAAAAGAGTCAATTTCAGGAGTATAATGTGCGTTACCAGAATAGGAAGCTGACCTAGAACCTGAAGGATCAGTTACACCTATGAGTTTACCCATAAGCTCGTGATTGTTCCTATGTTTCTCCAGAATTGCTAAGGTTTCAGGACTTAGCATTAGGGTGCAATTTTGGTTGATAACAGTTTTTGGCATGCCTGATGGGACAGTGAATAATTTTTTAGTCATATTTGGTAATAATTTTTGTTGTTGGCAGTATGTACAGCAACGTTTTCAGCTTGAAAGAGGTTTCAAAATTACACACTTGGCGACTCTAAGCTTTGGAAGGCAGAACCGGTGTATTACAACATATGAGAAGAGTGCAAACAAGGAGTAGGTCTTTAGATTTTGAATATTTGTAGCTATCTCCACCTAGGAGAAGACGGAGAGTGACTGAGAAGCCCAGAAAGATAGTGGTTTATACAAGAAGAGCCAAGTATACTCCTGCTGCATTTAGAGTGCATCCTGCTATTTTGGTTTTTAATACACTAGGAAGTCAAGTTTTGTAGGTTTCTATGGCATTACAAAGGAACTAGCCTTTCGTTTCATTCAATCAAGGCAGCCCTTTGAATCTAACTCAACATGATGTTATTCCTGTGGCTGCATTAAAAAGTTTTCCATATTTTACTGGTGAGGATCAAACCACCCCAGTTGAACACATAAAAGATGTAGCTAATCTCTATGCCCTTCACCATGTTACAAAAGATAATGTTGTTGTTAGGTTGTTGGTTGCATCATTCAAAGGAAAGGCTTTGGAGTGGTTTAGAAGGCTAGTAGTGGGTTCTATCACTGATTGAGATCAACTTGGTACCAAACTTTGCAAGTTTTTCAAAGACAAATCAGACCATCTATCCTTGGTAGAGCAATTGTCAACTATCAAGAGGGCCCCTCATGAGCAAGTAACAAATTTTAACTTCAATTTCCAAAGATCGTGGGATAGAAATCCACAAATGGTAAGACCCTCAACTGGTCATGCTTTTTTATATTATTTGAGAGCTTTCAATAGTGATATAGTAGTAATGATACAATCAATGGGAGCGGTTACACTTCCAGGTGCTTATGATGTGGCCATTAGAATAGAAAATAGTCTTATACATGTTGGAAAAATTGCCCCAAGGCCACATATGTCAACTTTTCCAATAGCACCTGCAGTCCAGTCAATGATACCTTTGCATGCAGCCCCTTTAGCTATTATTCTAGTAGTGCCAGCATTACCAGCACCCAATACACAACCCAATATTCAAGGCAGTACCCTTCCAGCTCAATCTATGGATTTACAAGAGATTAAGGGTATTTTGAAAACATTTGGTAATGAAATTGTGAATATAAAAAAACAACAAAGTCAAGGATATAGGCCTTACAAGCCTTCTTATCAATCCCAATACCAGCAAAATCAAGCCAATAGACCTCTTTATCAGCCAAATAACCAAGGCAAAAGACCAAATCTTAATACGAGGCCTTATCAACCTTATAATCCCAATGTTGCTAGCACTTCAAATGAGTTGGTTCCCACTCAAAACAACCTAGTACAGGATTATGAGTGGTTTTTTCCATGTAATCAATAGCACAATCAAAGTACTTGCATGAATGGGGTCATAAATCAGGCCTTAATGGTTAAAAATATTTCAAATTCACAAGATGATGGTTCTGATGAAGCCACTTTACAACAACATGAAGGCAGATCGCCAGAGACAACGCTGATAAATTGGTAGGATGATGATTTTTGTGGCATAAAGCAGATTGTTCTCTTTGTTGCAGATAATACCAAAAGTGAAAAGAGAGCAATAGAGAGTGGTTAGCAAGTTGCTAGCTTGTCTAATGCTGAGAGTATGCAAATTTTTCCAAAGGGTTCAACTTTGGCTAGTAAG
Source organism: Chamaecyparis obtusa (assembly GCA_027943335.1). Taxonomy (NCBI): domain Eukaryota; kingdom Viridiplantae; phylum Streptophyta; class Pinopsida; order Cupressales; family Cupressaceae; genus Chamaecyparis; species Chamaecyparis obtusa. Next base: position 102,516 of record BSBK01006783.1, read on the forward strand.
GAACAACCTACAATTCCAATACAACCAGCTAGTGTTAACATTGATGTTGCTGCTACAAAGGCCCAATCTATGTTTGGTATGACTTCTTTTAATATTTTGGATTATATGAAGAAGGCAAATGTATCTATTTCCATGTGGGATTTTTCAAGGATTCCAAGTCAAAAGGACCTTTTGCAATCAACTTTATTAGGTTTAAGTCTCTCTAGTAAAACCAAAAGTGAAGAAACTAAAATTGTAATGACTAACAATGTTGCAAAAGGAAATGGGCAGCAGCCCCTAGCAGTTAAACCCCCACCCTTTTATGTATCTTTGATCATAGGAAAGCACCTAGTCCACAATTGCATGATTGATTCAAGTGTGAATAGCTCGGTAATGCCCAAACAGATTGCAGACAAGCTGGGTATCAAGTATGAGCTGCTTGAAAAGGGAGTTGTACAACTAGATGGAACTACTGTTTATACCATAGGAGTCTTTATGAATCTTAATTTGACCTTGCAGGCTTGTCCAAATTTTTTTATCCCGTAAAATATTTATGTCATAGAGCTACCTCCTTATTTTTCTATATGTTTGTCAAGGGATTTCACTGCCAAGATTGGGGGTTATTTGTCATCTGATTGGTCTCACATGCTGTTTAGAACTAGGTATGGCACCAAAGTTACTATAAAATTAGAGCCTATAGCCAAAGCTCATATTGAGCCTTATTCTCAAAGCCCCATTAATGCCAACTTTCTTGTAAGTGAACAAGAGGAGCAACCCGAAGTCTGAGAAGGTAACACTCAAACCGAGGCAATACCAAATATCCTTCTTGACAAATGGGCCTTTAGAAATCAAGCAAAAAGTCTATTTGAAAATCTAGGACATGCTGGTTTGGGCATGTATTTAATACAAGAAGCTGATTCCTTCATTCCCAAACTAGAAAAGAGTGCATAACAATAGTTTGAATAGCAAGATAACAAATTTTAGGATCTATTTTTTCATGGTACAAAGAACAAAGTTGGAGCTGGTGGAGGTTGCATGTTGGTTTCCCCAAGAAAAGATAGGTATTTTTTAGCTTTTCATTTTTGTTTCAGTTGTTCAAATAACACGGCTGAATATTAAGCCCTTATTCATGGATTGGAATGGGCAAGGATAATTGGTATTAACTGTTTCAAAGTGTATGGGGACAACAAGCTGATTGTTAATCAAGTGAGAAACCAAAATGTTACCAAGAATGAGCTGCTTAAATGTTACAACCATAGGGTATGGGATCTTCTTGATAGTTTTGATGCTTTTAATTTGATTTCCACACTCAGAAATTAGAATAGACATGCTAATAGATTGGCTGCTATTGGTGCTGAATTTGACATTCTGATATAGATTAGTAGCGAAAGAACCAACCAACATGTAAAGGTTATTATCAGACCTACTGTACCTGATAATAATACACATTGGAAGGTATTTGAAAGTGACCAGCAAATAGTCAATTTTTTAAGAGAGGAAGCTGGGTTTTCTCAAGCTAACCAGAAGAACTTTCAGCATCAATATGATGAACAAATTATTCAGCTAAAAAATAATAAGATGCCAAAGGGTTTGGTCACCCTTGAATCCATTTTTAACACTGATGACGAGACTAGAAAATCAAAAGCTAGCATGCAAGTTCAGCAGCAAGAGAATTATGAAGAGGTTGAGGTATTCAAGGGAAAGTTGCTAAAGCTGGGTAAGGTATGCACATCAGATGGGAACCATTCATTTATCCTACTTTTCTAGGAATTTAGTGATGTTTTTGCATGGGAGTATGGTGATTTGAAGGGGTTTAATCCCCAACTTGCTCAACACACTATCGCGCTTGAACGAGATGCTAAACCAGTGAGGTAGAAACAAAGGCCTTTGAATCCAAAGTTGGAACCACTTATGCAAAAGGAACTAAACAAGCTGATTGAAAGTAGTATTATTTTTCCTATTAAACATAATTCTTGGGTCTCAAACCTTGTGCTTGTTAGGAAAAAGAGTGGTGAAATAATGCTATGTGTTGATTTCCAAGACTTGAATAAAGCCTCATTGAAAGACTGACATCCCTTGCCTTCTATGGAGTAGATCCTTCAAGTAGTTTCAAGATCAGAAAGATTTTCCTTGCTAGATGGATATTCAGGTTATAATCAGATTTTAGTAAGGGAGGAAGACCAGTTCAAAACAACTTTTACCACCAAGTGGGGTACTATGGCATACAAAAAGATGCCCTTTGGTTTGTCCAATGCTAGGGCAACCTGTTAGAAAGCTATGGACATGGCTTTTGAGAAGTTAATGTATAAGATTGTTTTGGTTTACCTGGATGACATCACTATTTTTTCTAGGGAAGTGAAAGATCACTTAAAGCACCTAAGGCAGATTTTTGAAAGGTGTAGAGAGTTCGGGATATCCCTTAACCCCAAGAAATGTGTTTTTGAAGTTCGTGAAGGAAGATTGCTTGGTTATGTGGTGTCTAAACAAGGTATCACCATTGATCCCAAAAGAATAACATCAATTTTGCCTCTTCCTTTGCCAGCACACAAGAAAGCATTGCAAAGTTTCATAGGCCAGATAAAATTTGTTAGAAGATTTATTCCAGATATTACAAATTTTTTGAGTCCATTAACAACCATGCTACAAAAAAATATGTCTTTTAGCTAGACTAAGAATGGGAAGAGGAGTTTTGAGTTGATTAAGGAGGCACTTTCAGCTACCCCTACACTTGTAAATCCTAATTTTTCTAAGGATTTTGTCTTATATTCTTATGGAGATATTGACTCTATCTCAGCAATGTTAGTAGAATGCAATGATGAAGGCCTAGAATAGCCTATTGCATTCTTTAGTCAAGGTCTTAAGGACTATGAGCTTATGTATTCTTTTGTAGAAAAACACGTGCTTCCTGTTATAAGAAGTTTGAAAAAATTTAAGCACATGTTATCCAATAACAAGATTATTCTAATGGTTGCTCATCCTAGCATGAAAGAGTTCCTTCTAAGTAAGGATTTAAGTGACAAGAGAGTTGATTGGGTAACCAAACTGATGGAATATGATGTAGAGATTAAAGTCACCAAGTTGATAAGGGGAAAAGGGTTATGCGAATAGCTTGCTGATGTTGTAAGCAACAAAGAAAATGGTGAACATGCTGTTGTTCTAGCTTTACAGGATGGTGAACAAGTTGTTCCAAATTTAGTCACTGATTGGGTGCAGCAAATGACACATTTTCTGCAAATTGGTGAATGTCCACATGGCTTAGATAAAGCAAAATGAAGGTATTTTACACTGCAATCCATACCCTATGTCCTTTTGAATAATTTTCTATTTAGAAAATATTTTAATGGTGTTCTTTTGAGATGCATTGAGACTGATCACATAGATAAAGTGTTGCATGAATTCCACAATGGGTCAGCTGGAGGTCACTTTTCACCTAGAGAAACAACCCTTAAGGTGTTGAAAGTTGGCTATTATTGGCCCACTTTGTTCAAAGATGCACATATATGGGTCCGTAAGTGCAAGGAATGCACATTATTTGCTGGTAAGGAAAGATTGGCAGCCTTGCCTTTGCAGCCTATTTAGGTTGAACAACCTTTTGTCAAATGGGGACTGGATTTTAATGGGATAATAAATCCACCATCCAGTACTGGCCACAAGTGGGTTCTAACAGCCACAGATTATTTTACTAAGTGGACCGAGGTGGTGGTGCTTAAAGAGGCTAATGAAAGTGTTGTCCTAAGTTTTTACGAGGAGCTGACTTTCAAGGTTGGTGTTCCAGAATCCATTATCTTAGATAATACATTAGCTTTTATAAGTTTTAAGATTTTTGATTGGGCTATAAGAAATGGAATTTATTTTAACACATCTTCCAATTATTATCCGCAAGGCAATGGCCAAGCAGAATCCACTAATAAAGATTTGATCAGAATTATTAAAATGACCATTAAGGTAATCAATAAGCATGGAATACCCAGCTAAAATTAGATTTATGGGCTTATCAAATCACTCAAAAAAGATCAACTGGGCAGTTACCATTCAAACTTGTTTACGGAAAGGAAGCTAGACTACCCATTTCTTTAGAGCTCCCAGCTCTTGACTTGGCCAATCATCTTGATATGTTGGAGGAAAAACCAATGACCATAAGGTTGGCTCAGCTTTTTGAGTTAGAAAAAACAAGGTCTGAGGCTTTGAGGAAGATGGAACACCATCAAGCACAAATGAAGAGATCTTTTGACAAAAGGGCATCTCCAAGAGTTTTTCAGCAAGGTGACATAGTACTAAAATGGGATGTGCTCAAAAGCAAGCTTGGAAAGCACTCCAAATTTGATGCATTTTGGAGCCAGCCTTATATTATCTCAGAATGTAAACATCATAATGCTTTTCAACTATCAGGTTTGGATGGAAACATGGAGTGAATCCCAGTGAACGGGATTCACCTCAAGCATTATTTCTGAGGTAGGATCTATTCTTGTACATACTAGAGTTGTTTATAGCTGGTAAATAAGTGTTGCAGCACATTTATTTCTTACAGTTTTAAGTTTCTTGGTTGTACATTTTGGTTAGTTGTTTTTGGAGAGGAGCAAATGTCTGTAATAGATTACATTACATGAGATATGTAAGGAAACTCAAGTGCAAAAATAGCTTCCTACGCTAATCTCTATAGGAGAGTATTGTGCAAATTCTTATAAATCCTTACAATTTCAGATTCATTAACTACTTTAACAAAGATATTGCAACCACATACCATGCATATAAAAAAATAGAGAATGACAAAATGATATACCCTGGGGAAACCTTTTGGTAAAAACCCCAGCACTCCAAAACCTGCACAATGTATTGATCAAAACTATTACAGCTTACAATACACTTGCAATGCAAGTTCTTTCAAAAGATTTCCAAAACCTTGAAGACAAATCATGACAGCATAAAAACATTCCAACCATACACACGCATCACTTCTCTTCACAACCCTAAAAAAGCTTATATCATGCGCTTCACTTTTTAGGGCTACTCCCAAAGATAACCGTATTAGGGTTTTACCATTCTCCAAGAAAATAGGAACCCCACGATTGGGGAAGAGTGTACAGTACTCAAATTTATCAGTTGCCACATGTCTTCACCTGTCATTGAATATTCTTGACATAGCTCGTACGTGTCATAGGAATCCGTCATAACCATTTTAGCCATTATCTCCTTACACACAATTCAAGATGCCAACACATCAACATTATTTGCAAGAAATACATTTTACAAAATAAATAATAAGAATAGGAATTATCCAAGGTTGAGACACCTTATTCCTAACAAGATAGACGTCCATCATATGGAGCAGTGGATACATTTTCTCACTACTGCACATCATACACCCCTCCCTCATGAAATCTAATTTACTACAACAGTTTGCTAGGAAGGTGTACTTCTGTTCTAGTCTCTTTTAATCCATGTAGTACGCACATATCAGTCAAGGTAGTGAGTCTGATAACCCACTACCATAAACCATACATATGTACCAGATGTGTTAGAAGAGGTTGCTTTTTGAAAGTGAGTTGTAGGGAAAAAGGGTTTGTTCTCATAATTTTTTGTGTTCGAAGTGACTCTGTACCCAATGGACAAGTTTAGGCTATTGGTCATCATGTCTAGTAGGCAGACAATTAGTAGAAATCGCCAAAAATGTTCCCAAATTTTTACCAAGCTCAATTTGGTAGAGATGTCATGTTTCCAAGGAAAGGTGCATTTTTACTTCATGTGCTTTTGAAGCCAAATGCAATAACTTTGGAGGGTTTGACACATGATTGAAGTATCATATTCAATGAAGAAAAGATCAAAACAAAAAAATTAATACTTTGACAATCTTTTTTGAGAATGAAATATTTTATTCATGAAAGTTTGTAATAAGTGCTCCACACATGCCGTGAAACTAGCAAGAGACATAAATTATTTTTCATCTTGAGATGATGTACATGAATATTTTTTTTAAAAAAGAATAGAAACAAAGGTGTAAGAATAGGGGCCAGCCATTGCCTATGAATGACTGGCAGGAGTGGAAGATAGTTGTAGGTTGTTGTCCTCACCTGATCCTTTGGGTCCTCATTCCTTGCTGTCTCGAGCTTGAAAAAATGTAAAAGCAACCTGTTAGAACATGAAGTTATAAGCAATAACCATACCCTATTCTTACATGTTTTCCCACATATGCATGTATCATCTCAAATCCAAAAAAGGAAAAAATAGTTTATTTCTAACTAGTTTGTTTCATGTGCAGGTCTGAATTCATCTGTTATTGATATGTGGATGCAAATGGGCTCCCACAAGGGTTTGAGCCCAGCATATCAGTAAGAGATTGTTTTAGTTACAAAGAGATGCATAAAAAAAGGAAATCAAAATATACAATATGATCAAAAGCTACAGGCTTCAGGATATCAAGTGAGTAGCTAGTATCAAGGTCTCAACATGAGGGAGTTTCAAAGTTCAGAAATACAAAGTGCATGTTATCTATGGTAGAGAATAATGGCAAGATAGAGAGCAGCCCTCATGCAGAGAATTGTAAGGAAATATCATGAGTATAGTCAAGGATTATGATCACAAAAGCATGTGTATACAACCTATGAAGATAAATCAAAGAAAAATTATATTCATGAGCCAGCACGCCATTAAGAGATGATATGACTAAATCATCATGTTCAGAAAGTACAACATCAAAGAAATGTATGGATCAATAACAAATTATAGTGCAAAGTTACTTATTTATAAAGCTGTGACTTAAAGTTATAAGGAAAGCAAGATAACATAGCAGCATATAGTGTTTGTGCAATGATAAATTTCAAGCATCATCTACAGATTACTATGTACAAATAGATAATGAAATATCAAGAGCCTGAATATAGGAGAAGCCACAAATAAGCTTATCAAAAGATTTCTAATTAAGATAAAGACTTACAGTTTAAAGATCAGCTTTCACCATGCCAAATATATTAACAGAAAAGAGAAGGTCAAGAGTATGATTATGTTTTAATAAACTTGTGACTGTTATTAGAAAAGGACAACAAGCAAATGTTTTATCATACAACTGGATAGTTTTTAGAAATCATGACTGTTATGAATGGACGTATCAAAGATTTACCATCACATTAGTGGCTGACTGTTTTTTTCCAAATAGTTTCACAAAATTTGCCCCAGGAATGAAGAAATGGTTCATTTTTTAAATAACTTTGGTCCTTAAAAAATAGACATACCAGAGAATCATGAAGGCACGTTTTTTTTTTTTACAGCAGGACAAGTAATCCATAAAAGTGAAAAATGAAAGAAGACAGTTGAGAATCTTCAAATTCAAATTTTTTTTAACAAAAATGTTTAGATTTTTGAGAAAATCTTCAAATTCAAATTTTTAACAAAAATGTTCAGATTTTCAAGAAAATCTTTAGATTCAGATTTTTAACAAAAATCTTCAAATTTTTCACAAAAAAAAAAAATTCTTCAGATTTTCAACAAAATGTTCAGATTTTTTCAATGAAGCTTTAGATTTACAAAGAAGTGTTAAAGATGCTTACTATTTTCGAAAGTCTGCAATAAACAGTTCAAAATCTTCATGAAATGCTCAAGAAAGCTTCACAAAAAGCTTCAATGGAGGCTCTCAAAAGTTGCAAAGAGGAACAACAACAAATAATTCCATAAATCTCCAGGAAAGCTTTATAGAAAGCTTTAATGGAAGTCCTATTTAGAAAATCGCAGTCAAGCCCTCTCTCATTCATAGCACCAAACTAAAGAAGAAAAGACTCCAAGAAAAGAAGAGAAGTAAGTATAGACTCCATTTCCTCATAGAGGCTTGCAATATCAAATGAAGAATAGCTTGCAGGAAGAAAAACGCAAGTCAAAGCACCTCCATTGATGGCGTGAGCAACCAAGGAAGAGCAGCCTTCAACAAAAAATCAATCCAAACCCTCTTCCATGACTGCTGGAACAAGTTTTCTTTCCAAGGCCAAATGCAAAGAGAAAAATAAAATGAAGTCTTTTAGGTTATGAAAATGCCTTAAGGCTTTTCTACGTAAAAAATGAAAACGCTTTGCCTTTTAATTTTTTATTTTTCATTCTCCAAGCATTTATGCCCATGTATGGGTAAGACAAAACAAAGCAAAAAATTTCTTTTTTTTTTATGTTATCACTTAGGTTTTAATTTTTTGCATTGTTTTCTCTTTTTAACTTTTAAAAATAAAATAAATTTTTAGATTTTGCACTTAATTATTTTTTATTTTTATGTAGTTTATTTATTATTTTAATAAATACAATTGTATTGATGATATTATTAAGTGATTTATTTAGCTATCACTTAATATATTATTAAGATAATTGTTATTTATTAAAATAATAAAATATTGATTACATAATAAAAATAAATAAATAAAAAAATTATTATTATTAATAAATATTAAATACTTTATAATTCATTTATTTATGAATTATAAAATATTTAATAAACATTATTATGCAAAAAATAAAATCTTTATTTTACTTTTTAAAAGTTAACAAAGGGCAGATATTTTGCAAAAAATTATGACCAACTGTTGACATCATGAAGATGAGGATGAAAACTGCTAAGTGGAAGTTGATATTTTTGAGATATTTTCAAATATTTTGAGAGTCTAAGGCTGGGATGATTTCTATAAGTATAGGGTTGAGACTCTTTTTAAGGGTTCTTCTCTTCTTTGCTTTGTTGTTCTTGTTATTTTTTTTCAGAGTTCTTGAGAGTAGCAAAGACTTTTTGTAATCAATTTTTCAGAGAGATATACAGATTTGCAACACTTTTTTTACAGTGATTTCTAGCTGGTGCCTTCTCTTATTTCTATGTTTGTGTGTCATGTTGATGCCTTCTACAGGATTATTCAATCTTTTTTGCAGGTTGAAAGTTGTGTTTTTTGAAGAAGCAGTTTTAGATTGTGAGGAATTCATCCTCCTTTTAGGGATTATTATTTTAACCTTCTTATCAATTGCTGATGCAAGGATTGTGAACTATTGAGTTATGCAATGAAGCTTTCCATTACTATTTTTACTATGTGTTGATTATCTGTTGAACCTCAAAGATACTTTTCTGGTGCATCACCATTTAGGATATAGATTTTATTTCCTATTTTCCTTCTATCTCTTTCATCCATAAGAAAAAAGAGTCAGTTTCAAGTAGTATAAAGTGAGTTACCAGAATAGGAAGCCAGCCTAGAACTCAGAGGTTCAGTCACACCTATGAGTTTACCCATAAGCTCGTGATTGTTCCCATGTTTCTCCAAAATTGCTAAGGTTTCAGGACTTAGCATTAGGGTGTAATTTTGGTTGACAACAATAACATTCTTATCTTTAGGTCTAGGGACCAATTCCCATGTTTTTTTCTTTACAATCTGATCTAGTTCTTTCATAGCTTTAATCTAATTTTCATCTTCACAAGCTTCACTAGTAGATTTAGGTTCAATTTGAGAAATCAAACATAACTGTTCTTGTACATTATTTTGAGTTAGAACTCCTCTATCTATGCTTCCAATAATCTGCTCAATAGGATGATTCCTTGATAAATTCTTTTAGGTGTCACTATCTCATATCTCACTTTAGGTGTAGGTTCTTCAATGATCTCACTATGGCTTTCATTCAACAAGTCACTGTCAGTTTCATAGAATAATTCAATAGTCTCAATGTTAGGTCTAGGGTGAGTTTCTTCATCTGATTCATAATCAAGCATTCTTTCCTAAATTTTGAACTTTTCATCAACTTTAACATTTGCACTCTCAATAATAGTCTTAGTTCTCTTATTGTAACATCTGTAAGCTTTACTCTTCAAAGAATATCCAAGAAATATATCTTCATCACTTCTAGGATCAAAATTTCCAATATCATCATCTCTCTTTATATAACATTTGCTTCCAAAAATTCTGAAATACTTAACTGAGGGTGCATGTCCAAACCATAGTTCGTAGGGTGTCTTGTCTGTGTCTGCTCTGATTTGTACTCTATTCATTGTATACACTATTGTGTTCACTGCTTCTCTCCAGAATATCTTCACCAAGTCATTCTGAAATAACATAGCTCTTGTTACTTCAGTCACTGATCTATTTCTTCTTTCTACAATACCATTTTGTTCAGGTGTTCTAGGGGCTTAAAACTATCTCTTAATACCATTCACTTCACAAAAGGTGTTAAACTCTCTAGTGTTAGGAATAGTCCTAAGAGATAACTAAGCGGGGGGGTGAATCAGTTATCTACAAGATTCAAATCTTTACCCAATTAAGTATACTTAAAATATAAAGCATAAACATAATGAAAGAACACATGAACACAACACTAATCTTTTGGTTATGGGGAAACCCAAATAGGTAAAATCCTTGGTGGGAATTGACACCCACTAATATTATGTACTAGTGTATAATGAGTCTTTCTAGAAGATCTTTTACCCTGTTAGGAGTAGCTTTACAATACATTAAGTACAATAGACCTGGTCAAGGGTTGGACCCTGTTAGGAGTCTTTTACAATTGTCCCTATTAGGGGAGAGGACGCACTATCTGAGATCTCACTACTCAAAGGGGTGAAGGCTACAACCTTCTGAATAACAGATACACACTATACCTAGATCTTGGTGAACTGCGCTTTGACCTGCTTGTCTGGATTAGTTCTAATTTATAGCACAAGTACTCTACTTGGTCACATAGACCTGCTTCTAATGGTTCCACACTTCACACACTCTTCTTTGCTCTGCTTAATCAACCATGAACCACACTTAAGCAATCACAAATGACTGCCTATAAATATCTTTCCTCTACATGATATAATCAAGTCATCCTATTAGAACCACCTTGAAATCATAATAGAGAAACCATAAAAAACTCCAATAAACATTTTGTCGGCTCTACTGTGCATGCAACATATTTTGGGACCTGTCCAAGTAAGGTAATTGTAGACGCACGCTACACACTGTCAGCTCTACCAAAACAACTAGATCTTTCTCCACAAGCTGAATTATCTCATGCACTCTTAACCGAACATCAACAATTGTTCTCTAAGCTTAACTCCAAGGTTTCATACCCCAAAGATGGGCACAACTCTGGAACCAATAAAATCTCTATCGACTCTACTGAACAAACACAAGAAACTGCTAATGGTGAATAGTGACTACATAACTTTACTTGTGTTCATTATCAAACCATGCATCCATAACTAAAACATCACTAATATGTCTTCAAGATATATCCAAGGGCGCAAGCCTCCATGACAACTATACGGATAACCATGCACAGAACACTACTTGTTACTCTGCTAGGAACACTGCTGACACAAGCTACTATATAACTGTCTGTACTAACATTTAACCTCTATGCCCATGATATCATGTCCATGCATCATATACTAAAAGCTTACTTCATAATACATCCATAAATTGTCATCAATGACAAACATACAGTCAGTACTAGCCTGCTGGCAAATCTCCAACAATCTCCCCCTTTGGAATTGATGGAAACATGTGGAATGAAAAACCACCACCAACCCAAATGAACATTTCTTTTATAAAATTCTCCATTTCCTCTTCAAAAATCCCCCAAGGATGAATCCTCCATCTATTGCAATATTTTCCAACATTCTCCATTTCCTCAACTGAACTGTTGTTATAACTGAATATTGCTCCCCCTTAGTATATCACTCCTATTTTTCATGAGTCTATCTTAGTCCCCCTTTGACATAAATGGTAAAGGGCACCATTCATTTTAAGCACCAGTACTACTCCTAAAGTAGAGTAGTCCACCTTCCATCAATCCCTGAGGACTGATGTCTTTCCTTCTTACTTCTAATCAGAATCAAGGAAGGGAATGACTCCCAACTTCTCCCTGAGATACTCAAAAGTATCCTTTGGCAAGGGCTTTATGAAAATGTCTACCAATTGATCTTTAGAACTCACATAGTCCAACTTGACTTCTTTCTCTGCTACTTTCTCTCTTAGGAAGTGATACTTGATCTCTATGTGCTTTGTCTTTGCATGCATCACAGGGTTTTTTGACATATTGATAGTGCTAGTGTTATCACATTGAATAACAATAGGATAATCAATATGAATTCCAAAGTCCTTTATCATTTGATTGATCCAAACAATTATAGAACAATTCAAGGCTACTGCAACATACCCCGCTTTTGTTGTTGACTAAGAAATATAATTTTGCTTCTTGCTTGTCCAAGTGACAAGTCTTTCACCAAGAAACATAGCTCCTCCTGATGTACTCTTTCTGTGATCAATGCATCCTTCCCAATCTACATTAGTGTATACACGAAGCTCAACATTTTCTAAATTAGGATACCATAGACCATAATCTATAGTACCTTGCAGATATCTGAATATCCTTTTAACTACCATTAGGTGACTTTGTTTAGGCTCTGCTACAAATCTTCCAACTATGCCAACTACATTGGAAATATCAGGTCTAGTCTAAGTAAGATAAGTAAGTTTGCCAATCATAGACTTGTACAAAGTTACATCTACTACTGGTGAGTCATCTTCTTTTGTAAGCTTGCATCTAGTAATCATAGGAGTCCCTACTGGCTTGCAATCATCCATCTTGAATTTTTTTAATATTTCTTTTACATACTTGGACCGATTAATGAAAATACCTTTCTCTGTCTGTTGCACATTCAATCCCAAAAATTACTTGATAGGGCCAATCATACTCATCTCAAATTCATTTTGCATCTCTTTAGAAAATTCAACACTAAGTTTGTCATTACCTCCAAAGATAACGTCATCAACAAATATAGCTACAAGTAGTAAACCTCTAGATGTCTCTCTAATGAATAGATTACAATCTGTTGCTCCTTTCTTGAATCCAATCTTTGTTAGATATCCATCTAGTCTTTCATACCATGCTCTAGGGGCTTTCTTAAGTCCATAGAGGGCCTTCTTTAATCTGCATACCATGTCAGGTCTTTCTGATAAGGTGAATCCTATTGGATGTTCAATGTATACTTCTTCTTTCAAGTCTCCATTTAGGAATGTTGACTTGACATCCATCTGATACACTTTGAATTTTTTAACTATAGCATAAGCTAGAAACAACTTAATAGCTTCTAATCTACTCATAGGTGCAAAGGTTTCTGAATAATCAATGAATTCTCTTTGTGCATATCCTTTACATACTAATCTTTCTTTATTTCTTACTACTGTACCATCTTCATTCATTTTGTTTCTGAATATCCACTTTGTTCCAATCACATTCTTATCACTAGGTCTTGGGACCAGTTCCCAAGTGTCATTCTTGATGATCTGATCAAGTTCTTCATTCATAGCATCATGCCAATCTAAATCATTACAAGCATCTTCAACACTTGAGGGCTCAATCTATAATAGTAAACATACCACATCATCATTAGCTGAGTTCTTTGCTTCTGATCTTGTTAGGACTTTGGTGCTTTGATCTCCAATGATGTCTTTCTTGGAATGGTTTCTAGATGTAAACTTTGGAACCTTAACTGATGCTGACTCATTAGCTTTAGGAGTTTCTTCTTCACTTGTCTCGGGGTCATTGAACAACACATCAGTGCTGTCAAACATTTCTTCAATAACTATTTCACTAGTGGAGGGTCTAGGTCCTTCTTCAATCATAGGTGAGTAATCATGATATCTTTCTTGAACCATGAACTTTTCATCAATCTTAACATGAGCACTTTCAATGATCTTTTTCAACCTTAAATTGAAACATCTATAAGCTTTACTTTTAGTAGAGTAACCAAGGAAAATACCTTCATCTCTTCTTGCATCAAACTTTCTTATTGCTTCATCCCTCTTGATGTAGCACTTGCTTCCAAATATTCTAAAGTATTTTACTATGGGAACATTACCAAACCAAAGCTCATAAGGTGTCTTGTTAGTGTTTGGTCTCAATTGAATTCTATTGATGGTATAGACTGTTGTATTGACTGCATCTCTCCAATAGGTGTGTGCCACTTTTCCTTCAATCATGATGGTGCGCGTTGTATCAAGGATGATCCTATTCCTTCTCTTTGCAATTCCATTTTTCTGAGAGGTTCTAGGTGCACTTAATTGTCTCTTTATGCCATGTTCTTTGCAGTACTCATAGAATATATTAGAGGTGAATTCTCCTCCTTTATCTAATCTCAAACATTTTATCTTAATCCATATTCATTCTCAACCTTAGCTTTGAATATTTTGAACTTCTCAAATGCTTCTGACTTATCTTTTAAGAATGCAACCCACATCATCCTAGTATAATCATCAAGAAACAAAATGAAGTACCTCTCACCATAGTATGATCTTGTTTGAGTTGGACCACATGGGTCAGTATGAATCAGATCCAACTTGTTCTTTTCTAAATTGTGCTTGCTCCTAAATGATTTTCTTACATGGTTTCCCATCACACATTCCCTACATATAGTATCAACTAGCTTTGCTATGCTAGGTAGATCTCTTACTACCTTAACATTGCTTATCTTTACTATGTTATCAAAATTGATATGACATAGTCTTTTATGCCACAACCAACTATCATCAACTTTAGCAACAAAACAACTTGCTTCTGAATTGAGTTGAAAAACATTACCTCTTGTCTTAGAGCCTGATGCAATCATAACACCATCCTTGTTGTTTATGATGCATTTGTCATCTTTGAACTCCAACTGATAGTGTTTTCCAAGTAACTGTCCAACACTGAGAAGGTTATACTTCAAACCATCAACATATAGAACATCATCAATACTATTCTTTCCATCCAAGGTGATGGATCCTCTACCAACTATGGGTTTAGGAGTGTTATCTCCAAATCTGACCATGCCACCATTGTATTTGTCTAGATGGACAAATATGTCTTTATCACATGTCATGTGATGTGAACATCCACTATCTATGATCCAATCTATCCTTACATCAGCTTAGGAGATTAGTGCAAGCTCTTGTTCCTCTTTCTTATCTTCATGATCAATTATAGAAATGAATCCAATTTCTTCTTCACCTAATTCATCATCTGAAACTCCATCTTCGACATAGTAGTATTCCTTAGAGTACTTAGGTTTGTAATCCTTATTGAACTTTCTAGCTCTAGTAGGAAACTTAGATGAAAAGTGACCAATCTTATTATATGAAAAGCACTTAAATGGTAATTGACCTTCATATTTACCTTTTCCTTTCTTTTCTCTTTCGGCAATCATAGCAATAAAATCATCTAAATTTCTTTCCTCATAATCATCAAAATTACTAGGGGTGTTTACAGATTTATTACCATGAATTGTTTCTTTGAAGGCTATCTCACTCTTAGGTTCTGTCTTCAATCTTGAAATCTCATAAGCTGAGATTTTGCTGATCAAGGTCTCTCTTTTGAAATTAGATGTAAGCTGTATGGTCTCATCAAGAATGTTGATCTTGTTTTCATATTTTGGAGTAAGAGTAGTCATCAATTTGTCCATAATATCTTCCTCTCATATCTCTCAACCATTGTTCTTGATTCCAGCAACTGCTTCATTGATGCTTTGATTATAAGCTCTGATGTTTTCTTCAAGCAACATCTCTAATGCATTGTATCTTTTCTTCCATGTTTTTCTGTGTGCATCTTTTTATTGTTTGCCACCTTCAAACATGTCTTCTAGGTGCTTCCATATCTTATGGGTGGTGTCTACTTTCTTTAGCTCTAAAAATTCACTATCAGATAGAGCACTGATAAGAGATTCTTTAGCTATAGCATTGTGATGAAAAAATTTCTTTTTCCTTTTAGTAGCATCATCCTTTCCAAGATCTTCTAGGGTAGGAATCTTGGATGCTTTGACAATTACATTAAAAGCTTAAAAAATAATACACTGCAAATGAGTCACCATCTTGTTCTTCCAATCAAGATAATTCTCTCCATCGAACTTAGGACTTTCTTTTCTGAAGAAAGCCATCTGATCAACCTCAAGCTGTTAAAATTTCTCTCTGAGGCACTTGGCTCTGATACCAATTGTTAGGAATAGTCCCAAGAGATAACTGAGAGGGTGGGGGGGTGAATCAGTTATCTAAAAGATTCAATTCTTTATCCAATTAAGTATACTTAAACATAAAGCATAAACACAATGAAAGAACACATGAACACAACACCAATCTTTTGGTTACGAGGAAACCCAAATAGGAGATCCTTTACCCTATTAGGAATAGCTTTATAATATATTAAGTACAGTAGACCTAGTCAAGGGTTAGACCCTGTTAGGAGTCTGTTAGTGCTTAAATCTATAGATGATTAATAATTCATGAACTCATATAATCCCAATAGATGCATTTGACAAAATTACAAGCACTAAAGTATTAAGGTTATAAAAACCTTCTTCACTTTGAGTATAAAAACTCAGGTGATTTTACCTATAACAATTCATTGTTTGAAATGAGCTTTGAATTGAGAATTATCTCCTTCACTGTTATATTGTCCTTCTCATAATTGACTTAATAAGACATTGCAACTCTTAGTATGGCCCAAACAATCCTGATACACAACACTAGATAGAAATTAAGAAAGCAACAATATTGAACAGTGGTTTAAGGATATTCATCCTTCTTTTTAGAGTTGAACTCAAGGAAGGTTAACCTCATTCAGTGCTTCTACAAAGCATTACAATATACATCTATGAACTTGTCATATAATAATTTAGATTTAAGATTGTATAGATAAAGTAAAATGAATCAGTTGTTTATATCTTCAGGTGGTAACATGTGTAGATGTATCTCAAACCAGTGCCTTATTCTACTTGGGCATCATAGTCAAACCCTATCTCCACAAAAATCTACCAAGACAAATATACTAGAACTCAAATGATATGCCTAACATCCTATTCTTTTAATTCCTATCACTATCATCAAATTCATATATGGACAATTAATTCCCAGAGACCTCCCTTAAGATTTTACTCTTCCCTTGAAAGAAACTTAAGTTTAACCCCTATATTCACCTTGTGAACATTGCATTGAAAAAGCCTTACAATTTGAATGCATAAGAAAACTAAAGTATCCATACACAAAGACAATAAGTAGTAGTACCAGAGTTTCGATATGCTTTGTATTAATATCAAAATTTGTTAATACAGTATTCTCTTGACTTCAAAGAAAACAAGGTTCTATATTTTAGAACTTCTTTACAAAATGTATCCACCTTTAGATGAGCAAAAAACTTGCTATATATAATCTCAGCCATCTTGGAATCCTTGAAAGGATGCAACAACCTTGGGATGGCTAGAAAAGATCTTACACTAGAGACAAGATTACAAACTAAAAAAATTTGATTGTAACAACAGATTACAAATATCTATTTCTCAACAATTTTGTAGGTGGCACCTTTGTCTAAAGATATTTCAGAGTAGTTGCTAAATTTGTTGCATGAATGATGACCACCATCCGGATAACTTACATCATCCTCTATTTGAAACATGCTCTCCCTCTATTTTTGGATCAGGCACCATCTGCAGCTCTATTCTTCTTCTTCCTCTATAAGCTGGACAACTGGCCTCTTCTTCTTTATTGTCAACTTCTCCCAAGCTGCTACATCATCATCAGATGGCCAGTTGTAAGTCTACAATTCCTATAGTAAGCTGATTTGTTTATCCCACATGGAGTCAGTTATATTTTTGGTCTCTGCCACAAAGCGTATGCAATCATTCTCAATTTTAAAAAGACTATCAATTATGTTGTTACATCTCTCAAAATCCAAAGTATAGTTGCTACTATGGAAAACATCTTGTGAAATCACCAACTGATCCATTGACAGTTTCCATTCTCCCAACTTAATCACATTTCCATTGTCATCACATATTGGAGGTAAATACCTGTTGTAATTCTTATCAAACATAGACAACTTAGCCTTCACCTGGTTGGACTTACCTTTAAAAAACTTTGAAACAACACTAACTAAGCCAATCTTCTCAAAAAATTCAGTCACTGCCCTAGGGATCTCAGGCTTATGCTCTTGTAAGCTATCAAGTTTATCAAATAAAAAATTTCTCCTAGACCAAATACTATGAAGTGGCTCTAGAGCAGCCAATGATTCATTCACCTTTCTATTGGCCTGGTGCAATTGACTAACTGATTGATACACTATTTCCATCCTTTCAATTATTTTATCCTACCTGTATTGCACAATCTTTGACATAGTGTCCAAAGATGCCTCCATCCTTATCTTTTGCAAGTCCTTAGTAGGTTTCTCGAGTACTTCCACATCTATCTGAATAGGGGCCTCAATTTGCATAGGAGGAGGAACTACCTTTGAGGCTTCTTCAAGCTTAACTTTTACTTCTACCAACTCATCCTCTAATTGTTTGATCTTCATCATTTTCAAATCTCTATCCTTGGCTACCAGGTTTGCACTTTCAAACAATTTTGAATACCTCTCAGACAATTGAACTGTCTTTGCTTCATTTAGGTTAGCCCAATGAGTTACTACCTTGGAGACTTCAAGGTCAGTTGTATTTTGCACAGTCCATATGATCTTATTCCCTTCCATCTTATCCTCTAGACTTAATAGAGATGGCTTTTGGGTCCTAGGGGCCATAGACCACATTGCAACAACTTGAGATTTAGGGTCATAGCCACTTCCTTTTATCATGTCACCAATGTGAACCTCATATGATAGGCTACCCTGTGGTTGGTTACTTATTTGATCTATGATGAATGTAGAAGTTAGATCCCATCTCGAAGCCAATAGCATTCCACTTGACTTAACCAATTGTCTAGCTTCATCTACAGTTATAGGATCTAGGCTAGGATCATAAGAAGCTAAAGCTCTCAATGTTTCTTCACTTGGCTCCACACCTTCAGGCATAACTTTCTTCACCTCTTGTTGCTTGTTCCAAATAAGAAAACTCTTGAATTCATCAGTTTTAATAAACTAGTCATCACTCAAAAATTCCTCCTGATAAACCTCTCTGATATCCTTTTCTAACAACAAGGACTATTCCTTATCTATTTCATCAGTGGCCACCTTCTTGCCTGCTCTTATTGTTTTTCTCAATTGGTGATGGTAAGCCCTATCACCTGGCACTAGAGCAGATGCTCTGTCAATTATTCTCTTTTGTTTTTCTTTCTTTGAAGGCTCTCCTTCCTCAAGCCTCTTCTTCTTCAAGGGTGGCTCTAGAGGATTCTCTATTTTTGATTGATCTTCAAAAGGCTTAGCAATCTGTACATCCCCAACTTGTGGTGGGCTATTCCCTTCTGGGGACTCATCAAAAGACTCCTCTTGATTAGAAGATGAATAATCCTTCCTTTTCTTTGGCTGCTTTTGATCAATCAATTTCTCCAACTGATTTGATAGAGTGTCATGCATCTCTATCATCTTGTCAACTCTTTTCAAATAAGGAAGGTCAGGGAAGAAACCTTCAAAAAGAAGTTGGGCTACTATCACTTGTTTTGATAAATCTATCAAACCAAAGTACCTATTCCATCTTCTTTTAACCTCATCACTCTCTATAATGTTTCTGATTACATCTTCCTCATCTAAACCTTCATGTTCCTTAATCACACCAATGTTTGGAATATAGACCATCCTGGCAGTTTTGATAAAGTCCTTAGGATCTACATGTCTACAAGCACCAGTAACCACCTTGAATTGATTTAACCATGCAGTGATTTGAGGAAATGCCCTCTTTCCTACTAGGAAGTCACCTATCTTGAATTGCCTAGGTGTGAATGTACCCTTCCTGTGAGGGGCTAGAAGTTCTCTATCTGTGTGCATCAACTGCCAAACAAATTCCAAATAGGCAACTCTTGGAGGCACAAATTTTGGTAACAGATGTGGGGGTTGGGGGCAATCGTAGACTCTCAAAATTGTATAATTTTCCCCCAAGTAAAAATCACCCCAATTATGGTCTCCCTCCCACTTGTCCACAAACTGCAATGGTCTTAGGAGCCTAAGGACCCTTGGGGATAGCCTTGTGACATTGATGCCTAACATCTTTATAATTGGAAAGACAATGAAATTCTGAAAAACACAAAAATCCCCTTCATTGGAAGTAGAATTCCATAACCTCACCCATAATTGTACTGGATTATACCGGCCTTCGAAGTGAAACCTTGGTTTCAGCATGTTCCAATCAAAGCTATTGATGTTGAAGAACAAAATTAAGTGCATTAACAATGAATAATGCATGAACTTAATTGGACTCTTACTTTCTTTGATAGAAATCAAACCCTCATGCATTCTATCAATTATATACTGAATGTAATCATAGTCAGTATTTACCAAGGAATTCTGAATGTCTAAGATTATCATCAACAAATCAGCTGGCAAGAACTCTGCATCTCCATCAATTCCCAAAACCCTACACAACCCATAACAAGTCTACCTCATATAATGCTGGAGGGACTTAAATTGGTAAGGGGCATTCATGTGAGCAGGGAGGGGAGCTATATATTTATCTTGTTTTGGGATGTACTTCATCATTTGGTTCTTTATTGTCCCTATGTTATTCTTGTACCTCTCCCTTTCTTTGCTCAGGTCAATTTCGATGGAGGAAGACGTATAGAAATTAAAAGATTTCATGAATGAACCCCTATCAAGAGTAACCAAAGGTGACTAGTCCTCTTTTCTAATTATTTTTGAAATAGGGTCATAATGCCTAACTAGTGCAACAATTAGATCCACATCTAAAAATACATTAGGAACAACTAATTTTCCCAAACCCAAAGCCCAACCATTACACACAGGAACATGCCTATCTCTATTTCCATAAAAGAAGTTGAAAATAGTATAACCTATGCTATTTGGTATGACAGGATCTTTGCAAAGCCCTAGAACATCTTCAAAAACATCATTGGGAGCTCTTTTATTTCCGCTGGAACCAGGCAGCAATTTCATGAATTCATCTGAATAGTTCAGCTTGCCTTTGTCTTCACCACTTTTAGACTTGGCTTCTCTGCTGGAAGATGCTGTGCTCCTCTTAGGTTGACTCATCTTGCTACAAAATTACCTTCAATCTCTGCAAACTGGATTTACTTGGCACTCAAAAACTGCTTCAGAAAGACACAATTCTCTTCAACTGATTTTGGACACAGGAAACAATGAGCTCAACTTATTTATCGATATGGATCAAATGTGTATAGCTACCACAATCATCATAAATCAATCCTTAATTTCTCCCGCATTCAATTTCACATATCACCAATTTTCAAATCAGAGCTAACCGATGCAAGGATGTTGACAGATAGATTTAAAAACTCAAAAACAAGGCAAAAAGGCAATGATTAGTACTCTGCACTTTAACATCCTGTTTACATCATGAAATCCTTCTTTGAAACTGATTGGATGGCTTATTAGTTTACTCTCCATCTTGACACTATACTTTATCCATGCAGGCAATGGTCTTTTTCTTTTCTTTTATTACCTTTTCCAACTGAGCCCATTCAGCGAATCAACGACTGAAAGCTTCTCGTGATCGCTTAATACAATGTTAACCCTAGCTCATATTCAGAGAACTGGTGACCAAAGCCTTCACAAGTTCTCACAATGCAATTCTTAACTCTTCATCCACTTAGCGAATCAGTGAACAAAGTGATCAACTTTGAGCACTTGACTGCAGTTATCATTTGGAGAACTAGCGAATAAGGCCATCTCCCATTCTCTTAATGTCCTAGCTAACTATCAACTTTCTTGGAGATTTGGCAAACAAATGGTTCATGCATTCACTTAATGAAACACTTAATTGCCTGACTATTTAGAGAACTGGTGAAGCCTTTACTATCTGAATCATTGAATCTTTCCTTAACCGTCACCTTCATTCTAAGACTTAGCGATTGTATGCTTCGCTCATTTGCTAGATGTTAGTGCTAACTACCTGAATATCTAGCGACTTGGAGAATGGCTTATCTCTGAATCATAGAATCATGTAGCTTTGACCACCAACATCATGTGACTTGGTGAATGTGGTTAGTTGACCATTTCATTGAAACATATGATCCTTAGTCATTTGATTACAAGACTCAGCGAACAAAGGGTTCATTGAATCTCGCAATACTTCAAACATTGAATATTTCATTACATGATTAAGCGACTGAAGACTTAAAATTTTGCTAATCCTTTGATATTCCCATTCACCAAATACTTCTAGCCTTTACCTTTCTTTTAACAGAACTCGTGACCACATGATTCACTGAATTGCTAGATCATTTAGCATTTCACTAACTCATTCTAAGAATAAGCGAACACAAAAAGCATTACCTCTGCCAAACTCATTTCATCAAATTGTCAGAACTGCCAGACTTGGAGGATAATAATACAAGTACATAGTCACTCATTCACCAAATCAAACATGTAGGACCCAAAAAATACTTGAGATTAAAACATAACTGTTGATCTTTGACACCGATCCATAGTATTCACTAGGTCGCCAGATAACTTAACCCTTAACCGCTTGATTCAGAGAATGAGTGATAACCGTTATTGCTAGGTCACTGAGTGTTAACACAAAACTACCAAGGAATAAGCAAATAAGAGATAGTACATTTTCCAAGTCGTGCAAAGTTTTCTAATAACCGTTGGATACTTGGAGACTCCGCGACTGAGGATAACACTTAACAAGGTTCCAACCTATTCGCTGATTCACCGAAAACTATATGAGACATCCAATGACACTTTCCGATTTAGCGAACACTTGAGACAAATAAGCACGTGCACGACTAACCACTTAAGTGACTAAAAAAGTAACAATGAATTAAAAGAATTCAGGGCTGACTTGAGGATTTTGACATGAATTCAAAAATCTATAAGGACAAAACCTAGGGTAAGGGTTTTTTTCCGAGCTTGGTCATGACAATTTTTTATGAATTTTACAAACCCTAGACTAGGCAAAGCACTTACAAGGAGACTAAAACAAAAATTGGACAAAAACCTTAGAAAATTAAGAATATATCCAATAGTGGCTCTATCTAAGGATGCTTGATTGAAAGATCATAGCAAGAATTTATGAATCTCTGGGAGGCAGACCACTAAACCCTAACCTAAAATAGGAAACAAACACATAACAGAAACAAACACACCTATACATATATACAAGCCTACTGTGCATGGAAAAAGAATTAACTAAAGAAGAATTTCAGGAACTGTCCATGCACTGGCAATTCCTGCTCTTCACCACCCAAATTTTGTAGAAAATATGAGTCCTTACCATGGGTTTGATGGAAAATATAAGGTCCCATCCACAAAGACTCAAATTTTTTGTGTTTCCCTTTATCTTCAGCCCTGGCATTCCATTGAAGAACCATATCACCAGGTTGGAATTTTCTCATAGTTGCTCTCTTATCAAAAAGATACTTCATTTTTTGTTGCAACTTCACATTTTCTCTTTGTCCTTCCCTCCTAATCTCATCCAATTCAATCAGCTAAACCATTTTGTCCTGTAGTGGATCACTAATTTCCACATCCTCTACTTGCATAAATTTATAGATTGGAAGGAATTATTAACTGGAAATCTTGATTTTGCACCATATACCATCTCAAAAGGGGATTTACCTATAGCTCTCTTCTTAGAAATTCTATCAGCCCATAGTGCTAGCTTTAATTTCACATGCCAACTTCTTTTATTCCTTTCCAGGGTTTTCTTCAAAATTTGCAAAATACTCTTATTGTTGGATTCAACCTATCCATTGGCCTGTGGATGATAAGGAGATGAGTAAGACAACACTATGCCCATTTTTGAGAAAAAATCAGTGATCTCTTGTGACCTAAAACTCATGGCATTATCTACAACCAATTTAATAGGGACACCAAATCTAGTGATTATATTATTCATCAAGATTTCAATTACAACAGCACTGGTTGCCCTTTTGGTTGGAATGGCTTCAATCCACTTGGTGAAATAATTAGTGGCCACCAAAATGTGACTATGTCCCTGCTGGACTTTTCATAAAATTCTCCAATAAAATCCATACCCCACATTGCAAAAGGAGCTTCTGCAACAATAGGGTTCAATAATAATGCACCTGAGAATTTCAATTTCTTGGAAAATCTTTGGCAAGGCTCACACCTTCTTACATAAGAATGAGTATCTTTGAACAATACAGGCCAATAATATCCTATCCTTAATATTTTATGAGTTGTTGACTGAGCAAAATGATGTCCTCCACACATTCCAGAGTGCATTTCCTTTAACACCTTCTCTAATTGGTGCTTATCCAGACAAAAGAGTAGAATGTCGTCATTATCTTTCCAGTACAAATCACCCTAGATTAACACATACTTTTGAGCTTGCAACCTCAAACTCCTCCTTTGATTATCATTTATCTCTTGTGGACACTTAGCATATTTGATAAGATAAACAATATTCTTGTACCAGGGTTGTGTTTCAATACTAGTGATCATATCACTATTAGCAGTAACATTGCTTACCTGGACAAAGTCCATATTTTCTTTGGTCATTAACTTAACAAGTCCCAATCCTCTTACCAATTTGGTAATGTGAATTTCAAGGTCAAACTCTGGAATCCTATTTATCCATTTACATCTCTTTCCTGTGACTTCACTTTGTACTAGAATATCCTTTACTGCAGCATGAGGTACATAAGCACTAACCTTTGGACAAACCAGATATGGTCTAAAAGCTTTGACTACCTTTACAAGGGCATAGGCTTTCTTTTCCATTATTTCATAATTTAATTCAGCAGTTTGTAATGACTTGCTAAAAAAAGCTATAGGATGTTCATATCCTTCTTGATCCTTTTGTAAAAGGATAGCTGCAATACTATGAAAAGATGCAAAAGAAAATAGAGAAAATGGTTTTAAGTAATCAGGTGACACCAAAACTAGGGCCTCTTGAATTTCTTGTTTGATTCTCTCAAAAGCTTGTTGAGCTTCAAGGTTCCAATCAAATTTCACTTCCTTCTTTAAGAACTTTACTATGGGTTTGACCAATTCTGCAAAGTTAGCAATAAATCTCCTTACAAAAATTAATCTGTCCCAAGAATGACTGCACACCCTTTATGTTCTTTGGTGGAGGGACCCTTTTAATTGCTTCTACTCTTTCAGGATCAATCCTAACTCCTTCTTTTGACACTATGTGTCCAAGTAACTTCCCTTCTATCACATCAAATTGACACTTTCTAGGATTCAAGGACACACCAAATTCTAAGGCCTTAAGAATAACCTTTTCCAAATGGGAACAATAATCATCAACTTTCTTGGAATAAGTAGTGAGATCATCCTGATATAGTACCATGAGAACATTGATTAATTCTTTGAATGCAACATCCATTGCTCTCTGAAAAGTTGCACCAACATTTTTTAAACCAAAAGGCATGCGGATATATACATAGGTTCCCCATGGGGTAGTAAATGATGTCTTAAACTACTCTGATTCTTTGACCAGCACTTGATTATAACCTGAGAAACCATCCATCATTGACAAAAGATCACAACCAATTACCCTATGCAGCATGGCCTCCATATTGGGCAATCCATAATTATCTTTAAGTGAAGCCACATTCAGGTTCCTGAAATCAACACAGAGCCTAATATCACCGTTCTTTTTCCTCACTAGCACAAGATTGGAAACCCATGTAGAATGCCTAATTCGCTCAATGATACTATCATCCCTCAATTTTTTCAACTCAACTTGCATCTTTGTGGAGAGTAGGGGATTGATGGGTCTTTGTTTTTATCTAAAAATATTAATTTCTTCTTTTAAAGGAATTTCATGCTGAAATAGATCAGCCCTATATGCCTTAAGATCATCATAGGACCAAGCAAATACATGCTTGTATCTTTTCAAAAGCCTTATGAAATTACCTCTGACCTCTCTCCTCAATTTTTTCCCAATATATACCATTTGTGGGGAGGTTTCTGAACCCAAGTTTATTTCCTCTAAGTCTTCCATTTTGGTGTTAGACTTTTGGGACAAAAAACCATCATTTATTTTAAACATCCCCTCCAGTTCCACTAACCCTTTAGGTATGTGATTTGAGGGTAACTACACTATCTCATTTCCCATGATGCATTCTTTTCCTTTGACACATTTTTGTATCTCATTGAAATCTATTTGTTGACCATCATATTGATCAAGGCCTTGAAGGAACCTAAGGATATCAAGGTCATCCTCAAAAACTTGCCAATTGTATACATTATCAGGCACTGGAGGCCTAGTTTTGACCTCTAACATAGACACACCAGTGAGGGTTATGTCTTCACTCTTAAGGGAAACATTTGCAAGAAAATTTGCCATGATATTATTGGATCTTTCTACCCAAAGTAGATTGAAAGCATCAAAAAACTCTAGTCTATCCCAAACAACATGTTTATACAATTTCAATTTTTCATCCTTGGAAGCATACTGAGATCTTACTTGGGCTATAACGAGTTGGGAATCACCATGAACCCTTAAATATTTAATACCATGCTTTATGGCTACATCTAGTCCCAATATTAAAGCCTCATACTTAGCAGTATTATTGGTACATTGAAAAGTCAGCAGGAATGAGTATTTAAATGTAATACCTGATGGGGAAATGAATACAACACCAGCTCCTGATCCTTCTTTGGAGCATCCACCATCAAAGAATATTTTCCAGAGCCCATCTTGCTACAAAATCAGCTCATCCACAATTGGATCTATATTTTTCAATTGAGGTACTACCTCTTCAATCACAAAATTGCTCATGTCAATATCTACAAAACAATTTAGATCCTCTGGAGCAACCACTTCAATCATGACTGAAGAACAGGGCTCCTTGTACAACTTTACCTCAGTTCCATTTATTGGGATGGTAGCATATGACAAATCTAGTTGCAACTTTCCACCCACTGCTATAGCCCATTGTCTTGACAGTAACATGCCATAATGAGGTTTTGTATCAACAACAATCACATCCATTTTATATGTGGCTTCTGGGAATGCAGCAATCTTCATTTCAATTCCAATCAGGGTCCCTAAAATAGGTACTACTCTGTTATCCATGGTATAACACCTTCCACTAGATGTATCAACTTGCAACCCTAACTCCTTCATCACTTGATAAGGCATTACAGTTGTTGCAGCGCCAGAATCAATCATACAATTTTTTAGCAAACAATTATTTACAAGAAAAGTAACATAGAAATGATTGATAGAAGAGGGCTCTTGTGTCACAATAGTCCCAACACATACATCAGAGATGTCATTAATTACAATTGGCTTATCCATGGAATTCCCTTCCTCTTGTAGAATAGGAGTAGTTCTCTACTCACTTATAAGAGCCAAGGCTGCTACTTTGTGCTCCTCTATTTTTAACATTTCAAGCAAAGGGATGGAGACCTTCATTTGGGACAAGGCATTGTTGGCAATTTGGATAATGTGGATGCATAGATGTTTTCATTAAGGCAACATATGATCTCTATTGATAGCGCAGAATCTGGAATGCAAGTATGCAAAGTTGAAGGAAGAAATTGTCTAAGTTTGAAGACAGTGATCCTGATAGAGCACCCAATGAAGATTTAGTTGGCGACGTCCACTGGAGAAATATTTTTGTTTGCATAGTTAACTAAAGCTTCTATAGAGTATGATGATATCCCATCTTAGTGTGCATAAAGTTTGGAGCAATACAGACAAAGTTATTCAAAGTTTATCGAAGACAATTTTTGCAGACAGAGCAGTTTTGGAGACAGTTTTAGCGAAAGAGTTAAGGGATTATTTTTGCTTGTCAAAATAATGACTTAACATTATGAAGGGATGACATCCTAGATGTTTACTCTTGGATAAAGATTTTTTATGCCGACCATGTAAATTTATTAGCTTTAATAACTCATATATTAGGCATACTTGAAGTGTAATGAAATATAGAAGTGAGATGTAAAAAGAAAGAAAAGATAACTTGCGATAGTTGTTTATTGTGATAGTAGCAAAGGCTATTGATGCGAAGTTGTAAGCAGTACCATATTACAGTTAGAAAATTTTTTGTATTACCTGTTTGGGCAGTGAGCTCAGCTGGTGATCAGGTTTTGTAATCTAACTCCTAACAGGGTTAAGGCTTCTAACAAGGCCTAAAGTCCTTTAACCAGGAAAGATCTACTATATATTGTAAATTGACTCCTAACATGGTCCAATATCCCTAACAGGATACTTTTGATTAGTGATCTTTGTGGGTACCATCCCCACCGGGGTTTCCTCGAGAACATATGATGTGCTATGAGTTCTTTCTATTTACTGCTATGTTTGTTAATTAGCTTGATAATCTTTGTATGCACTAAAGTAATCTGTTATATCCATAAGTGGGCAAAAGAAAAAGTTTGTGAAATATTGATTCACCCCCCCCTCTCAGTATTTCCTATTTCTAAAAATTGGTATCAGAGCATAGTTACTCAGAGAAGGAACATTCAAGGAAAGCTTAGTAGCTTGAGTAAGATCTCTATGGATATGGATCAACTTCAGAAGAATCTTGAAGAAGCTCTTGAATAGATTGATATGCTTATTGATGAAAGAAACTCCTTAAGAAGAAAATATGAAGATGCAAAGAATGCTATTGACAAATTGAAAGGTAAGATTGAAGATCTAAAATCTAAAAAGAAACCTGATATGCTTGTTGAAGATTGTGATGAATTAGAAAAAGAAAATGAGATCCTTAAGCATGAGTTGAAGATAGTAAATCTAAAGCTTAGTATGAAAGATGGAAATTTGAGATCTGATAATGAAAAATTGAAAATTGAGAATGAAGATCTGAGATCAAGACTTGAAAAGGAAACATCTGAATCTGAAAAAGTAAAAGTGCAGTATGTGGAACTTGAGAAGTATAATAAAATTGTGAAAGGTGAACTGACTCAATCTAAACAACAACTTGAAAGGCTATATTCAAAAAGTGATAAGACTAAAAAACAAATTTCTTTTGAAGAACCATTCTTTGATAGGATTGGATTTGGATATAGTATGTTTAGAACAAACCATGAAAGTAAGAAGCCAGATCTGAAGACATCTGAAAGTGTGGAGGAAATAAAGCTAGATGAGAACACATTGGAAGATCCACCTAAAGAAGAACCACCTAGAGAGAAAGATGAATCAAAGAAAGAAGAATCAAAATAGGAAGAATCATCTAAAGGTATGCAAAGAGAATTCAAAGGTAGATGTTTTTCTTGTAATACTATTGGGCACATGAAGAGAGATTGCACAGGTAAGCAATTTAAACCTTTTAATGGACATTGTTATAATTGTCATAGTTTTGGACATAGAGCTAACGATTGTAGAAGACCTAAAGTAATTTTGAATAATTTATATAGAATGATTGGGAATACTAATAATGCAGATAAGAAATCTATTGAAGAAATGAATCAAAGAAAAGTGGTAGTATGTTTTAGATGCAACAAAGTAGGACACATTGCTAGAAATTGCAGGTCATAGATTAACTAGCAAGGAAAGAGATTTGGAAACAATGGAATCATTTTTCAGATATGCAACAAGTTTGGACACTCAGCAAGATTTTGCAGAATGAACAATGGAGGTTATCATCATAACCCTAAACCTAGGAACAATGCAAGAAGGAATGAAAATGCAGGAAACAAAGAGAAAGGTTGCTGTAGCAATAAAGATGAAGTAGAATTTGACAAAGGCATAGATCAAGGAGGTATAGTCAGCACTAAAAGTAGTCAGGAAGGTAATGTAACCGATGGTAAGGATGAATCTTTACCTGACCCTTCTTTAAGTACTTAAATTATGTAAGTTTCTGTAGTTTAGGAGTTAGGATTAGTGTAGATTAGGAATTTGAATGAGTTAAGTTTTGCACAATTAGATATAGGTTTATTATGTTGTACTAATGCTATGGTTAAGTGCACAAAAGAAAATATTGTGTTTTGCAAGGTCGCAGAAAGTTTTATGGTTGTAGGTTTGTAGAATCAACTTTTTGAGGTTTTAGTAGAAAAATGAATGAATGCGATGTCAGATCAAGTTAATGTGAAGTGTTATAAGGTCAAAATCAAAGTTATTATGATTACAAAGTGATTGAAAGGAGATTTGAAAGAAGAAAAGTGAGTTGAGGATGATTTGAAGAAGTTTGGAAGCTGTTTGCAGTGACGATCATACCGAAACCCTAGATTTGCAAAGTTGAGGTATTTCTTGATCTTTAATCAGTTGATAAGATGGATATTTTTATGGTTCATAATGTTAAGGATAAGAATAGACCAAAGATTAAGAAAGAATAGTAGAACCAACTGAAATTGATGACAGTCTAGCATTATCATCCGTACCAAATGGAGTATTGCACATTGAGAATGTTAAAGGATATTTAGGTTGTAAGTTTGAAACTTTGGGAGATGCAGATTTTAGTGATGATTACAGGAAATTGTACAATCAAGACATGTCAGTTAAACCAACTTATGGACACCTAGAGAATAATGAAATTATCAAATATTCCATGAAGTATGAATTCAATGATGAGGAATGTACCAAGATCATTTTAAGTAGAATCCACAATGGGAAATTCTGGATGGAGGATAGAGTTATTGATATAACTGCTGACCTAATTCATGAAGTTACTGGATTATCAAAAGTTGGAGATTTTCCACTGAATGAAAAGAACACGAGAAAGATTGTTTTAGATAACATTGGATCTAGTTATAATGGTAGAGGAATTGTGATAAGTAAGATTAAGCAAGATGATGTTAGGTACCTTTGCAAGATCCTAACAACTAAATTCTATGGTAGTTCAAGGGAAGATGACATGGCTGTAGGAATGATTCATGTAGCTTATCTTATGTGTATTGAGAAGAAACCAGTAGACCTATGTGAAATCTTGAAAATTCAGTTATTTGAGAACTTAGAAAAGATTAAGAAGGCTAAGTACACTCAGTTTAGGTTTTCATCTCTGATAACCTATATGTTTTTCCATATTTTGAGAAGATTTCCTTACATAGTTGATTGGAGTGACAATGTGAACACAATGGAAAGAATAAACTCAGTCTACATGAAGCACCTTTTTGATAAAGTTAATGACAGTGTAAAGCTTATATTGAAGACTTTTCAGAATATTGTTAAGAACAAATCAAGGATTCCTCAATCCTTAGTTGAAAAGCATAAAGATGACATTTGTTTTATGGTTGACACTGATTTCACCTACATTGAAGTAGTTGAGCCTAGAATGGAATTCATAGACCCTCTTGGCTATGAATTATCTGAAGCAAAAATAGTAGGATATGTGAATAGATTGTTAAAGTGTGAGTTGGATGGTCATGCAAACAAGTTTGGAACCTATGAAGAGAATTTCAAATCTGCAATAAGTTTGAGAGAAAAGAAGCAATCTAGTAAGAGAGTTGAATCTACTATGAAGAAAATATTGAAAGAATCAGGTATGTCAAGTCATGAGTTTGACATAGCTAAGAAGACTGTAGAAGCCCTGAGGCAAAGTGAAAATCTTGTAATTCCACCTGAGACATCAAGTGCAGATCCTCTTGATCCTATTGCAGTAAAGGTAAAAGTTGAAGTACCTAAAAAAGATGAAGGAGATAAATCTTTTTCTCCTATTCCTAGCAAAAGAGTAAAAGTGAGTGCAACAGGACCCGACAAGAGACAGAAAGTGGTTGTACCACCTATACCTAGAAATGTAGCAGTAATTAAAGATGATGATGTAGTTTTAGTCAAGAAGAAAAGTTGGAATCCAAGAACTGAAAGAGTTAATGAAGATATATTGAAGCATGGAGACTTCACTAAGTTGAATAAATTCTATGATATATATGGATCATTTGACAGATTGAACTTTGAAAATGCAATGGTTACACACATGATTGTGGCAGATAAGAAACTTAGCACCATTCATGGTAAGATCCCAGAAGATTTGTATAACAGACTTGTGAATAGAAAATAGAGAGCACAAGAAGAGGACATAAATATGAGAGAACATGTAATCAGAAAGTTCTGTGAAGTTAAGGATGAAGATCATTTGAAGAGATTCTTGAAGTCTGTTGGAACTTTACTAAGAACTAAGAGAAGAACAATCCTTATAATGGGAGGCAAAAAGGAGGAAGTACAGAAAGAGATAGAGCAAGCAGTACTGCAAGTTCTTGCAGATATAGTTTCAAAAAAGCATGTTGAATCAGACCCTCAGCAGAAGCAATCAGAGGAACCGCATGTAGAGGAAGTTGGTATTGAAGAAGTTCCATCTTCTTCACATATCAATATTGGCAAAGAATCAATGGATATTGAAGGCACCAAAGTGACTTTAGAATCAAATGATGTAGTATTTCATGATCTAGGAAATATTGTTGACAATTTGGCTTTGGGAGAGCAAGAAAAGGTCACAAAATTAGAGAAGAATACAGAGGTAGAGGAAGCACCAACTGTATCAGAATCAATTCCAACAGAGCAGACAGTTAAAGGCAAACAAATTTTGACAGAGGCCACTACCTCTAGTGCACCCTCTAAACCAATTGAAGACATTAGTGCACCTGACAGTAAGAAAAGGCATATTGGTTCAATGTTTGAAGACCTTGGAAAAGAAGTTGAAGATGATGATCAGCTTGAGTTTATTACATCTCTGAATAAAATTATTGGAAAGAATAAGAAGGTGAAAGACCTTGAAGGCAAACTTAGAGTTTTGACAGAGAAACTTGAGAGTGTGATCAACACTAAGGTATCTGAATCAGATCCACTTGAGAAAGCTCAATCAGTAATAAACTCTTTTGACTCTGAATTTTCTAACTTGAAAGATATTGCTAGAATAAAAGTTCAGGAAGACTTTGAAGCAGAAATGCAACAAACTTTAAGTGTAAATATTCAAAATGATATTGGTAGTTTAGATGTATGCATAAAGAATTTGAGGAGACAGGAAAGAATTTGTACATACAATGTACTAAATCAGAAATCCTAACAGTTGAAGATGATAAGAAGATGAGAGAGAAGTTAGATGCTATTTCAGTTGAGACAAACACCTTGACAAGCCCTAATGTCAAGATAAGTTCTGTAGAGAAGAGCATAAGGAAATTGAAAGATGAAATCAAAATGATAGCAGAGGAGAAGAACAGAAAGATGATCAGGGTTAACATCTTGAGAGAGCATTTCTCAATCAAGATATCAATTGTTGAAGATCAAATTGAGCAGTGTCTTACAGCAAAGACATCATTTCAGAAGTTTAGCTTCAATTACCTGCAAGCTTGTCAGACAACAGCATACGGATTGAGTACTCTACTCAATGTTGCTGAATCTATAAGGAAGATATGGGAGAAAGATTTTGAATCTTGGAAGTTAGAGTTTGGTGATTGTGTTGCAAGCCTACCGGCTTTGCAATAACTGATAATAAGGTATAAAGTTTTTGAAATTTTTGTACACCCTATCTTTGTCGTTGTTGTCAAAGGGGGAGAGATAGAAAAAAATTGAATATATGTTGAGGAAGGATACTCATAGGGGGAGATATTTTATGGAGTATGATATTGTATATATATTGTATAAAATTTTGGCCACAAATTTTGTATAAGTGTTTTTGAAGTTTTGTTTGCACACTTAGCCAATTTTCCCATATGTTGCCACCAATGACAAAGGGGGAGATTGTTGGAAATTTGGCTAATGTGGATGCATAGATATTGTCATTATGGAAACATATGATCTCTATTAAGAGCAAAGAATCTAGAATGCAAGTATGCAAAGTTGAAGGAAGAAATTGTCTAAGTTTGAATACAGTGATCCTGACAGAGCACCCGATGAAGATTTAGTTGGCGACGTCCACTAGAGAAATATTTTTGTTTGTGTAGTTAACTAAAGCTTCTACAGAGTATGAGGATACCCCATCTTAGTGTGCATAAAGTTTGGAGTAGTACGGACAAAGTTATTCAAAGTTTACCGAAGACAGTTTTTGTAGACAGAGTAGTTTTGGAGACAGTTTTAGCGAAAGAGTTAAAAGATTATTTTTGCTTGTCAAAATAATGACTTAACATTATGAAGGGATGACATCCTAGATTTTTACTCTTAGATAAATATTTTGGATGCCGACCATGTAAATTTATTAGCTTTAATAACTCATATATTAGGCATACTTGAAATGTAATGAAATATAGAAGTGAGATGTAAAAAGAAAGAAAAGATAACTTGCGATAGTTGATTATTGTGATAGCAGCAAAGGCTATTGATGTGAAGTTGTAAGCAGTACCATATTACAGTCAGAAACATTTTTTTATTACCTGTTTGGGCAGTGAGCTCAGCTGGTGATTAGGTTTTGTAATCTAACTCCTAACAGGGTTAAGGCTTCTAACAAGGCCTAAAGTCCTTTAACCAGGAAAGATCTACTATATATTGTAAATTGACTCCTAACATGGTCCAATATCCCTAACAGGATACTTTTGATTAGTGATCTTTGTGGGTACCATCCCCACCAGGGTTTCCTCAAGAACATATGATGTGTTATGAGTTCTTTCTATTTATTGCTATGTTTGTTAATCAACTTGATAATCTTTATATGCACTAAAGTAATTTGTTATATCCATAAGTGGGAAAAAGAAAAAGTTTATGAAATACTGATTCACCCCCCCCCCTCTCATTATTTCCTATTTCTAATAGGCATGTCTCATATCAAAGGTAGGGGAGTCAGTATAAATATTAGGGTGATCCTTTGACCTACCAATTTTCTTTTTCACCTTGTCAGTAATAACTTCTTGCTTCCTTTTCTTCTCAGCTTCAAACCCTTCATCTTTACTATTTACAATATGTGGCTTTGGGGAATCCTTATCTTGGAGCTTATTCTTAACAAATACTGATCTAGGGACTCCCTGATCATTATCCACCTTTTTATTCCTCAAATTGTATGAGGATTTTTCTTGAGTAATAGTAGCCACAGTTAGACTTTTGATCTCTTCTTCACTGGGCTTTCTCCATTATTTTTCATCTGATCTAGATTCTACCATATGAGTCTTACAATCATCATTATCAAACTCTTCCTGATCAGATTGAGTAAATATTTGTTGTTCATAATCGGAGAAAATCTTCCTCTTATGATCAACATTAGGATAAATAAATTCATCATCTGAGGACACTAGGTCCCCCATTAGTTCAATAGTGAACATGTTAATAGCAGGTTTTTTAGATCCTTCATAATCCCCTGCATATGAATCATTGGCCTCTTCTCCCAAGGCCTGAGAAACAACACATTGAAATGGTGAGTGGGGCATATTACAAGCCACACACCAAGGGGTACTTTCCACATTATGTGCTATATTTTTCTTCAAAGGATTTGGTGTATCTCTTCCCTTTTGGGGTTCATTATCATCAGGAACAGGCCTCCCATCTTTCCAATTTGTCTTGTAAGGCATGTCCCTTAAATTAGGAACTTTGTCCTACCTTTGATAAGGCGGCCTTGTATCTTGAAAATTTCTTCCACCTTTGTCAAACTTTGTTGGGAAGTCTTTGTTAATACTAGGTCCTTTGTCCATTCTATCCTCTTCTTTGGATGGCCTTGCAGGTTGTGGCCTAGTCTCCTTCCATAGTCTACCCTCATCCCTCTTGTAAATTTGGCCAGATGCCTTTTGGTTACTCTCAATATTTATGGCCAGCTTAAATGCATCCCTAAGACTATGAGGATTCTTATCTCTCAAAAGGTGAGACATCTTACCATCCATAGAGTTGAAATAAGTTGTCATGCAGACTGCATCGTCTAACCTCAATACTTGGAACAATTTATACATAGCCTTTTGGAATCGGCTATTGAACTCTGACATGCTCTCATTATAGTGCTTCTTGATATTATTGAACTCATTGAGCATGTAGCTAGAGTTCACATGTTCTGCATATTGCTCTTTAAAACACCTGACAAATTCATCCCAAGATGCAATACTATTCTCAGGCAGACCCCTGTACCAATCCCTAGCATCTTCAATCAATGACTGAACAAAAAGCTTCATTATGACATCTTCATGTTCAATCTCATAATCATTTACCTTATCTATGAAAAATTTCAGATGCTCTTCACAGGTAATGACATTATTCCTAGTAAATAAGGGGATTTTCTTTCTAATTTCATTGGGGACAACATTAGGTTGACCAGGAATACCATCAAAGAACAGAGGCCTATATCTATCCAAATGAACTAGTCTTCTTTGGATATTTGGTTGATTTAGAGGGGTAGCTGCAACATTTTGACAGGGTACAGTTCCCACTATACCACTAGCTATAAGGGGAACTTTATTATGAACTTTTCTAGGTAAAATTTGTCCAGGGTGAAAAGCTTGAGAAATTGGAAGTGAGTTGCTAGGTTGTTTGGGTGGGATTGTTCCTGAAGTGACAGGGGCAGAGCTACTAGCAGATGTGTTCATATTGGCATGTAAGAAGGCAATTTTTCTCTTCATTTCATCTGCAGTAGCCTCCAACTCAAGTTTCTCAAGTTGAATAGCCAAATCTTCCTTGGCCTTTCTAGCCTTCTCCAAATCTATATTTGTTTGAGAAGGTACATTAGGAGCAACCATAATTTTCTTGGGCTCATTAATATTTACACTCACCACCTTTTGTTTTCCCTTATCAGGGATTTCTTTGGGAGCATTTTTAATATCCTCATTCCTTTGGATTTCAAAGGGATGCAATTGTCTAAGGACATGGCCTATCCCCTCAAATTCATTTTTCTCAGATTTGATATCCTAAGCCTTCTCCTTCAAATCCTGCATATCACCAAACAATTCCTTGTCTAAACCCTGAACATTTTGGCTTAGATCCCTAGCCTGAGCTTCATTTTTCCTAGTTTTGATGATAAGTTCTTGCCTCTCCATGAGAAATTCATAGATTTTCTATTCCCTCACTTTCACCCTATTAGCAATCTTAGCAAGTTGTTCACACTCTTTCTTCCTTAGAGAAATCACTTCTTCTCTCCACTTCTTAGAACCGTAGGAAGCAGTTTCGGCAGCAGAAGTTTCTTCTGGTTGCTCTAAGGTTTCTCTCATAGGGAAATAACCTACTTCTGTGACTTATGTGATTACTTCCTTTTGAGTACGAATATTTGGTGTGACCTTCTAGACATGTTCGGGATCATCAGAAGAGGAGGAAGTTTCATGAGGAAGAGGGGCACATGATCTCTCTCTAGAAGGGCCTTGGGAGCTACCATTATTGTGACCTCTCCTAAACCATTGCTGTCTACTTGGTGTATGAAGCTCATCACCCATATTATTTTTTGGGTGATCCCTATAGTAAGACCTAGTATTCCTTGGTCAACTCATGGTATATCACAACAATTTTAGCAAGATTTTACAATTATCAGCAACTGGTAACATAGATTATTAGAGTCACCACCCACTATTAAGCGGGAATCAAATTATTTATGCTGGTCCACAAACACATAATAGACAGGATTGCACTAACCTATTGCAAGCTATTCAGAGTTCCCCAGTATAGTCGCCAATTTTGTTGGTGTTTTTTCTAGTTGGCCAAAACATATCATCTCTCACCAGTTCACAAATTGACTCAACCAGACAAAACCCAACTTCAATAAGGTATAAAATACCTTCTGCACTTTGGGCTCCATAGACCCAGGTGGGTGTACCTAATCCCTACTTAGTCCAATTGATACAAAATATTCTACAAATACTCACCAAGCAGGTTAATTGGAGGATTCAACAGAACAAACATGTCTTGTGATGGGATTCATAACTAAGATGAATCTCTGATATGGGAAGCCTACCCACACACTCAATATATCTTCCAAGCTTATTAACAGAAAGGGAACATTAATTTGAAAATATTTAGATTACAAGTCTAGTTAAACCAATGCCTAATCCTGGGCATGGAGTCATGAGATGCACGTCAACAGGAAACTTCAAATCTTATACAACTGAAATTCAAATGATGTACCTTGCACACCATTCTTTCTTTCCCCTACTTGGACATCAGATCCTCATGAAACATCATATTATCAGCAACAATCTTCAAGATATTACACTCTCCTTGAAAGAAACTTGAAAATCATTACACCATTTACCTTGTAAACAGGTATACAGAGATGCCTTACAAATCAATATACAACAATTTGACAAAGACACAAAGAGACATCAGACAAATATGGGAAAGGATTTTCACTGTACTTCATTGAATCATCATGTATCTATACATTCAATCACAGCAAACTCAAAACTAAAACTCTGATATGAAACTAAAAACTTGCATTAATGGAACTCAAACACTTGCAGAGCTCTGCTCATGCAAAAAGATTGGAACCTCTACAAAGAGATCAGAAATGGGAATAAGAAGAGGGGGAAAAGCATAACAAGTTCTCCAGACTGACACCTGCCCTCAAGATCAACAAAATCCATGAGTCACCAGGTGAAAAGAATCAAATTTCACAAAATATCTCCCTGGCCCCCTTGAAACTTAAACTGCAAATAACGCGAGCAGATGGCCACCTGTGCAAAATCTGATTCCAGAATCAGAATCCTCGCGTTGAGACCTTTCCGGCAGTATATAATAGTCCATATTTGGCCCAAAAATGAAGCTCCCAGCCATTAAAATAGTCTCTTAGCTCTGCAACTTCAATATTTGAATTTATTCACTATAGTTAAAACTATAAAAATTTATCATTTTAATTTTGATTTTTGCAATTTGGATGCACAAGAATTTTAAATAAAATATTATTTTATTGCCCCTGCTGGGACCCACCTGACACGTGGTAGGCCTGGATTGATCATCTACCATCTCATCTGGTGACCAGGTGACCTCATTCTCCAAGTCGCTTAATGTTTATGCTGACCACCAATTTAACCAGCGAACTGGCGACTGGGTTTGTCACCAATTCGCTTGATTTTCATGCTAACCGCTCCAGCATCTGGTGAATTCATGAGCTCCTGCCACGTGTCGAGCTTATCTAGTCAGCAACTGTGTTCATCTCTGCAAAATTTGGTTTGTCAGGTCCACCTGCAGTAGGCACGCACCTCCAAGTGGACCCACATGGCTAAGGTGACCACTGCCTCCTCTTCTCTCATCTTTAATTTTCATTTGTGCATTATTGTATTTAAACACAAAAGAAGACCTTTACCCACTAAATGTGGGATATATCACTTTTTACAAGCTTGAACTCCTTTCCTTTTACGCTGCCTTCTATATTTCATGGTGCTAGTCTTTGATTTGAATGCTACTTCCATTCAATGCTCGGTGTGGGTCTATTCATGCCTTTGCTTTGTTTTGTTGCATGAGCAACCCCCTGTTCTTGCCTTGGCAAGACCCCACTATTACTGGCCTCATGCTTGTAGCAGCACTAAGATGCTTACGCTGGTTTTCAAATCGTGCCCACAAATACTCACGCAATGCCTCCATTCTGGCACAAAGCCATTTGAATCACATTGCAACCTGGTTCATGGTGGAATCACGTCTAAGTTGGTCTCCCAATTGATTAGTGCGTGGATTTTCTTCCACCATTTCAGACTTAGCATCGTTCCATTTCATTAGCATGAGGCCCATTTCCTTTGGTGCAACTCCTTCCTTCAATGTGTATTGCCTATGCACCAATCACGAGCCCTCTTTTAGCGTGAACTCCCTTTCACTGGTTGTGTGAGCTGCCTTTTAACGCAAGGCTCCAAACTTCTGTATCACATTAGCATGCTGTTTGTACAACAATTTCCACATCTCACACTGCCTTCCTCTTTTCTATTTCATGTGGAGCCTTCTTCATTTTAATTTGTTCTTGGGCTGCTGCTATTTTCAAACTTAACACTGCCTCCTTTTGCGTGATCTTTTCATGCATATGATGGTTCCGGTTTCATGCATTAATTACCATGACAATTCTAAGAGTAGTTTGCCTAGTTATCATTTTCAGGTGACTGGCCATAAATCTCATGCTAAATTAAACCTCTACCCACAGTGTATATGAAAGATATATTTGCCAAATCATTCAAAATTTGAAGAGACTCCAATGTTTCAACTACATCCTTCATGAGTGGGCTACATTTACGGTTCTTGCTAAGGCATTTATAGGCTAACTTTGCAAGTTTCTGAACTTCTTTAATAATATATTCCTTCTTCAATCACTTCGTCCTCAGCCTTACAGCTACTGCATTCCTGCAAGATGGCCTCGGGATACTCCACTGATCTCATCAGAACTTCTTCCCGATTTCAAACGCTAGCTGCTTTTCTTTGGTGTCAACCTATTGTCCAATCCAGACAAAGACTTCAGCATGTGTATCCAGGATAATGATATCCTCTGTTAACAAGTCATCTTGAGAAAATTTGAAGACTTCACTCACCTCCAATTTTCCATTTTCAAATGTGCAAGCATATAAATGAGGATCCTTCACTGGCCCCAAATGCTGGATTATAAAAGCATTCACTACCAAAAAGAAATCCATGACAATCACTGTAGTTCCACTCACAGTCTTCCACTTGTGGTGTAAACATGGTTGCATTCAGTGAATCATACGAAGCCATCAGTGTCTTGAAGAGGAGAATTTATGGGCGTAGATGATTTGCTTTAATCTCACTCATTTTGTATTGAAAATCACTGATATCTTTCCAGTAAAGAGTGCCCAATTGTCATTTTATATTTGAGATTTGACACTCACCTTGGCCGAGTTGTCATCTAAAGAACCTGAATCACCCTCTCCATTCAAACCCTCTTCATTTAGCTTCTCCTTGCACTTATTTTTCTTCTTCTTGTCAGTATGATCAACGTTACTTGTGCCAATACATTTATGTTGTAATGCTCAAGTTTTCAATTGAGCTTTCATTATTTTCAACAACCACAAAACAATGCCCTTAGACTTGCAAAAAGCTTGAAGATTGTGTTGTTGCCACATTGGATGGCATTCAACTTGGTTCACAAAGTTGACATAGTCGTAAAATTATTTGAAGAACAGTTGAATAGTTATTTAGCACAGTGCTTGAATTAATAAAATGTTGAACAAAGCACCAAAATCATGTGAACAGGCCCAGAAACAGGCTTCAAAAATTGACACAGTGACCTGATCAGACCCTGCCCTCTGATAGGCATAAAATTTGACCCACATAGAAACACCTTGCAAAATGACATCCCTTGACTGTATCTGAGGTGAAAGTTATTAACCTCTGAAGTTGCCCTTTTCGTTGTTTTCCTGCAAACACATTGTCAGAAAATGATTTTCAATCACTGTAATTGATTTTTAAAGGTAGACAAATGGATTGGCAGGGGGCTAAAATTGGGACTGGGGTTAGTGCTCCAACTTTGCAAGACAACGCAAAAATAATTTCATCAAAAGAGTCAACCGGTCAAAAGTTATTCACTGGCAAAGCGGGGCATTTGGATTTCTAGGAAAACACACTTT
The DNA here is from genome assembly GCA_027943335.1 of Chamaecyparis obtusa. Lineage (NCBI taxonomy): Eukaryota > Viridiplantae > Streptophyta > Pinopsida > Cupressales > Cupressaceae > Chamaecyparis > Chamaecyparis obtusa. The sequence continues at coordinate 143,652 of BSBK01006783.1, forward strand.
GTAGAACTGAACACATTTTGTGAAACTTGCAAATGGAATGAGCCTGGAAACTTGGTCAAACGGATTGGTCATGGTTCTGGATTTGGCACGGTGGGAGTAAAACATGATTGCGACATGACCCAATCATTAGCTTTCTCATCGAATCACACATGTTTCTTTTACACACTGTCAAATATAGCCCTTAAAACTTTTGAACTTTTGGGTTTCAGAAAAATAGTGAAAATTGGGAATGGATTTGGCTTTGAAAAGTACTAAAATGGATTCACTAGGGGCTAAAAATGGACAGGCCAGAAGAGGAACATGCCTACAATATAGATCTATCATTAATTCTTCTTGACCAATCACCGGGTATTGGATACAACTTGACAAACATGGCTTCTGGGAATTGTTGAACAAGTGCATTATGCAATTATGAGAAAACATGTCGGGAAGGGGAAACAAAAGACCTATCAAAACTCATCGCTGTGACCTGAAATCAGAAACATAGGTCAATTGAAGTACACTGAAGAAGACCCCACTCCCGGATTTTCATGACACTTGTCAGAATTCAAGATATTCAACCTCAAAGTAGCCCTTCCCAGTGAATTTCACACTTTGCAATTTTTCTGATCCTGAGACCTCCTAGAACCAAACTGATGAAAACCCATTTCAAGATGCGGACTAAGGACTCAAGATGACTCAAAAGGATATATGAAAGGTGTAGAACACTTAATTTTGATGATAGGACCTAAAAACCACCCGATCCATATATGCACTTTTAGACCAAATAGAGCACTTAACAAGCAATTTACATGGTACTTCAAAATTGAATTTTGAGTCCCAACAAGAGCTTTAGAGTATGGGGTTTCTTTGAAGCCAAAGAAGTGTGCTTTTGGTGTGGTAGAAGGAAATCTTTTAGGACATATTGTTTCAAAGGATGGGGTGAGGATAGATCCTAAAAGGGTGCAAGCTATTGATAAATTGTCTTTACCAAAGAACATCAAAGGGATTCAGTCTTTTCTAGGACAAGTGAATTTTTTAAGAAGGTTTATCACAAACTTTGTAGAAATCATTATTCCTATATCAAGAATGTTGAAGAAAGGAGCAAAGGTTGAGTGGAACATGGAAGCAATACAGGCCTTTAATGATATCAAAAAAGACATAAAGCATGCCCCAGTCTTAAAGACACCAGACTATAATAAACCAATGCAAATTTTCTCTTTTGCATCTGCCCATACCATTGTTGCAGTACTGTTACAGAAAAATGCTAAGGGTTTTGAACAACCTATTTCTTTTTTCAGCAAAACTTTGCAGGCAACAGAATTGAACTATGATATTATTGAGAAGCAAGCTTATGCCTTAGTAAAGGCTATTAAAGCATTCAAATGTTATTTGGTGGGAGCCACAGTGGTTGCCTATGTTCCAAGTGTTGCATTCAAAGACATTTTAGTCCAACGAGAGGTTTCAGGAAGAAGATGTAGGTGGATTAATAGGATTGAAGAGTTTAATATTGATATCCACATTACAAAGTTGGTAAGAGGATTGGGTTTAGCAAAGTTGATGGCTAAAAGTAATCTAAATGCAAATCAGATAAACATGTTGGAAGAGGATTAGAGACCTTTTATATGTAACATGGATTGTTATGAGTGGTACAAGGACATTGTCAAATATTTGCAAAAGATGGTCTTACCTCCTGAACTGGATGACAAAAAGAAAAGAACTATTAAGCTTCAATCTATAAGGTATGCAATTATAAATGGTGAGTTATGGTGGAGGAGTAATGAGGGTGTCTTACTTAGATGTGTGGATCAAGATAAGGCTAAACTTCTGATGGATGAAATGCATAATGGGATTTGTGGGGGACACTATATGGAAAAGACAACAACCCATAAGATCATCAAGTCAGGTTTTTGGTGGCCTTCACTTTTCAAAGATACTCATTAGTTTGTTAAGAGGTGTGATCCTTGTCAAAGATTTGTTGGAAAATTAAAATTTGGTGGAAATTTTCCTCTCAAACCTCTTTCTATTCAGGCTCCTTTCCAAAAATGGGGTATGGATTTTATTGGTGAAATTCCTAATAAATCCAGTAGTGGACACTCTTATATCCTAGTAGCAATAGATTATTTCACCAAGTGGGTTGAGGCAATCCCTACAAGAAGAGCAACTAGCAAAGTGGTGACAGATTTTATGATACAAAATATCCTAACAAGATTTGGTTGCCTAGAATCCATAGTTGTGGATAATGCAATGTGTTTTAGGTCTGATGAGTTTGTTGATTTCTATCAAAATAATGGTATAACAATCTCATATTCATCTCCATATCATCCACAGGGTAATGGCTAGGCAAAATCTAATAATAAGAGTTTGGTCAAAATTCTGAAAAGAATCTTGGATAAAAATAAGAAGGCTTAGGATTCCAAGTTATTACAAGCCTTATGGGCTGATAGGGTTACAATTAAGAAAGCAATAGGGTGTGCCCCTTTTGACTTAGTATATGGGATCGATGCAAGATTGCCCCAAAATAATTTGTTACAGATGTACCAGTTCATTCAGGCATATGATGATAATGCGGAGGAAGATATGACAATCAGAATGAATGACTTGATTCAACTCAATGAGGTAAGAAATGAAGCACATGATAAGAATGAGAGGATGCAGGCCCAATGTAAAGTCTTGTATGATAGAAGGACAACTTAGAGAAATTTTATAGAAGGAGACATGGTCTTGATGTGGAATGCAAAACTAGAAGATAAAGGCAAGCATGGGAAATTTGATCCCATTTGGTTAGGACCATATATCATTGAAAATAAATGGGGAACAAATTCTTATCTGTTGAAGAGTTTAATAGGAGAGCTCATGGAATTGCTAGTTCATGGTCAATTCTTGAAATTTTATTTCTCCTAAAAGTTTTTGAGCTCTTGTACAGGTATGGTTCTGAGGTTTTTGTGTATAGTTCCTTGTTTTTCCAGTCAAAATTTTGTTCTGGTCTACTTTTCCAGGAGATTCTGGTTTCTCATTGTATCTGTAAGAGATACACGTCCCCAAGCATGAGCCACTATTATTACTGTTATAAATTTGTCCAGCTCCATGCTAATATTTTTGAAAATAATCCTATTTGAGGGTCTAAGGGTTAGTCTTCATGCTAGAAAACCCTAAGTTTTAACGAGAGCCCTAGTTGAGCTATGACTTTGTTATATTTTGGCATTACCTTTTTTTTGGTTCACTAAAATCTCTAAATGAGCATGTGTTAATTTACCCCCCTTTATTTATCACTTCATGTGTTGAGCGGTTAGGTTATGATATCGGGACCCTTTTTAATATTTGCCACAAAGCCTAAGTCTCTGATTAATTTTTTCCTAAGTATCACCCCTTTTAATTGTATGATTGTTGTTGTTTCGCAAGACTGATTGCTGTTAGAATATCTAACATGCAATATAGCGATAAGGTGGCCCCTGTCCCAGTGGGCCCATCCTCAAGGTTTGCTCGTAGATAAATGATGGATTGATCCAACGGCTATTGTTATACCATTGGACCAAGATGATAATCATTTAAGCATCATGGTGTAGCGACAACCATCCGATGCAAAAGTAAATGAGATGGTAGGTGGGTCCTCAGGGTGCCAGGTTGGATTGACATGGTGGTTTCTCATTGGTCAACGTCAGCTATGATGTGGTGGATGTTAGAATTTTTTGAACTAGAATGATGATGTCAGAAATCTCACTTGTCAGTTCTGTGCGACATGGCAATTTTTGATTCATGGTAGATTGTTGATGTGTCATGGTGGGGCCTGTATTTTTAGAGGGTTAAAGTATGATAAGATCTCACGGTTGTTGTTAGACCATTGGGATAAGCTGCACACTTTTTAAGGTTGGCGGTATAGCGACAACCATTGATCTTGTCTAAGGATGAGGATCATTCGGTGGGTCCTCTACATCAGAACTTTTTAGTGATGTGGTTGTTTTTTATTGGCCGAAGGTATTGGTGACATGTTTGGATTGCTAGTGTGTCTGACACCAAGGATGAGGTGGGGTTTTCCACCTGCTGACATGTCCGACTTGGCATTTCCTGATTTGTCGAAGGTTTTTTAAAGTGAATAGTGGGGCTAAGATTTTATTAAAGGGTAGTGATTGTCCAATCAAATTGCATCAGCGATCATCGTTATAGCTTGACTTGGTTTTTCTAATAGTTTTGGGTTAGCGCTTTAGCGATGAGGTGACACCTATCCCCTCCAAGCAGAGTAAGGTTAAGTTATTTATTTCTTCACATGGCATTTTTGAAATGTTCTCATTGGTCGAGAACTAGCTCAAGGAAAAGTAAAGAGGGCTTTGTTGTTTGACTTGCCAACCGTCCGATGTGCCAAAATGGAGATATATCAATGGTCAGAATTCAAATTTTTACTCAGTGATGATTTTCACGTCTTGTGAATACTGAGGCTGCCAATTTTGTAGTAATGGTGGATTTAATGTGTTACGTGTGGATAAGTTGTAAGCAGTTGGCAACACTATACATCATAATTCAACCGTTGTTTCTCTTTACCATTTTCATAAGCACTCTAGTGAACTAGATTTCTCTTTCTGACTGATTTCAAGAGAAGAATTTGCAAGTGCCTGGTAGGTCTAATTTTTTGAATTTAAAGAATTGCTTGAAGTCTGTGAAGAATTTGTGAAGGATTTTGTGTTGATAATTTTAGGGTTTTTATTGAGAATTCGTATATTATTTTATAAAGCCCTAGTTTTAAGATGCCACCAAAGAGAAATTTGTCTGGTTGGACAAAATATACCAAAAGAGGGATTTTTGAAGATTTGATGCAGTTACTCCCACATTCAGATAATGGGGCAGCTAGGTTAAAAGAGTTGGTTCCAAGAAACCTTAGGGATTCTTTTGTGGACGATCTCCATGACAGAGGGAATTGGATGAGAGATGCCAAGGTGGGTGAGAAGCACAATGGTTTTACTTTGTTTAAATCAGCTTATTCACAGAGAAATGTATCTGCCCCCTTAAGTAATATATGGCAATTTGACATTGGGAGATTGATAGTCCCTAGAGTTTTCATGGATGCTGAGCTATTGATTCAAATTGCTAAGTGCTACGATCCTGTGACAAAGTGTGTCAAGCACATAAATGGGAAGGACCTAATCAACATCATAGATGATGAGATTAGGGAGGTTTTTTCATTAAATGATCCTTCTGTCGGGTTAGAAAAGATAGACTTTACAGAATTTACAGAAATTTATGAGGCATAGAGAGATTATTTAAGGGCAGGGCCTCTGAGGCAATTCTTAAATGAAATTGGATATATGTGTGTTGTCAATTCAAGCATGCTAGAGCCTTTTAGGCTAGATTTGTTCAGTAAGAGAGCGTAGGAGGTCTATAAATCATTTACCTTAATTCTAGGGCATGATGAAGCAACTCATATGCCAATCCCATACATGTTCATGATGGTACAATCACTGCAGCCCCAATTAGCATTGATTTTTGATTTTGCATCTCATTTAGCTGATTTAATTCATGAAGGGTTGATGGGAATCAAGGATATCAACATTAGTAGGCATTTTGGGTGGTACTCAATGCTTATGCACATGTTCCTATACAAAGGTGAGTAGTACTTTAGCTCAACAATAAATATTGTGAAAGAGAGGAATGGAGAAACCCTTCCCGTGCAACTATGGACTATAGCCCTATCATGGGATAGAATTGATGCTAGTTATATTGCATTTGATAGGGATTTTGCTTCTAGGCTTAGAACTCTTTTGTTTTTTTGACAATCCAAGGATCCCAAGAGAGTTGCTAAGATTAATTAGGCCAAAGGAGTATTGTCAGGACATCACCATTGTCCATAATTTTGGGGATATAGTTTTATATCTAGTTTCTACAGTTTTCAGAGTATATGGTTGCAAAGTGGTGCCATATATTCTACCCTATTAGGTCCCATTGAAGTTAGGATATGCCAAAATCTTGAGGCAAATTGGGGACCTACAGGAGACCACTCTCACTAGAAAGGGAAGGGGAACTTTCTCCCCTAATATAACTATAACACATCAGTATGTGATCACTAAAGGAGGATGGGTATATGTGAACAAATTTTTGCAGCCCTACAGAATGACAACAACAGTTGTCAGATGTGCAGATACAGAAGGTTTCCTTTCAAGAGTGTTCAAAGATAAGGTGAGATGTGCTCTCATTGAGCATTAGTTTAATTTTCTAGAAGATGTAATTAGGAATGAGTTTGACCTTCAAACTCAGGAGATCAAGAAAGAAAAATGGGTCATCTATAAGAAGACTCTAGACTTCATTCAAAATTTTGATAGAGCTTATGACCCATTGAAAGGATTTGAGCCATGGGCAAGGAAAGTAGATGCCCTAATGGAACATTTTGAGGGTATCATGCATGCGGTTAATGAAAAAAGGGCTATTATAAGAAAGATAGACCCTGAGAGGGCTATGCAGATTTTGAGCCAGCCCAAGTATATGAAATTGACCCCAAGGGGAGTCTATACAATGCAGAGGAGAAGTGGTTACACTATTCTCCTACCATCACAACAAAGAAGTAAGGATATCCCTTCTACTTCAAGAGGGAAAAGGCTCATTGATGATCCAGCAGTGCAAGGACCCTCTCCCAAAAGGAAAAAATAAGAAAAGGTAAAGCCAAGAGAGGAAGCTTATTCTCCTGGTCAATCCCCTATCTAATTAGATGAACATGGGGTAGCAGAACAACTTGTACAATTGAGAAATGAGGGAAACATTTTTGTTTCCAATGATGATTTGCAGGAAGGAATGTCGGAGGCACCTAAAGAGGTGGCCATGGATCTTTCAATTGAAGATTTTGAGGGTAAGCAGATGGACCCTATCTTGAAACAAGCTACTGATTCTTTCCTTGCTGATGATAAGTTTATCAAGACCAAGGCATTCTCCCAATTTCTTTGGAGGATGAAAATAAGTCAATTTAAGGAGATATGTGAAAAGAAGAAAGAGGAGTCCCCTGCTAGGGTTATCATAGAAATAGAAAGTGAGACCAAGGCAAAAATGGTCAAACAATTTGAGAAAATTACTCCAAAGGAAGGGAGGGCCATGGTTCATACTGCAGGGGTCTTAATTCTGCCAGAATGGGACATTGCTGATGCAATTGTCTTTGACCAAGTCAGAAAGAGCAATGTAAAAACTCTTGCTCCAGTAGAGAAAGCCAAACAGGCTGCAAAAGGAATTGGTTTCTTTGAAGATCATGCAGCCCTAGTAATGTAGTCCTTGAATAGAGATGAAAACAGAGGAAAGAGAGAGGATCTCTCTACAAGATATTCAGGCAGTCTACTAGTACAGAGAGTAGGAGAGACATCTGGTGTGGAGGCATCAAATTTGATTTTGGAGACTGCTAAATTCAATGCCAAAGTGGTAGAGAAGGATGCTAGAGAGAAAGAAGAGCTTAGGCTCAAATTTGAAATAGTCCTTAAATCTTACAATGAGCTCAAGGTTGAGCTAATTCAGAAGGACAAACTAATTGCATAATTTTGAGGGCCCTTAGATCATAGGTCACCTCAGTTGGCAATTTTTGATAAGCTTGCAGTGGCTTCATCTTCAAGCCCAATTGTTGAGTTACTGCCATCCCCCTACCCAAAGACAAATTTGGATGCAAGGGTTATCTGGGAGAAGCAAAGACTGACAGAAGAAACAAATAAGTTGAGGGAGATAAGTGTGCAATTTGAGAGAGAAAAGGATGAAAATATAAAGGCCACAACTTTAGTAAACCAAAAGTATGAGGAAAAGATAACAGATGCAATCATACAGTTTTCTATTGATTTAAAACCCTCCATTCTCCATAGTCATGCCAGTAAGTTATATTCATTATTTGAAACTTTGAATAAGGAGAAGACAGAGATGTCACCAATTTTGAAGAAGTGGATTGAAAGGTGTCCTAATGTAAAGTTATTTCGTATGCTGTCAAAGGGACAAGAAGATCCTGATCCATTGATCAAACCAGTACATCAAATTGTCAAGAAAATGGTACAGTATGGGATCATTTTGGATAATTTCATCAAAAAATCAATCATGTTGAAAGCTATATTGATGCTTTCAAACTATGAGCTAGTGCCTACCATTTTCACAAATAACGGAAAATTTAAAGAAGCATATCAATGGATATTAGAAATGGACGCACTTTTGTCAGAAAGGGTGACTGGTGTCCTAAGTGGCACTTTTTTCTATTAGTAGTGTTATCAAGTTGTTAATAAATGCTAAATCAATGTTTGACAATATTCAACATAAGGTTACTCAGATTGAAAATGAGTGGGAACAATTATCAAAGAAAAAGGCTGAATTTGCCAATTTTGAGTTCCCAAGCGAAGAGGTATATGATAGGTGGAGGTATCAGTACATACCTCATGTTCAAAAAGTTAATACTCCGCCAGCTTCCTAGAATGAGTAAAAGCAGTTACTTTTGGGGTCACAAAGGTTGTTGAGATACAGGAGAGCATTCATTGCATAAGGGACAACGAGGTGTTGTAGATCAAATTTGTCAAAGAAAGCCAAGGAAAACATTAGAGACAAAAAGAAAGGCGGCTTATCTGCAAATATCCGAACTACCTGATCAAAATATCTCATCTGTTTCATCAATGTATTTATTGTAAATCTTTAGAGGTTTTTGTAAAGGTTTTAGGTCAAATTTTTGTAACCCTAGAATGATCGGAAGCTTATTACATCTCCTTGTATATAAAGGATTTTCCACGATCATTCTAGGCATTGAGAATTTTAGGAGTTGAAAAGATAGAAATTTTGAAACCCTAACCCTCAGTCAAGGATTGTAATTTTTATCATTATTATCAAAGAAATAGAGAAGAAGTATAGGTCGTTGCTGCTATTTTGCAAGCTTATTATCCAGAATATGATGTATACAACATTCAAGGTTATACTTAATACAAAGTCTTAAATCTTTGTCTCTCCTTTGAGTTTATTCTATAGATCTTTAAGTCTTTCTGGGATTTATATGTATGTGTTTAGCTTTGAGTTCTGATCTAGGATTGGATTAAATACTGCTCTGAGTGGGATGTATGTTTACTAAATCTATTCAAGGATTTTCTATAAGCAGCAAAGGTTTGAGGTATTTGTATTTATGTTTAGAGGCCTGCTATTATCCAAGTATCTTTGTATTCATTCTATCTTTTTGATACTTTGCCCAATGGATAGGGCACTGATCTATATTTTCCTATCTTTGCTTTGTGAGGAATGATTTGAATCTAGTAATCGTGAAATATTAAATCATTACCAGTTATTTTACTTTTAGTTACATTTTAAGTTCTACCCAGTGATGGACAGTCAATGAGTAATAGGTTGTTACTTAGTACTGTGTGTGAGTGATTTACACCTTCATGAAATAACAAGATTTAAAGAGAATTTACACTATTCAAAGCAAACTAATCTAAATAATGCACAATTAATCTAAATATCTCATGGTTCTCTAAATTGAAGTGGTAAATGAGGCTCTCAGCTGCAAATCCTCACTAGTGACACTCTAATTATGAGAATTGAACTAAGAATGATATGCAAAATAGATCTAATTATCAAATTCTAGCTCTATTTGATAAGAAAATCTCTAAAATGATCAACAATTAAGCTAAAATATCAATGAAAATGCTAAGTGAGTGGTGTGGATGCAAATTGCAAGAGCTTTGCTGCAATTCAAAGATATGGAGTGGATGAATAATGCCTCAAAATGCCTTCTATTTATAAGATTTTCCCAAGGGTAGGGGGTAGAGTGAGATAACCATGGTTATGCTTGGGTAAGGTCAATTGGCTTTGCTTTGTCCCTAAATGGGGGGACAAATATTTAAATGGTTTCAAAAGGCTGGACCATTTCAACAAAAGTGAGTGATTTGTGTCCATTTTGTCTCCTTTTTCCTTTGTTGAGAGAATTTCATATTTATTATTTAATTAAAGTAATTAAATTTAGCCATGAAGGGTAAGAGGTTCCTTTTGATTTTTCATTTCAACAACTATGTCATTAATTGAATTTAATCAATTTCTTAGTGTTTTTCCCCTTTTCAAGCCTTATTTAATCATTTAATCATTTAATTGAATTTTCCTTTGATTCAAATTGCCTTTGTTCCATTTATTAATTTTTAGTGCTATTTTGATGACTTGATTGCACCTTTTGATTGAATTAAGCCTTTGCCAATTTTCTGTGTTTACAAATGCCCCTCTTTGAGTCGATGTGCGAAGAACACCGATTCAAAGATTCCCTTAGTATGATGATCTGATTCAGGTCCTGGTTCTGATATGCCTCTGATCGTTCTGATTGATGTACTTCCTGATGACGATGATGTGCCTCTGATGATGGTGCTGATATGATTCTGATGCCTCTGATATGATATGGGTCCTGATATGATGATAGGTCCTGGGTTCACTGATAAAGGTCCTGGGTTGATTGATTGCTGATATGTTGATAGGTTTGATATGATGACAGATTTGATATGATGATAGATTTGATATGAAACTGATATGCAATGATATCTTGATATGATACTTGATATGATATGATATGATATGATACTTGATATGCCCCACTGATAAATGTTTTTGATGTGATGCCCATTTGATACTCTGATGCCCCCTCAGAAATAAAACATATTGAGTCCTTGATTTGGAAGATTTTTAAGTAGTTGGAATATGTTTTGATTTCTGATACCGTTTGAAAGAAATAATCAAGTTTGATTTATGCCCCGATTAATGAAAATGTCCTATGATAGGTTCAAAGTGCATTTTTTTAAAGTGTTTATGAGAACCAATTTCACCTTAAATAGGGTAAAACCCCTCATTTTACTATTCATTTGCACCGTTCCTTCTTGAGATTTGAGCTCTGATTTTAGCCTTTTGGAGACGATGGTGGTCCCACATCGCGAGCATCGGTTTGAGAGAGTGCGCCGGTTCAGTCGGAGAGCGACCGATGGTCCTCCGGTATGTCATTCAAATTTTTCTCATGTCTTTAAAGTTGCATTTATGACCTTATTTAATGCATTTAAAAATTTTAATTCTGCGTTCGTGAAAAGAAATGTCGCCTCCGTGCATTTTAATATCGCCTGAAAATTTTAAATGTCGCCTTTGGTAAATTTTATGTCGCCTCCCTTAGGTATTTTCACGCATTTAGAAAATCTGGTGTCGCCTAAGGAAAATTTAATGTCGCGTAGGATTTTAATCATTTTAATTAGGTGTCGCGTGATAATAAGATGTCGCCTACGGAAAATCTTATACCGCCTCCGTGAAATTAAGTCATGCGGATGAATAAAATCACACGTTTGAACAAAGAAATGTCACCTCTGGTAAAAGAAATGACGCCAGAAAGAAAAGTCGCGTAAGAAAAAAAATTTTTATTTCAAACTTTTCGAAGACGTCTGATTGCTGGATTGCGTCAACTTGATTGATATCGATCACGTCAATGAATTCAATCGAATGTTTAGTTAGGGTATTCCCTTTGTTTGATTTCAACAACGAATTAGGACATAGGTAACTATAATATCGAAGAATAAGGTTAATCAATCTTCATCATGAATGATAGATCATGGATCTAAATGTCCATTCATTTTATGCTCAAATGCTTAGAGACATAAAACTAGGATCGTCCTTCCTCAATGCTTAGAGTTAGGATTGGTAAGTCTGATAGGTATATTTAAATTGATGACCATGATTGATTGTTTGATTTCCTGATAGTAAGTTACTCATGTGATTCAGTTTGTTTTGATTAAACAGGAGGATGTCCCTGTGCTGTACCTTCGGACTGTACCACACTGGGTGATGGAGCTTAGGACCCAGTTGACTGACGCCGAGAGGTGAGTGATTAGGCGTTGCGGTTTACTATGCGTACTAGAGCTTCCTCAGTTCCAGATGAACCGAGGTTTGATTACTGCTGTCACAGAGCGTTGGCACTCTGAGACAAACACATTTTGGCTACCACAGGGCGAGATGACTATTACACCTGAGGATGTTTACAGATTGCTACGGATCCCGACTCATGGAGAGATAGTATATTATGACGTAGTCTATGACGGGACCTATTGTCGACGAGTATTCGGAGATCCATCTATTGGTGATGACTGTATCTTATGGCCTCAGTTTGCCTCATTTCCTGTTTTACCAGCCTTATTAGGTGCTATCATTGGTGGTGTTTTATTACCTGATCAGCGAGGTCACAGATTTTCAGTGGGATGGGGCAGGATTATCGAGGATTTGCTACATCATCCTCGACGCTTTGACTGGGGATCTTGTGTGCTGGTACAGCTTTATCACGATCTGCATGAGGTGGTTTACAGGAGATCAGCCTCATTATCTGCTGGGATTCATATTTTACAGTTGTGGATATGGGAGCACTTACCAGTCAGTCATCCTATATCAGATCGAGATCATCCTCTAGGATATCCTTTCGCATGGCAGTATACTAGTATGGTGACACAGCATCACTTGGGTCACTTGGAGTATTGGCGACGGCAGATTGATGACATGGATGAGGTCTATTGGAGAGCATATGTTGAGGTCAAGGATTGGAGAGAGGATAGCTTGGAGTTACCCACTAATACATTTTGGGCCATTTTGCGATGGCTATGTGTCGCAATTGCGATAGCTATGTGTCGCAATAGCAACACCCATAGACGTCGCTATTTTTTAGTCGCAAATTGCGACGTCTATGGGTATCCGTCGCAATTGCGACACCTATCCGTCGCAATGTGGCTAAGATTTAAGAAGCAGCATGGCCGTCGCCCCCCCGTCGCATGGCTTCGGAGGGCCGTCGCAATCGCGACGGACCTCCCAAGCAATTGCGACGGGCGCCTGCATCGCCTTGCGACGGGTTTCCGTCGCAATTGCGACGCCCGTGGGTGGATTAAAAAAAAAAAAATTAATTTAATACATTGCTTATGAACCACATTAATGCTTTTTTCTTTCAACAAATGAGGACAGCCACTGTAAAGACAACATGATAATGTACACTCACTGTAAGGACAGTCACAAATGAGGACATCTCACAGTGACTGTCCCTAGTGTAATTGCCACTATTCAGCCACATTAATGCTTTTCTTCTTCAACAAATGAGGATAGTCACTGTAAAGACAACATGATAATGTACACTCATAGTGAGTGTACATTATCATGTTGTCTTTACAGTGACTATCCTCATTTGTTGAAGAAGAAAAGCATTAATGTGGCTGAATAGCGATACATTCAAGTGGCAATTACACTAGGGACAGTCACTGTGAGATGTCCTCATTTGTGACTGTCCTTACAGTGAGTGTACATTATCATGTTGTCTTTACAGTGAGTGTACATTATCATGTTGTCTTTACAGTGTCAATATATGCATTATTACTTAAACTGAAGAGTACTCTAAATAATATGTCATTGTGGAGTTCTGATTGCTTCCAATTTGATATACGCTTGTTCTACTTATGTATCCAGCATCATGTAAGAAAAGTTGATGCTTTTAAATAGATTCATTTAGCCATGAAATGCCTGTGCATGTTACATACAAGATTCCAAGGCCCAAAACTGATTACTCATTATAATTCATGTACAGAATGATAATCAACCACAACGAGGCATGCGTAGGCGCTGCTTAGATTTTGAGGCATCAGAAGCTCGTAGAAGAAACTTGACCAATGGCTCATGGAATGCAACAAACTTATTGCCTAAAACAGGAGCATTGGTAACCACAGATGATGGTTTTGAAAAGAACACTTCACCATCAATGTCACGTGAGGGAACTGCAATTTCTGATGGCAAGTAACTTGTAGTATATAAGAGAGATGCAGGTACAGATGCTGGGAATACATTGCTAATGAACCACATTAATGCTTTTTTCCTTCAACAAATGAGGACAGTCACTTTAAAGACAACATGATAATGTACACTCACTATAAGGATAGTCACAAATGACGACATCTCACAGTGACTGTCCCTTGTGTAATTGCCACTTGAATGTATTGCTATTCAGCCACATTAATGCTTTTCTTCTTCAACAAATGAGGATAGTCACTCTAAAGACAACATGATAATGTACACGGGCTGTAAGTGTACATTATCATGTTGTCTTTACAGTGACTGTCCTCCTTCAAGTGGCAATTACACAAGGGACAGTCACTGTAAAGGCAACATGATAATGTAGAGAAACGTTGTCATTTGTATTTTCAACAGTGCCGAGAGAGATTCCCTCCGCGAAATCACAGCTACAATTTCTGAGTACGTTGGGTTTATTTTTCTTTTGCCATTATTATGTAATCTGGTATTCAGCTGTTACAGAGCTAAAATACCCAGAAATGAGGACATATCTGTGTTGAATTTATTGTTAGCGGCTCTGGTTATTTAGAAGTTTAATTTTATTTGTTCATCTTTCAAGCACAAACATTTTCTGGACTGTAACATCTTCATTGTTTCGGGTATGCAATGAAACAGCCGTAACTTACAACTACCTTCACGGTACTTGTGTACATTATCATGTTGTCTTTACAGTGACTGTCCTCATTCAAGTGGCAATTACACAAGGGACAGTCACTGTGAGATGTCCTCATTTGTGACAAGGACAGTCACACGAGGACATCTCACAGTGACTGTCCCTTGTGTAATTGCCACTTGAATGTATTGCTATTCAACCAAATTTATGGGCCCGTTTGGACCCCAGCACACAGTAGCATCTACAGAGAAGAATATCCCAGGTGTAACAAGTTGTAAGAATATACCAACAGTTCTAAGAAGTTCCCTAGCACATAGTAGCATCTACAGAGAAGAATATACAACATGAGGGCAGCCACTGTAAAGACAACATGATAATGTACACTCATTGTATGTGTACATTATCATGTTGTCTTTACAGTGACTGTCCTCATTCAAGTGGCAATTACAGAAGGGACAGTCATTGTGAGATGTCCTCATTTGTGACAAGGATAGTCACACATGAGGACATCTCACAGTGATCGATTGTCCCTTGTGTAATTGCCACTTGAATGTATTGCTATTGAACCACATTAATGCTTTTCTTCTTCAACAAATGAGGACAGTCACTCTAAAGACAACATGATAATGTACACTCATTGTAAGGACAGTCACAAATGAGGACATCTCACAGTGACTGTCCCTTGTGTAATTGCCACTTGAATTACACAAGGGACAGTCATTGTGAGATGTCCTCATTTGTGACAAGGATAGTCACACATGAGGACATCTCACAGTGATCGATTGTCCCTTGTGTAATTGCCACTTGAATGTATTTCTATTGAACCACATTAATGCTTTTCTTCTTCAACAAATGAGGACAGTCACTCTAAAGACAACATGATAATGTACACTCACTGTAAGGACAGTCACAAATGAGGACATCTCACAGTGACTGTCCCTTGTGTGATTGCCACTTGAATGTATTGCTATTCAGCCACATTAATGCATTTCGTCTTCAACAAATGAGGATAGTCACTCTAAAGACAACATGATAATGTACACGGGCTGTAAGTGTACATTATCATGTTGTCTTTACAGTGACTGTCCTCCTTCAAGTGGCAATTACACAAGGGACAGTCACTGTAAAGGCAACATGATAATGTAGAGAAACGTTGTCATTTGTATTTTCAACAGTGCCGAGAGAGATTCCCTCCGCGAAATCACAGCTACAATTTCTGAGTACGTTGGGTTTATTTTTCTTTTGTCATTATTATGTAATCTGGTATTCAGCTGTTACAGAGCTAAAATACCCAGAAATGAGGACATATCTGTGTTGAATTTATTGTTAGCAGCTCTGGTTATTTAGAAGTTTAATTTTATTTGTTCATCTTTCAAGCACAAACGTTTTGTGGACCGTAACATCTTCATTGTTTCGGGTATGCAATGAAACAGCTGTAACTTGCAACTACCTTCACGGTACTTGTGTACATTATCATGTTGTCTTTACAGTGACTGTCCTCATTCAAGTGGCAATTACACAAGGGACAGTCACTGTGAGATGTCCTCATTTGTGACAAGGACAGTCACACATGAGGACATCTCACAGTGACTGTCCCTTGTGTAATTGCCACTTGAATGTATTGCTATTCAACCACATTTATGGGCCCGTTTGGACCCTAGCACACAGTAGCATCTACAAAGAAGAATATCCCAGGTGTAACAAGTTGTAAGAATATACCAACAGTTCTAAGAAGTTCCCTAGCACATAGTAGCATCTACAGAGAAGAATATACAACATGAGGGCAGCCACTGTAAAGACAACATGATAATGTACACTCATTGTATGTGTACATTATCATGTTGTCTTTACAGTGACTATCCTCATTCAAGTGGTAATTACAGAAGGGACAGTCATTGTGAGATGTCCTCATTTGTGACAAGGATAGTCACACATGAGGACATCTCACAGTGATCGATTGTCCCTTGTGTAATTGCCACTTGAATGTATTGCTATTGAACCACATTAATGCTTTTCTTCTTCAACAAATGAGGACAGTCACTCTAAAGACAACATGATAATGTACACTCACTATAAGGACAGTCACAAATGAGGACATCTCACAGTGACTGTCCCTTGTGTAATTGCCACTTGAATTACACAAGGGACAGTCATTGTGAGATGTCCTCATTTGTGACAAGGACAGTCACACATGAGGACATCTCACAGTGATTGTCCCTTGTGTAATTGCCACTTGAATGTATTGCTATTCAACCACATTAATGCTTTTCTTCTTCAACAAATGAGGACAGTCACTCTAAAGACACCATGATAATGTACACTCACTGTAAGGACAGTCACAAATGAGGACATCTCATAGTGACTGTCCCTTGTGTAATTGCCACTTGAATGTATTGCTATTCAGCCACATTAATGCTTTTCTTCTTCAACAAATGAGGATAGTCACTCTAAGGACAACATGATAATGTACACTCACTGTAAGTGTACATTATCATGTTGTATTACAAATGGACCTTATGTTGGTCGGGATATAAGTGCAAAAAAAAAAAGGAACGTTGTCATTTGTGTTTTCAACAGCACCGAGAGAGATTCCCTCCGCAAAATCAAGCGGGTTATCATTTGTGTTTTGAACAAAGCGGGTTGTCATTTGTGTTTTGAATAGCACCGAGAGAGATTCCCTCCGCGAAATCAAGCGGGTTGTCATTTGTGTTTTCAACAGCGCCGAGAGAGGTTCCCTCCGCAAAATCACAGCTACAATTTCTGAGTACGTTGGGTTTATTTTTCTTTTGTCATTATTATTTAATCTGGTATTCAGCTGTTAGAGAGCTAAAATACCCAGAAATGAGGACATATCTGTGTTGAATTTATTGTTAGCGGCTTTGGTTATTTAGAATGCTTCCCCACAATACTTAATTACACAAGGGATAGTCACTGTGAGATGTCCTCATTTGTGACAAGGACAGTCACACATGAGGACATCTGACAGTGACTGTCCCTTATGTAATTGCCACTTGAATGTATTGCTATTCAACCACATTTATGGGCCCGTTTGGACCACGACACATAGTAGCATCTACAGAGAAGAATATCCCAGGTGTAACAAGTTGTAAGAATATACCAACAGTTCTAAGAAGTTCCCTAGCACATAGTATCATCTACAGAGAAGAATATACAACATGAGGGCAGCCACTGTAAAGACAACATGATAATGTACACTCATTGTATGTGTACATTATCATGTTGTCTTTACAGTGACTGTCCTCATTCAAGTGGCAATTACAGAAGGGACAGTCATTGTGAGATGTCCTCATTTGTGACAAGGATAGTCACACATGAGGACATCTCACAGTGATCGATTGTCCCTTGTGTAATTGCCACTTGAATGTATTGCTATTGAACCACATTAATGCTTTTCTTCTTCAACAAATGAGGACAGTCACTCTAAAGACAACATGATAATGTACACTCATTGTAAGGATAGTCACAAATGAGGACATCTCACAGTGACTGTCCCTTGTGTAATTTCCACTTGAATTACACAAGGGACAGTCATTGTGAGATGTCCTCATTTGTGACAAGGATAGTCACACATGAGGACATCTCACAGTGATCGATTGTCCCTTGTGTAATTGCCACTTGAATGTATTGCTATTGAACCACATTAATGCTTTTCTTCTTCAACAAATGAGGATAGTCACTCTAAAGACAACATGATAATGTACACTCACTATAAGGACAGTCACAAATGAGGACATCTCACAGTGACTGTCCCTTGTGTGATTTCCACTTGAATGTATCGCTATTCAGCCACATTAATGCTTTTCTTCTTCAACAAATGAGGATAGTCACTCTAAAGACAACATGATAATGTACACGGGCTGTAAGTGTACATTATCATGTTGTCTTTACAGTGACTGTCCTCATTCAAGTGGAAATTACACAAGGGACAGTCACTGTGAGATGTCCTCATTTGTGACAAGGACAGTCACACATGAGGACATCTCACAGTGATCGATTGTCCCTTGCGTAATTGCCACTTGAATGTATTGCTATTGAACCACATTAATGCTTTTCTTCTTCAACAAATGAGGACAGTCACTCTAAAGACAACATGATAATGTACACTCATTGTAAGGATAGTCACAAATGAGGACATCTCACAGTGACTGTCCCTTGTGTAATTGCCACTTGAATTACACAAGGGACAGTCATTGTGAGATGTCCTCATTTGTGACAAGGATAGTCACACATGAGGACATCTCACAGTGATCGATTGTCCCTTGTGTAATTGCCACTTGAATGTATTGCTATTGAACCACATTAATGCTTTTCTTCTTCAACAAATGAGGACAGTCACTCTAAAGACAACATGATAATGTACACTCACTGTAAGGATAGTCACAAATGAGGACATCTCACAGTGACTGTCCCTTGTGTGATTGCCACTTGAATGTATCGCTATTCAGCCACATTAATGCTTTTCTTCTTCAACAAATGAGGACAGTCACTCTAAAGACAACATGATAATGTACACTCACTGTAAGGACAGTCACAAATGAGGACATCTCACAGTGACTGTCCCTTGTGTGATTGCCACTTGAATGTATCGCTATTCAGCCACATTAATGCTTTTCTTCTTCAACAAATGAGGATAGTCACTCTAAAGACAACATGATAATGTACACGGGCTGTAAGTGTACATTATCATGTTGTCTTTATAGTGACTGTCCTCATTCAAGTGGAAATTACACAAGGGACAGTCACTGTGAGATGTCCTCATTTGTGAC
This sequence comes from Chamaecyparis obtusa, assembly GCA_027943335.1. Taxonomy (NCBI): domain Eukaryota; kingdom Viridiplantae; phylum Streptophyta; class Pinopsida; order Cupressales; family Cupressaceae; genus Chamaecyparis; species Chamaecyparis obtusa. The sequence continues at coordinate 162,837 of BSBK01006783.1, forward strand.
AAGGACAGTCACACATGAGGACATCTCACAGTGACTGTCCCTTGTGTAATCGCCACTTGAATGTATTGCTATTCAACCACATTTATGGGCCCGTTTGGACCGCGGCACATAGTAGCATCTACAGAGAAGAATATCCCAGGTGTAACAAGTTGTAAGAATATACCAACAGTTCTAAGAAGTTCCCTAGCACATAGTAGCATCTACAGAGAAGAATATGGGTCAACAAGGTTGACTTCAAAGCCATGCAATCTAATGGTAATAGTAATATCATAATTTGACATACTATCAGAAATACTTCCTAAATAGACTATTTAATCTTATAAGAGATGGATTCATGAGAACTATTATTTATGAAATATGAGTCAATGACTTTAATTAAAAAAATTACACAATCTAATTCTTGTAAAAATATCAAAATTTGACACATTGAAAATACCTTCCAAAAGTATCGTTAATTGACTAATATGAATCACTACTCATGAAATATAATTTTATAAACCTAATCTAAAAACTACACAATAAAAATCTTAATAGCAATATTGTAAGAAACTATTCCCAAAAGCAAGCCTAATAAAATTTGATGAAAATAATTTTTGTTTCACTCAACTTTGACATTCACAACTAATTGGTAAAGTATTCAATTTGAAATAAATTTCATTTAGCTTATTTACCTGTGGCTCAGATGCATCATTATTTGAACCTTGCACACTGATTTCAGCTCGTAGCCGTTCAGCCACGGCTCTATAGCCTTGTTGGAAGCCAATTCTCTTGTCCTCTTCTGTGAGGCATCTATTGAACTCTGACCCCTACATTTTTTCTTGGTATGGTGAATTTTACTTGCATTGTTTGATCAAAAAAAATTTCCTTGCAATATATAAAAAAATTGATACAAGTTTTCATTTACTAATACTTACAACTCGTGCTTGAAGTTTGGAAAAACCACCAGAGCCGAGCTTGTGTGTCCCGTGCTTTTCTAATCTTGCCTTTGTTGCCTTTGATGTGTCAGGCAATCTATGAAAAGTTTGAAATATGTTAGAGACCAATATAGGAAAAATTTAGAGGTTAATTAGTACATAATTACATTCTCAAAAGTATCACATACCTTGCTCTACTCTCTACTGGCGTAATTCCTTTTTTCATGTCGGCTTTATACTTTCCATCCAAAATCAAACCCTGCCACTCAGCCTCAAGAGCACAGGGCGGACGCTCGTGCCTTGGGTTAACCTCTAAATATTTCCTGTACTGGTCCCTAATATACTTCAAACATAAACCAGCTCTTTCAAGGAGCTTGTTTCTCTCGAATGCATGAGGTCCAAAAAGCTAGGTCATACTATCTACAAGATCATCCTTCAACTTTTTATCTTGGTTATTCCACCTTTTAAGTAAAAAAAAACATGTTAGACTCATAAATGAAGAGAAGCTACCTTTAATATAGTTCAAGAAATTGATGAAAAGGAAAACTATTCTAGCAATGATATGAAATCAAAATAGTGGTTTGGGGTTTTAGTTAGGATATGATGTTCCACCATGTACGTATGGTGGGCCCGAATATCCGCAAACACTCGTCACCAAGTTTTCGCCAAAAAATATCATTCCCTACAAAATAATCATGGGATCATTAGTCGATGAAGAGTGATCAAAAACTAAATTACTATTATATCACTATAGAATAATAATAACTTTAAAGTACCTGGAAGTTTGGATACTTTTAAGGGAACGCCTTCATCATCGCTGATGATCAATACGCAATCCTTCACCGTTCCCGTACTAGGAACATGGGAACATCCAGGAAATGATGTTGCATCGGGACTTGTTGCATCTCCTATTGCAAAAAATGAAAACCATTATCAAATGCCTCCAAGAAATAATACTTCAAGGGAAATAAATTGGTGCAGAGCACCCATGGCACAAACACAATCAAGGGATCTACATCGTAAACACATAACACTTAAACACATAACAAAAGAGAGAAAAAGAGGGATTTGTGTACCAGTAGATGGTGCAACAGTTGGTGCATTTAGGCTGTGTGTTGTTGACATGGCAGTCGGCAAGACATTTGTGGCTGTCCTGGATGGAGGCGGCGTTGTCATATCATCATGGAAAGGAGCTGAAGAATAAAATTGTTAGAGCATGCATAAATATAGAACGCGTGGACTAGCATGGACAAGATTGTTAGAGCATTAAAAAAAAAGATTGTTCGAGCATGTATTGTCAATGATTATGATCATTCCTATATATATTCAGTGGAAAACACAAGTGGGGAATGGAACATGTGATCTACCCGAACCACTTGCAATACTGGCCTCATCATGGGAATGGGGTTCAAAATTACGCAAATAACTCTGTAAAGACAATGCATCCATATTTTAATTAATGTCATAAAAGAGCATAACATAAAAACCATTATTGAACTCTTGTAATAATTAAAAATTTCATTAATACTTACTTTAAAGTTTTCAGAAGTGCGCAACAACTCAGCTGCCCTGTCTTTTATTTCCTGAGTCTGAGGATGTATGGATACCAAACGTAGAAGTTCTTTCCCAATTTTCTTTAGCAGCTTTTTAATGGAACCGATCGGGTCATCGGTCTCTGCTAAATCAATAAAAAAAGGGTCCACAAGGGGGGACTCTTGAGGGACTGCAGGTTGCTTTCCCTCTCTCCGACCACCGGCCCTTTGTGACAACAATAGTATTAGTATTATCAAAATTACTCCAAAACAATGAAGAAAATAACATTAAAAAAAATAACATTTTGCTTCTATCTAGTTTGCACAATTACAATGAATTTTACCTGCTCATGTGTAGATGAGCTAGGAATATCGTCACCATCACCTTCGGGCGGTTGCTCCATATTGTGCCCCTGTGTCAAAGATCAAGTATAAAAATGTTAGCCAAAAATTTAATAACTAAATGGTATGTTGGAGTCATTGATTAGAAGTTGGTTTAATAGTATGTACCACCCCCATGATAGTAGCCTCGTTTGTATCTATGCGGTTCAAATTGTAATCAATAAGCAGCTCTTCCCCTACACGTATTGATTTTATTGCACAGATGAATACATGATTTCCCTCGCGCGCCTCAAATATGCAATTGGGTTGCTTTATAGTTGACCCAGGTCGTGTACTATTTATAAAACCCGCAATATTCCCTGTTGCTTTTGGCCTTCCATCAATGTATATAGCCACACTTTTACTTTGATTATTGTCTTGTTGTTGTATATAATTTGCCGAGAGTGCATACCTACGCATACTTTTTTTATATTGAACAGTATGCATCCAACTTTTGTAATCGTAACATGGTCCAACATACTGCATCAATTCAGAAACTTTGTTGTAAGACACCTTTATGCCATCCATAGAAAATAGGCCCAAACCATGTAATGATGATGGTGCTATGCGATATATCCTCTCATTAACACAAAAATCAATGTTTATTGGAGGAAGTTCCTTGGGTACCCAATGTTTCTGTAGATGTTGGTACCTCAAGGGCACCTCGATGTCGCCTTTCATCTCATCATCATAAGAACATGACCCCCCTTGAGCAAGGAAAAATTTCATGTGTTTATTGAATTTCCTTCTAGTCCTTTGACCTCTAGTTAATCTCCCTATTCTAGATAAACTGCATGTCTCACTTTCCTCTTCTATTCCTATATTTCCCTCACTCGAGGAAGACACTTCTAACAAATACCTATTTGCTGGTACCTACAAATGGGAGAGATCTTAGAAGACATCAATCTTACTATTGATAAGTGTATTAAATAGACTTTCTATAAGGTGTATTGACTTATACCTGTCGATCCATGAGACTGTGCGGGATGCTCTTGAAAGGGGTTCAATTTCCTGCAAATGTAATTCAATTATCGTGAGCATAATCACATCATAATCATAATCACATCCATCATAAGCATCACATAAAAATTAAAAACATTAAAACGTACACATTATAACACTTATAGCTTTTAAATAGATAATGAATAAACTATGTAACCATTTAAGACAAATATATTTCTATCAAGAAATGAATATTAAATACATTAAGGATTGATGGCATACCTTTAAATTTCATCATCATCATCCTCATCATCATCATCATCATCATCATCATCATCGTCGTCATCGTCGTCATCATCATCGTCCTCGTCGTCCTCGTCATTGTCGTCATCATCAACATCATCATCATCAACATCAACATCATCTTCATCATCATCATCAGTAGCAGCATCATCTTCTTCTTCTTCTTCATGAAAATTTTTCTCAGGAACATCATCCAATAATTGTCGATCGTGATCATCATCTACATCATCTTCTACTTCTTCGGTATCTTCTTCTTCCATCGCATTATACTTTATCGGCCTTCCTCTCGGTTCATGTCTAACAACAAATGACCAACCCGGTTTATGTGAAACCTCTGAGTAAAATACCTGTTCACATTGGCTTGGAAGAACATAGGGCTCATCCCCAACTGGCTCAAACGACCTTGTATTAACCATTGTAAATCCATTATCATGTTCAATAACAGTTCTATTAGGATCATTTGGATTAAGTCGTAGCCTGTACCATTTGACAACGAAGAGTACTAATTTGAAGGAACTAAAGTCGCACTCAAGTATATCATCCAAAATGCCATAGTATTGATTTTTAGACTCTTGAGGATCTAAGTCATTTCTAGATGAAATATTAGTCACTTGAAAGACTGCAGTTATTCCAGAATCACAAGTTTTCTTCATGTCATCCAACACTTTGACGCGAAATTTTTGACCATTACAGAACATACCCTTGTGGTGTTTAACCTGCAATAATATGTGAAACATGTCAAAATTATTATATCGTGAGTTGATAAACATACGGGTGATTAATAATTTTGTACGTACCTGGAAATCTCTTAAACCATATGCTAAATCTATTTCCCTTTGCGTAACATTAGAATCTCCATTACGATGAGCTTCTTTAACCAATGAAGATACACCTTCCCATGTTAATGTGTGACCAGAATGTTGACATCGTTCAATCCATACCGTCATCCAATCAAGATTGTTTGCAATATACAAATGTAGTGCATCCCACTCTCGAGCAACTGTACAAAAAAAAAATAGACGACTTACAACCGATTTATTTTGAAGATTAAGAAATAATTTATTACAATAACATCTTATAATTTATTACCTGTCACTTTCCTCAATCTACCTTTCCCCATCAAGTACTCCCCTTTGAATTTTTTAAAAGGGTCGAGATCCCAAATGCGATCTACATGGATATTTGAAGCAAACTTAGGAAGATATTCAGTAATGTACACCATAGTCTGGTATACCATGTATCCCTCTACCATAGAACCCTCAGGATGTGCTCTTTGTTGAACCAAAGCCTTCAAAGATTTCAAGTGCCTCTCAACCATCCACATTGACCTAGTGTGTGCAGGTCCACACAATTCAATCTCCTCAACTTGGTGTATGAGGTAGTGTTCTTGTGCATTGAAAAAAGTTGGAGGTAGACACTTTTGCATTTCACACAATAAATGAGGAATTCTTCTCTTCCAATAGTTTATATCTTCTTTATGGATTTCTTTAGATGACAACCACCTACATTAAGAGATTCAAGTCACAAAAAATATATAAATACGAGACTTTACAAAATAATATACAATAGATTACATAGCAAGAAAAACAAATCGCGAATATAATAAATATATACAACAAATTGAACAGATATTACTGCTTACCTCATGTATTTTCCAAGATCATATATCACTTGTTTGATGTTATTGTTGAAGTGCTCTGGGAGAGATAGAGGTAGCACGTACTGCAGTAATTATAAACCAATCATTTCATTATTTTCTAACATAACATAATGAATAGTACACGTAGTTTATGAATATATTGTAAATACAGAAGAACATAACTTACCTTGATGAAAGTATGCCAATCATGTGTTTTGAGCCCTGGCCCAAATTCACTTTTCTTTGATATGAGATTGCTTATGTTCCCAGCAAATCCTATGGGAAATCAAATTTTTCGTATGACTTCTTTTATGGCATCACTTTGCTGCTCCGTTAATAACCAAGGAAGGGCACTTATATTAATCTGATCTCTATTGCTATTTGAGTGAATGAAATTCTTCAATGCATGATTGGATTCATGAATGTCATTACAAATTTTGACAATTTTTTCTTTGTCACGCCTTCCATCCAGTATTTTCCACAATGTCTCTGTTATATTCTTTCCAACATGCATAAGATCAAACAAATGCACAATTTGTAGGTCCTCGTAGTAGGGCAACCTACTAAATTGTCTGGGATAGCTTTTTAGTCCCTTTGGAAGGTTGTCAGTAGTGCCTTGACGACCTTCACGATCATCAATTACATAATTAGTAAACAAAAATCACAATAGAAATATATAAATTACAAACATAAACCATTAAGTGGAACGACATTACCTCGACGATTAATTCTATTATATTCCAACTTCCATAGGCGAGGTGTCATTCTTCGTGGCTTTGATGTAGTCTCTTCTTTCCCATTGAAAAGATGTTTTTCCATACTTTGATACTTATGATTCCTGTGGAGGAAGTGTCTGTACTCATCAAACACATGCTTTCCTAAACTTTTTGAATGACGAGATTTCATCTTTGGACCACAAACTGGACATGCAAATTTTCCCTTTGTTTGAAGACCTACAAGATAATGATATAATTGGATTATTAAATATGTTGATTTTTATAATTAGAATTATCATGCGCAACTTGAATTCACTATAACATACCACAAAAATGTGTTAGCCCTGGGGCATCATGTATTGTCCATACAAGTATTGCATGGAATTGAAATTTTCTTTGTCCTATTGGTCTAGACACGTCATACATAGTGACACCGTTCCATAACTCCACCAACTCGTCAATAAGAGGCTCAATATATACATTCATATCTTTAACTTGATATTTACCTACTTGAATGAACAGTAACATTACATAATTATTGTGACCATTTTACTGTAAGATTTGTAAGTACATGTAAATTAATAACTATCAAATGATAAAATACCTGGAACAATCATTGCCAACATAATGTGCTCCCTCTTTATTGACATCCACGGAGGAATGTTATTGTTGATAACAAAAACAGGCCACACCGAGCAAACAGATCTCATCTCTCCAAATGGATTGACACCATCCGCTGCCAATGAAAGCCTGAGATTACGAGGTTCTTCTTTGAAGTGTTGCCACTTTTCCTCTATGTGCATAAATGCCGAACCATCCGCAGAGATTCGAATAATGTCATCTCGACTTCTATTGCGTGCATGGTAATCCATAAATTGTGCCAAGCTAGTACACCTGAATAATTGTCGCATCCGTGGAATAATGGGGATGTAACGAAGAACCTTGTGAGGCACCTTTTTTGTTATTCGATCTGTTCGATATCTACTCGTATGACATACAGGGCATTGTGTTGCAAATTCATGTTCTTTATAATATATAATATGATCATTGGGACAAGCATGTATTGCTTGATACTCCATTCCAATATCTTTCATAATAGCAGATAATTCTCGATATGAGCGAGGTAGAATATTTGATGGTGGTAACAAAAACTCGCCTATCAATCTACAGCAAAAAATATAAGTTGTTAATATAAACAATATTAGTGGTACATTATTCACCCTTTGTTAACTATAAAGACATATATGACATACCTTAACATACGTGACATTGTTATGTTGGATAAACCATTCATAACCTTCAAGTTCAACAACAACAATACAGCAGAGAGAAGAGTTGTTTGGGAGTCTTTGTATAGGGGCTCGTATGCCTTCTCAAGTAGAGGTACATCAAGGCTATCATCATCATCATGATCAGATCCGCTTGGACTAAATGTGTCATGGATCAATGTATTTATACCATCATCTTCAATTGTGTTTTCTGGCGCATGATCGTCATCTTCCATGGGATCATTATCTTCACCTTGGATATTCGCACCCCCATGTTCCTCCATATCATGTACTTCCCTGGGGAGATCAACCTATATAAAATTGATTAACATAAATAAACCATGATCTTCAACTCATCATCAAGTGATTTCATATGTATATAAATTGTTAAAATGATATAATGAACAACTTACCAGTGGATGATAGTCATGCCTCCCTTCAATGTGACCATTCTCCCTACAATGTCTCTTAACTGTTTTGATTAGCAATCTTCTACGGTTTAAGCCCTTACAAATTTTGCAGGGACAATAACATTTTCCATCACCTTTTCTTTTCAAGTTAGACCACAATCTAGCGATTGTCTCCCTATTTTGTTCTTCACTTATATTATCTGACATGATCGTTCTTCGCAGGAAGCAAAAATTGGGCTATGAAAACTTCGGTCTACAACTTTCAGTGACTAAGCAAAATTGTCAAAAGTACACAAAACATATAAGCTACAAGGCCTTCTTGCTTAGCTCTAGAAGCTCTCTAGCAATCAAAACATATAAGCTACAAGGCCTAACAGCAATTTCAAAACATATAAGCTACAAGGCAAGACATATTACATGACATGGCAAAAGGATTAAAATATACATTAGATTAAAAAATATACAATTTTCAAACCTAAGCGCGCGGCTATAACTCGTGCAATGGTCTTCTTGCTTAGCTTTAGAAGCTCTCCAGCAGTCAAAACATATAAGCTACAAGGCCTAATAGCAATTTCAAAACAAGGGTCATCAAAAGAACCAAAAACAATGTGTGCAAACAATACCTTGTGAAGTGGTATAGACAATTAGAAGATGCTACTATGTGCTAGGGAACTTCTTAGAACTGTTGGTATATTCTTACAACTTGTTACACCTGGGATATTCTTCTCTGTAGATGCTACTGTGTGCCGTGGTCCAAATGGGCCCATAAATGTGGTTGAATAGCAATACATTCAAGTGGCTTACACAAGGGACAGTCACTGTGAGATATCCTCATGTGTGACTGTCCTTGTCACAAATGAGGACATCTCACAGTGACTGTCCCTTGTGTAATTGCCACTTGAATGAGGTTAGTCACTGTAAAGACAACATGATAATGTACACATACAATGAGTGTACATTATCATGTTGTCTTTACAGTGGCTGCCCTCATGTTGTATATTCTTCTCTGTAGATGCTACTACGTGCTAGGGAACTTCTTAGAACTGTTGGTATATTCTTACAACTTGTTACACTTGGGATATTCTTCTCTGTAGATGCTACTGTGTGTCGTGGTCCAAACAGGCCCATAAATGTGGCTGAATAGCAATACATTCAAGTGGCAATTACACAAGGGACAGTCACTGTGAGATGTCCTCATGTGTGACTGTCCTTGTCACAAATGAGGACATCTCACAGTGACTGTCCCTTGTGTAATTAAGTATTGTGGGGAAGCATTCTAAATAAAATAAGCCGCTAACAATAAATTCAACACAGATATGTCCTCATTTCTGGGTATTTTAGCTCTCTAACAGCTGAATACCAGATTAAATAATAATGACAAAAGAAAAATAAACCCAACGTACTCAGAAATTGTAGCTGTGATTTTGCGGAGGGAATCTCTCTCAGCTCTGTTGAAAACACAAATGACAACCCGCTTGATTTCGCGGAGGGAATCTCTCTTGGTGCTGTTCAAAACACAAATGACAACCCGCTTTGTTCAAAACACAAATGATAACCCGCTTCATTTCGCGGAGGGAATCTCTCTCGGCGCTGTTGAAAACACAAATGACAACGTTCCTTTTTTTTTTTGCACTTATATCCCGACCAACATAAGGTCCATTTGTAATACAACATGATAATGTACACTTACAGTGAGTGTACATTATCATGTTGTCCTTAGAGTGACTATCCTCATTTGTTGAAGAAGAAAAGCATTAATGTGGCTGAATAGCAATACATTCAAGTGGCAATTACATAAGGGACAGTCACTATGAGATGTCCTCATTTGTGACTGTCCTTACATTGAGTGTACATTATCATGGTGTCTTTAGAGTGACTGTCCTCATTTGTTGAAGAAGAAAAGCATTAATGTGGTTCAATAGCAATACATTCAAGTGGCAATTACACAAGGGACAATCACTGTGAGATGTCCTCATGTGTGACTGTCCTTGTCACAAATGAGGACATCTCACAATGACTGTCCCTTGTGTAATTCAAGTGGCAATTACACAAGGGACAGTCACTGTGAGATGTCCTCATTTGTGACTGTCCTTACAATGAGTGTACATTATCATGTTGTCTTTAGAGTGACTGTCCTCATTTGTTGAAGAAGAAAAGCATTAATGTGGTTCAATAGCAATACATTCAAGTGGCAATTACACAAGGGACAATGTCATGAGCCGTGACATATTGAACTTAGTATAATAATAAAATGATTAGATGATATATAATAATCTATTATTAACGGTATATAACAATAATATATCATTATTATCAAAAGATAATAATAATATATAGTTAGCATAATAAGTAATATGTTAATTAAATAATATTAAAATATTAATAAATAATATAATTATGATTATAATTATAATATAAATTAATAATAAATAATTATTAATAAATTATATATATTATATTATAATAATATATTAAGTAATAATATTAAATCAATTATTGATATAATAATTTTAATATATAAATAATATTAATAAACCTCTCAATATAAAACAATATGTTATCACTATAATAATATTTATTATAATATTATTAATATTACTAACATCATTAATTATAATATTTAATAATAACAATAACATTAATAAATATAATAATAATAATAATAACGTTTAAAGCAATATCGAATATCTGTAATCGATATACATCTACATTAAACATCTGCATTATCTATCACGATGAGGAACGAAGAAGTGATACAACAATCACTAGTCATTACACATCGATACCATGAGAGGATGATTAATGAACCAAATACTATGAAGTCAAGATCAACATGATATGAATAAGGGATAGGTCGCTATGGGTTTCAGAAGATGTATTGATAAGCAAGAAGGATAACCATTCATATATTATAAATAATCATTAATTGCACAAGTTTAGACAATGACATATCCGATAAAGCAATATCAAACATGAAGACCCGCTAGCAAATATGCACCATCACTTCCTATGTTATCATGACAATAACATAAACTAGATTGAATTCTACTATCTATATCAATAGACACCACATAGGAGGATATCGACTAAAGGATTGAAAGATTATCGATTGTCTGAGATAAACCACATCTTGTAGAAACACAAAAGCATCAGTGATTATATCACAAGCTATTGATGAATGAGGCATCAGTCATGGATAATAAGTACAATGTATCCTTAAGTATTAACAGGAATGGAAGTCAATTTGAAGATCAAACTCCATTACCAGCAATCAACCAATAAATGGACAATTATCAGAAAATGATATCGACTTATATCAGAGTAGAAAGATTGGATATCATCATAACAATATGGGATAAGGCAAGAGTTAATATCGATTGACTAAATACTAATGATAGTTAGACCAAACTAATACAAACACAATGGATGTTAACTACTGGTTGCACTACCAATTAGGGAAGATTACCTTCATAAAAAGATTTGATATTGAGTCAATCTGGGAGTTATCTATGATCAGAAAATAATGAAATAATATTATGTGAACTGTCGGATTATGGAAAGGTGTGCTTAACAAAGGGACATGGAGGAAGAAACAAGACACGTCTCATTCATAGCATCTCTTCATTTGTTAAAGACAATATAAGAATGCATTCTCGTCAGTCACTCAAGGCATCATTAGAACTTTATTTACTTATCCATATTTGGATATACTCAATAGAGCATCTGCCTTTGGCAGTTTGGTTTCAAGTTTATCATTGCAGATCAGAGACAACACCATGATTGCACAGATAGAAAGGATAGTCAGAAACAGCATCAATATTTGAAGTTGCAAGCATATAATTCAGAATCTGAAATAGCAACATATCACTCATAGCGATATTACACATTTGCATAATTACATCATCATATCAGACATAGCAAATACATTGCTGTAAGCAATACTTATTGATTGTATATCGATATTGTTTATATCAGACATACCATCATTATACTATCACTATAAGTGATAGGAAACATCATATTCATAGCATATTTCATATCATTATATCCGACAGTGCTATTAAACATATTGGTATCAATATCATCTTGCACACATATTGTGATTGAATCTGAAATAGCGGTTGATATGTTAAGTAACCTCCATTACTTAGTTTAATTGTAAGTATCTGATAGAGTAAGTCTGAGAAGTGGAGTAATTGTTCCTGTTTTCCAAGTTAGCCAAAAAGGGGACATTACAGACAATCATGGTGAGATGTCCTCATGTGTGACTGTCGTTGTCACAAATGAGGACATCTCACAATGACTGTCCCTTGTTTAATTCAAGCGGCAATTACACAAGGGACAGTCACTGTGACATGTCCTCATTTGTGACTATCCTTACAGTGAGTGTACATTATCATGTTGTCTTTAGAGTGACTGTCCTCATTTGTTGAAGAAGAAAAGCATTAATGTGGTTCAATAGCAATACATTCAAGTGACAATTACACAAGGGAAAATCACTGTGAGATGTCCTCATGTGTGACTATCCTTGTCACAAATGAGGACATCTCACAATGACTGTCCCTTATGTAATTCAAGCGGAAATTACACAAGGGACAGTCACTGTGAGATGTCCTCATTTGTGACTGTCCTTACAGTGAGTGTACATTATCATGTTGTCTTTAGAGTGACTGTCCTCATTTGTTGAAGAAGAAAAGCATTAATGTGGTTCAATAGCAATACATTCAAGTGGCAATTACACAAGGGACAATCACTGTGAGATGTCCTCATGTGTGACTGTCCTTGTCACAAATGAGGACATCTCACAATGACTGTCCCTTGTGTAATTCAAGCAGCAATTACACAAGGGACAGTCACTGTGAGATGTCCTCATTTGTGACTATCCTTACAGTGAGTGTACATTATCATGTTGTCTTTAGAGTGACTGTCCTCATTTGTTGAAGAAGAAAAGCATTAATGTGGTTCAATAGCAATACATTCAAGCGGCAATTACACAAGGGACAGTCACTGTGAGATGTCCTCATTTGTGACTGTCCTTACAGTGAGTGTACATTATCATGTTGTCTCTAGAGTGACTGTCCTCATTTGTTGAAGAAGAAAAGAATTAATGTGGTTCAATAGCAATACATTCAAGTGGCAATTACACAAGGGACAATCGATCACTGTGAGATGTCCTCATGTGTGACCTTTGTGAAGGCAAGTGCCAATTTGTACCCAAGTTACCAATATTGTGGCAAAAGTGGGAATGAAGCATTTAGGGGTCAAATTGGGCAAAGAAGTGTAGAAGTGGCCTATGTGAGGTCTAAATAGCCTAACTAAGTCATGGTTAGGGTCTTATGGTGTTTGAACAATAAGTTTTGAACCAAAATCCCAAAGGTTGTAACAAGTTGTCAATGTTGTCATTCACAACATTGACAACATTTGTGCAAGGGAGCATTTTCGAGTAAGATGGTTATGTAACTATATGAAACCATTGAATTAGGCATCAGATCAACTATAAGAGGCCTCCATCGATCTGTGCAAAAGGTTGGGGGGAAAAACATTTGGAATTAAGAAGATTTGTAGAGTAACACGGTTTTAGTGAATTCTTGAGTTTTTTTGTTTCTTTGTTTTCAGTTGATTAATGGATTAGATAGCTCGCAGTGTCTATTGGAAAAGTTAGTACAAGTTGTTTTTTTATTCTGTGTTGTGTTTTTTTTGAGTTTTGAAGCATTCCAACTAGTTTGTTAATTCTTTTGTTAAGTACCCTATCATTGGTTTGAACCAGGCAGGTTGAACAAATGGAGTCTTAGCTCATCATTCCATTGTCAATTTTGTACAGGCTCTTGGAATGGGTGAGGAGACTCCATGTACTATATGTTTGGAAGGAGGGGCCCTGGGAAGCTCATTTTCTATGTTTGCAATGATGTCCTAGGTGAGTCAGTTGAGCACAGTTAGGGATGACAAATCATTACAAGAAGATTACAACAAGTTGAATGCATTGGTTGCTTCAACTAAAATCTCATGGAGAGGTAGACACACATCTAAAGAAGCCCCAAGTCAAATTAGAAGATTGGGTGAGTTTCTTTGGCTGCTAAGAAAACAAACTCTTAGTCAGATTGTCCAAGCTGTGTCAAAATACTTGTTTTCAGGCATGGCTGTAGCAGTTGGTGTACAAAAAATCTAGGAGGAGAAGACCTTAGATATCTTGGAGTTCTCAATAAAGGGCATCTGAATCCTAAGCCCTTTAGGTGGCTTAATATAAACAAAAAGGCTTGACAAAGGCCTAATTGCTAGCAGCCTATTTTTGGGTGCAATTGGCATGCATGGTTTGATGAACCGGATTGAAGTACTGATGAAAAGTATAGGTGAAGGAGTAATATTGAAACCAATAGAGGTCCTAGTGGCCAGCCTCTCCATGGAGTAAAGTTCTAGTTGAATGTGTTTCAATTTGTGAAGACAAGACTAGGAGTGTCCTAGTAGCTAGATTGGTATTGAGCAGAGTTCGTTGTATTTCTTGTTGGTGTGCACTAGTTGAAGGAGTGGGATCTTGGGTAGAGATACCTAAAGAGTGTAGGGATAGTTAAGTACCCTATCAAGTCAAAACATTGGCCTAAAGAGACCCTAGTGAAGGATAGGGAGTGAGCAAGACAAAGTGTTACATCAATTAACAAGATCATTTTTTGGTAATTCTGTACATTATCATGTTGTCTTTACAGTGACTGTCCTCATTTGTTGAAGAAGAAAAGCATTAATGTGGTTCAATAGCAATACATTCAAGTGGAAATTACACAAGGGAATATCACTATGAGATGTCCTCATGTGTGACTGTCCTTGTCACAAATGAGGACATCTCACAGTGACTGTCCCTTGTGTAATTCCCACTTGAATGAGGACAGTCACTGTAAAGACAACATGATAATGTACACAAGTACCGTGAAGGTAGTCGCAAGTTAGGGCTGTTTCATTGCATACCCGAAACAATGAAGACATTACAGTCCACAAATTGTTTGTGCTTGAAAGATGAACAAATAAAATTAAACTTCTAAATAACCAAAGCCGCTAACAATAAATTCAACACAGATATGTCCTCATTTCTGGGTATTTTAGCTCTCTAACAGCTGAATACCAGATTACATAATAATGACAAAAGAAAAATAAACCCAACGTACTCAGAAATTGTAGCTGTGATTTCGCGGAGGGAATCTCTCTCGGCGCTGTCGAAAACACAAATGACAACGTTCTTGTTTTTTTTGCCCTTATATCCTGATGTGATTTTGCGGAGGGTTACGGTGCTGTTGAAAACACAAATGACAACGTTCCTTTTTTTTTTTGCCCTTATATCCCAACAACATCGCAATTGCAAGTTAGGGTTGTTTCACTGCATACCCGAAACAATGAAGACGTTACGGTCCACAAAACATTTGTGCTTGAAAGATGAACAAATAAAATTAAACTTCTAAATAACCAAAGCCGCTAACAATAAATTCAACATAGATATGTCCTCATTTCTGGGTATTTTAGCTCTCTAACAGCTGAATACCAGATTACATAATAATGACAAAAGAAAAATAAACCCAACGTACTCAAAAATTGTAGCTGTGATTTCGCGGAGGGAATCTCTCTCGGCGCTGTTGAAAACACAAATGACAATGTTCTTGTTTTTTTTGCCCTTATATTCCGATGTGATTTCGAGGAGGGTTACGGCGCT
Source organism: Chamaecyparis obtusa (assembly GCA_027943335.1). Classification (NCBI taxonomy): domain Eukaryota; kingdom Viridiplantae; phylum Streptophyta; class Pinopsida; order Cupressales; family Cupressaceae; genus Chamaecyparis; species Chamaecyparis obtusa. Next base: position 178,632 of record BSBK01006783.1, read on the forward strand.
GTTGAAAACACAAATGACAACGTTCTTATTTTGTTTGCTGTTATATCGTGATGTGATTTCGCAGAGGGTTACGGCGCTGTTCAAAACACACATGACAACGTTCCTTTTAAATTTTGCGCTTATATCCCGACAACGTCGCAATTGCGACAGTTACAAATGTATTGTCGTCGCAAATTGCGACGGTGTCGGGCTATATTTGAAAAAAAAAGAGCAAAACCACATGACATTTGCCTGCCATCGCAAATGGCCGTCGCAATGTCACCCCAAATGTATTAGTGACCCTATATGTTTGCTCCTCGATGGATGATCGGCAGGATCGACTCTGTTCTGGAGAGATTCTTGGCAGGGAGAGTACTACGACAGTTTGGGCGGATTCAGCCTATGCCTCAGGGATCTGCAGTATATGCTCGTTCTAGTGCAGAGCGTGCTACTTGGGGTCACATGCCTTCATATGATGACGCTATAGAGTAGATATCATTACTGGGTTATATGGATTGGGACATGAGGTTACACATCAGAGATGCCGAAGTCACACAGGAGTATCTAGCTTGGTTGATGGAGCATCCGATGCCTCGCTTTACAGACCCTGCAGAGCCAGTACCTGGGCGAGATGATGATGGTGATGATGTTGGTGGTGGGAGGAGATGCAGAGGTAGACCCCGAGGTAGGGCAGTGATTAGGCTCAGAGGACGAGCGAGAGATGCACCGGTACAGGCACCTCCTCCTCCTCCTCGTCCTGCAGTAGCACAGAGACAGAGGATAGATCGTCAGGATCATGTGAGGGTTGCCAGACAGGATCCAGGTACAGGACAGGATACGAGAGCAGGATTACAGCAGACTACTGTGGATGGTCAGGACACAGGTGCACAGCAGATGCCAGCAGCTTTTTCCCATGATCGGGGAAAAGCTCCTATAGATACAGGTGATCCTCAGAGTACCTATGAGGTTGGAGAGAGCTCTAGTACTACCCAGCTACGAGCAGATGTGGGAGCATTACGGACAGAGGTGTCACAGATGTCATCTATGATTCAGCAGTTGGTATCGGGTTTGGCTCCCTTGGTTCCTCTCCTTGTTGCTATGGTTGGTCAGACGCCTCCTCAGCAGCCTCCATCACAGCCTCCATCACAGCCTCCTCCACAGCCTCCTCCAGGACCTCCTCCCAGTGGTGACGAGAGATGAGCTATGAGTGCTCTTATTTATCATTTATGTACTGATGCTGAGATACTTGATATTGTACCATAGTCTTGTGACCTTGGTGTCACCTTTCCAGTTGTATTTTGACACTTATTTGACATTGATGCCCCTGTTGATGGGCAATTATAGAGTTGAGTTTTATGACATCATTGTTATACTTGATATATTGAGTTATGAGTAGACGTGTGATATGAGAACATTTATGATCTTTCCTGCTTTTACTTGATGATATATGAGATTTCTTTTAGATGCTGCTATATGTGTTTATCTAATGCATTTGTTTTTGGATGGATATTGGCTATGGATGCAACGTATCTTATGTATGATATAGATAAATGGATGCATTTCTTCTTCATGTATGGATGCAGTTTTGATATGTTATTTCTCATGTATGCAATCTGTATGTATGCACTCTGTATGCAAATGTAAATGATTATTTCCTTCTTTTCTTTGATAATATCTATGTAATGATTAATGATATGGAATGAATGCAAAAAGTATAATCTCATTTATTTTTATTTTTGTAGAAAAGATGATGTTGAAATGATGTTGTCCTTGTTGATTTAACCCTGTTAATGATGTCATGTACCCCCTTTTTGATGCGAAAATAAAACCCTTGGGAAAAAAAATGCACATGCAATTAATCTAACATGAGAATGCATTTAACCTTTTTATGAATGTAGCTAAGTGTCACTAGCTTTTAGCAAATAAATGCCTTGAGGATATATTTTCATCATTGAGCACTTGGGACCGGAAAGTCGATACAATCACCACTGCCCACTGACATGATGATATGAATATCGCTTTTTATTTACTGCTCATATGGTAACCTCCGTTTTTGCTTTCCCATCGGTCTCATCGATACGACTATCACTGATTTCAAAAAAATCATGAGAGTACGAATACCGATTTTGTCGGATTCTATGTTGCAAGTGGATTTTGTCATTTAGATATGAAGAATCTAAATATCCAAGGTATCTGGTTGCGTAAACAAACAAAGGTTAACTCATTGTTTTATAAGATAATCCTCGATGGTTCTTTGATGACCATGTCTTTAGATGAATTCTCATAAGGCAATGAATTTTCCTCCAAACAGTCACTTCATAGTCAAGAAAAATATCATGTCTCCATCATTGCCAATCTAGTCGAAACATCATTGATGAGCTAAAAAGACTTGATACAAATTGAATGAATGTAAGTAAACAAATTTTTAACCAACTTTTCAAAAGAATCTATCTAAGTGTTTTGCATTGTTTTCTGATTTTCAACAAAATATATTTCCAAGTGTTTGATCATGACATGATTTTTGATTTTTAATCCTGAATAATAAGTCAATTTAGGCTTCATGGATTTTGTTGTGGTAGTCAACTTTTTTTGTTATCAATCCAAGGTTTACAAAAATCTGATCTCTCTTCTGAAAATGTTGATCTCTTTCTGCTTGTGACTGAATGTTGTTCATATGAATCCTTTTTGAGGTACCCACTTTCCAATCCGTTTATGCTGCCCCCAAGTATTTGATGTATCAATTTTGACAACTTTAGGCAATGCAAAGGATGGTGCTACAAACTGTTATTATGACTATGTACAAATGATGGATGCAATGAAGGTTTAGACAAATGGGATGATGAGATGCATTATATACACATGTGACTAGGAAGGAAATGACTTAAGGGAACCAAAAGCGCTTGTTACCAAGTTTTCACTTTTGGGTATTCTCTTTTTTTTTTTTTTTTGCTACCAAGGCGCCTATTTGCTAGGTTTTCACCAAGGCACTTTTTCTCTTTTTTCATTTTTTTCATTTTTTCCTTTTTTTTTTTTTTTTTTGTTTTTCATTATCACCTTGGCGCCTATTTGCTAGGTTTTCACCAAGAGATAGTTTTTCAAATGTTTTTGCTTTCTTCAGGCTCAATTTTCCACTGTTTTTGATCTTTCTTCTTTTCCAATGTTTTTGGATTTTCCATTTTCAAATGTTTTTGGTATTTTCCATTTTCAAATGTTTTTGGTATTTTCCATTTTCAATTATGTACAATAATTATGATGCTCTCTCATCTGATACTCTTTATACTCTTTCATCTGTTTTAGGTGTAGAATCTCTTCAAATGAATGCTATTTATGGGTTCTTGTAATTCTTCACCATTACAATCTGATAACTTATATGTTCCAGTTCCAAAGGATGATGCTATAACAAATGGGCCTATCCAATTAGCTTCCCACTTTCCTTTCTTTTCCCTTTCAACTTGATTTTTGGGATTTTCTCTTAGTACCAAGTCTCCTACTTGAAAAGTTCTTGGTTTGATGTGTTTGTTGTAATTGTGTGCAATCCTGTTTTGATAACCTTTTAAATGCTCATAAGCTTGAGTCTGATGTTCCTCTAACAATTCCAATTGTTGTAGTCTGGCAATCCTATAATCCTCATTAGTGATCAATCCTCTTAATGAAACCCGTAGAGATGGAATTTCAACTTCTAATGGTAGAACTGCTTCGGTTCCATAGACTAAAGAGAATGGGGTGGCTCCTGTAGGTGTTCTGATACTAGTTCTGTAAGCCCATAGTGCGGGATTTATTTGCACGTGCCAATCTCTTCCTGATTTGTTAACTGATCTTTTTAATATTTTGAGGATATTTTTGTTTGTTGCCTCAGCTTGTCCATTGCCTTGTGGATAATAAATGGATGATGAATGATGTGTAATGTGAAATGTCATGCAAAGTTCATCAATATCCTAATTTTTGAATTGTTTCCCATTATCCGTGATAATGGCATGTGGAATACCATAGCGGCAAATTATGTGGTTCAAAATGAACATTGAAATTTGTTTGCCGGTTGCTGTTATTAATGGAACTGCTTCCACCCATTTGGTGAAGTATTCTGTTGCTGTGATGATATACTTGTGGCCATTTGAAGATGGAGGATATATGATTCCAATCAAGTCAAAACCCCATTGATAAAAAGGCCATGGTGTAATGAATGGGTGTAATTCTTGAGCCGGTGCATGTATCATATTACCATGATATTGACATTTGCTGCATGTCTTCACAAATTGACAAGCATCCTTTTCTAATGTTGTCCAAAAGTACCCTAGACGAAGGATTTTCTTAGCTAGATTAAAACCGCTTGAGTGTGACCCGCAAATGCCTTCGTGGACCTCGCGTAAAGCTAACTTAGACTCTTCTTCCTCTAGACATCTAAGTAACGTCCCATCAAGACCCTTACGATACAATGTGTCTGAAAGGATTAGGTAACGGGCGGCTTGGCGTATGAAGTTATGTTTTTGGGCACGAGTTTGGTCTATGGGGAGTACTTGGTCTTTAAGGTAAGTATAGATGGGTCCATACCAAGGAGAGTCATGTCCATGTAAAAGAGCAACAATTTGGGTGTCAGGAAGGTTAAATGCCGGTTTTACCAACTCTTCCACCAAGAACTCATACTTCTCATGTTGATCTGGTTTTTGTAACAAGGAAGCCAAGGTAGCCATGGCATCTGCTGCTCTATTCTTTTCTCTTGGAATCTATTCAAATGTGATCAAAGCAAAGTACTTCTTCCATCCATCAATCAAGGTTTTATATTTCATCAATGTTATGTCCTTGGTATTGTATTCATTATTAACCTGATTGATTATGAGTTGGGAATCTCCATACACTTGTAATTTTGCAATACTCCATTCTAAAGCCATTTTGATGCCAATGACTAATGCCTCATATTCCGCTATATTATTGGTGCATGGAAATAAGAGTTTATAAGACTTTGGAATGGTGTATCCTTGAGGGGTAACCAATAATATACCTGCTCCTGAACCTCCTTGTGTGTAAGATCCATCAAAATATAACTTCCATGTCTTTGCTTCTATGTTGACAATTTCTGCATCTGGAAATTCAATTTGCATGGTTTGTGTAGACTCCATTGGGTTATCTGCTAAGTGATCTGCTATCACTTGTCCTTTAATTGCTCTTCTATCAACATATTCAATGTCAAATTCACTTAGGATCATGACCCATTTTGCTATTCTACCTGTTAAGGCAGTTTTACTTAGTAAGTATTTGAGAGGATCAATCTTGGCAATTAATTTGATCTTATGCATCAACATATAATGTCTTAGTTTTTGAGATGCAAAAACCACTGCTAGACATGCTCTTTCCATGAATGAATAATTGAGTTCATATTTTATTAAGGTTCTACTAAGATAGTAGATTGCCCTTTCTTTTCCTTGCTCGTCTTCTTGTGCCAACAATATGCCTAGAGACCTTTCTGTGGCTGATATGTATAACAACAGTTCTTTACCTTTGATAGGTGACATAAGAATAGGCGGGTTTATCAAATAAGTCTTCAAAGTAGCAAAGGCCTTATCACATTCCTCATCCCACATAAATGTAGTATCCTTGTGTAACAATCTGGTGAAGGAGTGACACTTTTCTGCTAATTGAGAGATAAATCTCCTTATTGATTGAATCTTTCCTTGTAGTGACCTCATTTGGCTAATATTTCTTGGAATCTCCATTTCTAGAATTGCTTGTACTTTTTCAGGATCAACTTCAATGCCTTTTGCTGACACTATATAACCCAATAACTTGCCAGATTGGACACCAAAGGCACACTTCTTTGGGTTTAGTCTAACTTTGAATTGTTCTAACCGAATGAATATTTTTCTTAGGATTTGTAAATGCTCTTCTCTATTGTGGGATTTTGCTAGAATGTCATCCACATAATCTTCTAAAAAAGTATGCATCATGTCATGGAAAATAGTTGTCATGGCCCTTTGATATGTAGCTCCAGCATTTTTTAAACCGAAGGGCATAACATTCCAACAAAAGGTACCCCAAGGGCAAGTAAATGCTGTCTTTTCTTGGTCTTCGAGAGAAATCTTGATTTGGTTGTAGCCACTAAATCCATCCATTAATGAATACATTGCGTGACCTGCTGTCAAATCCACTATGGTATCAATGCTTGGCAATGGGAAGTCATCTTTGGGACATGCAAGGTTTAAATCTCTGAAATCCGTACACACACGGATAGATTTATCATGTTTAGTAACTGGCACAATGTTAGAGATCCAATCAGCATATGCTATTGTTCTTATGAACCCCACCTTTAACAATTTTTCCAATTCTGCCTTGACTAGAAGAGCCACATGTGGGTGCATTTTCCTTAGTTTTTGCTTCACAGGTTTAACTCCGGGTCTAACATTCAGATGATGCATTATGAAATCAGGATCCAATCCAGGCATATCGGCATATGACCATGCAAAATTTACTTGTTGTTCTTGGAAGAATTTGATAAAGTCCTCTCTTTCAATAGATGTAAGTGATGCAGCCAAGTGTACAACCTTTGGCTCTAGTTCCGTGCCAATGTTAACTTTTTCTGTTGGTTCTATAAGAATAGATGACCGTTCTTCTTCATGTTCAGGCAAAGTATCCAATCTCTCTTCTAATGGTGCCACAGTTGGGTTTTCACCAAAAGAAACATCTTTTATTTTCATTGTTTTTGGTTCTAATGGTGCCACAGTTGGGTTTTCACCAATAGAACTTTTCATTTTTTTATTTTTTTTTATTTTTTCTTTTTTTTGACTAAGAGATTGGACCCTTGCTGTTGTCATCATGTCCGTATTGAGTTCGTTGGTGAAAGAGGGTTCAACCGCATTGAGGTATTGGTTTGTGGCTTGGTCATTTGGGAAGTAAAGTAAGTCATGTGGTTCAGTTTGATCCCAATCAATGAGGTCTGGATGTATCAAAATTAAGGAATTATTGGGTAAGGTATCATCAATAGGATTTATGGACATGACTTCGTTTGAGGGTTCATACATTGTATCGTTTAGGTCTATGATGTGCGCTTCCTCAAGATGATCCATGGAAGCAGGGTCAAAGTCCCCTTCACTTGAATCCTCGTCGACCTCTACGGGAAACAATGTGGGAAAAGCCACAAGCGGGTTAAAACTAACGTTTGAATTTCCCTCCTCTGAAGGTGTCCAAAATGTTTCTATCCATGCTCCACTACTAGATGCTTGTTCTATATTAGGCCTTTGAATAGAAGATTCTTCATTAATTGGAGCATCTTGTTTTGGGATTTTTGCATAAGTATGTATAACAATGACTTCTTTATCTTGACATGACTCATCTGATAAAGTATCCCATTCATAATCCCTAGAATCATCACTATCTCCTTCGGATTCTAATGCATTTATTTGAGGATGAAAATCATGCATTGGACTTGAACTTTCTCCCTTATGTTGAAAACCTACTCCGGATTTTTCATGACTTGCCCTCCAAACAGGTTCAATAGGTTCTAATAATCCTCTATTTCTTTGGCCTAGGGGTCCTCTTCCTTTGTATCCCATCTTTTGCATAATATCAAATCCTTTCCCATATTGTTCTGTTTGTTTATTAACATGCTGAATTCTTTCCATGGGAGTGTCTAGGGTACCATCCTCATCATGATAAAGCCATTGAAGGACATCATTCTCTTCCTTATCCCATGTTGCTTTTCTATCTTCCCTCACAAAATAAGAATTATACTTATGTGGAAGATGTTCTTTTGAGGGTTTTCCATGTGATTTAGGAGACATGGGCATGTCAAATAGAGAAACTGAATATTCTCCTACCCCTTTTGAACTAATCTTGCATTGTTTGTCAAATTTGTTCATCATCTCACTCATGTATTGGTAATGATCTGCTTTAGCTTGTTCTTTTTCCTCTTTAGTAGGTTTGTAGATCACTGTTTCCAATTTAGGTGCCACATATGGACTTTCCATCACATTTGGATCCTCGTAGCTCACTTTTTCCTTGCCCTTAGTTGATGTAGTTGAGCTAGCTTGAAGAGGATTTTGTGCATCTTCATTGGTGATTCTTGGAACAACTCCTTCACGATTATGTGGAATGTATAATTCATGCAAGGGTTTGAGTGCATTACAATATTGAAATGGATTTGAGTCTCCTCCAATTGTGATTTCTTCACCCATGTATGGGAACTTGATGCATTGGTGGTATGTGGAGGGGACAGCTTGCATCTCATGAATCCAAGGTCTTCCCAATAAAATGTTATAGGTTAATTTCATGTCCAACACTTGACATTTGGTTTCCTTCTTAACTGGTCCCACTTGGATGGGCAACACAATCATGCCTTTAGAAGCTCTTTCAGCCTCATCATAAGCTTTTATGGTGATTTTCTTTGTAGGGTCAATGCAAGACTCGGAGAAACCTAAGGATTTTACAAGACTCAATGTGCATATGTTAAGGCCAGCCCCTCCATCAATAAGGGCTCTTTTGACTCTATGCCTTTCGATCAAAACCTCTATATGTAATGGCAAATTTTGAGGATGAGTTATAGACATGTCATCTTGATCTGAAAATGAAAGACAATGAGGAGCCACAAGATTTCCTACCATATTTTGAAACTTTTCTTCCCCTAAGGTAGTAGAAACATGTGTTTCTTCCAAAGCTTTTTCCAAAATCTCTTTATGATTTGGTGACAACTTCAATAACTCTAAGATTGAGATTTGTGCTGGAGTACGTTGTAATTGGTCTACCAAACTATAAGGTCTTGCTACTGTAGGAGATTGTTTGACCACAATGTTGGATGGTGGGATATTGGTGTTTTGAGGGACTATCCCTTGTAAAGTCATTCTAGAATTCTGCCCTCTTGTAATGACATTTGTTGCTTCCTTTTGAGGCTGTTCATTAATGATGATAGCATTAACAATATGATCATATGATGGCGCAAAGTTGAGATTATTGGCGCTTTGTTTCTTGCCATTTGATGACTCACCTTTATCATGTTTGTAAAAAGGTTGTTTGAAGGCCGTATGATCTTCATTATTTTTGGGTCCATCAACAGTGATTATGTTATTATCTATCAAGTCTTGCACCACATTCTTTAATTGTAAACATTCATTTGTAGGGTGCCCCCGAATCCTATGATATTCACAATGATGCTTAGCATCCCACCAACCCGGCTTGTGGTCTGGTTCATAAGGTTTAATGGCGGGTAATGTAATAACATTGTTAGCTATGAGAGTCTTTAATGCAGTTTCAAGTGATTCTCCCAAGGGTGTAAAGTGTCTTGCAGGAGTGGGTTTCAAATACTTATCATACTTGCTGTTTTGATCTTTGTTTCCTTGATTATTCTTATTGGCATTGTTGTTGTTGTTGGAAGGTGCATTATATGCTTGATTAGCATTATTCACTTGATTTGGTGTCTTTGTAAGGGCAAATGGAATCACCTTCAAGTTGCTGGATTCCACTACACCATCATTAACAATACCTTTGTTGTTATTCCTTGCAGCATAACGGCTATTGTTGTTGTACCAACTTTTATTTGGATTGTTGTTATTGTTGGTATTGTTGTTGTTGGAGTTAGAGTTATTCTTATTTTCCTTGTGCAATTTCAACTCTCCACTCTTAATCAACACTTCTTCCGTTGTAATTTCGTTATCAATTAGATCTTGAAAGGTTTTGGGACATTGCATCCTTAGTCTATAATTCAGCTCGCTTCTTAAACCGTTAATAAAGATATCCATTTTTTCTTTCTCCGGTACACTTCTTGGATATCTAGCAAATGCAGTCCTCCATCTTTGCAAGAATGTGAGAAAGGCTTCTCCATCTTGTTGCTTCGTGTTACACAACGTTATCATGGTGACCTCATGTTTGATGTTATAAGAGTAATGAGTCACGAATTTAGATGCTAACTCTTCAAAGGATTTTATGCCGGATGGTAGTTTTGAAAACCAATCCATGGCTGTTCCTCCCCAAGCTTCTTGGGAATAGTCTCATTAAATAGGTTGATTCATGCATGAATTCAAGACTCAATGCACAAAACCCCCGAAGATGATCATGTGGGTCAGATGTTCCTTCATATCTCTCATATTTAGGAAATGTTACATTAATGGGAAAAGGCACCATGACCAAACTCTTATCAAATGGAAAAGGACATAATGTTTCAATAGAGAAAGGCTTAGGAGCCCCATTTTGTTTTAAATTGTCAATTTCCATTTGTAATGCCTTGAATTGTTTCCTCATTGCTTCCATAGGGTCTTCTATTTCCTTGGGCTTTAATTGTTCTATGTCAAAATCTTTAGGTAGCTTTACCCCCGTTTGTATTAAGTCCATGAAGTGTTTTTCTTTATCCATAAGCATGGTCTTTTTCATTAGTTCTATGAAATAAGGACATTGTCTTGCCTCTAATGCTCTTTCAATCGTGGCTTCTTCTGCAGTTGGGGGTAAGTTTGTATTATGAGGAGGCAATAAGTTGTTGCCTTGTGAATTTGCCTCTTGAGAATTAGGATCTCTTCCTCCATTATTAGAATTTCCTTGATTGTTGTTAAGATCCATACCTCCATTCATGTTGTTCCCTTGGTTGTTATTAGGATCTATGCCCCCATTCATGTTGTTCCCTTGGTTAGTGGGATCGATATTTCCTAGGGTACCACTAAACATGTTGTTAATGTCCTTTGCCTTAGTGGGATTTTCAGTCACTCGTGAAGTAATGAAAGTGTTCTTTGGAAATGGGAGCTCTTCTCCATTGTAGGTCCCGTCTGTTTGTAATGCTTTCCTTATAGAGAGTGACCTTGTAATAATAGGCATGAACAAACTTTAAGGGTATGTTGACTTTCTTCTCTTGATAAGCTATTTTTGGAATAAGGTAAAAGTTTTTGATCAATTTTAAATGGTTTAAAATTTTAATGGTGTTTTGATCAATAACTTTGGAATATCTTGTTTGAAAATAAAAACAATCTCAACACACACATCAATTGGGTACCATATCCCTAGAATGCTCTAATGTGTATATTTTTGAACATTTTCACAGGTTTAACACAAGAATAGCTTCCACACAATCTACCTAGCACATAATTGGTTCGTAAACATGGCTCTAATAGGTAGTTTTGCTATTTTACCGTTATGTAGTAAGTTTTCCGTTCAAAAGAGATCTTAGCTTTTCATCCCCCAACTATGTTAAGGGGCTTCCCACACGCACAAAAGCATGATTTTGCGCAATCCGTTAGGACTACTAGAGGAAGTTCGAAAGAGCTAAAATCCTTTTGTCGTGTACCCCATTAAGGATACCCGCGTTTCGTTTTATAGTGGGTCAAATTCTCGCGGCAAAAGCAAGTGTATCCCACTTTGGGCTGTCCCTCTCACCGGCCCTTCTAAGGCAATCTCGGGAGGCGAGCCCACTAAGTTTTAAACATATTCATTGAAAAGCATGAAAAATGGATTTGGTAGAGCAAGTTTGGGAATTTGATTCACTCAAAGAGTGAAGAGCATATCCCTATTGCTTTTCCCTTATCCCAAACACTCACAATCAAATTGGTTCTTTTTCAACCCCGTGACAAAGGGGTTCTTAGAATTGAAGTGTTTATTTTTTTCCTTTTATGATTAAACTATGTTTTTGAACTTTGAAAATGCCACAATTTAAGGGAAGTGCAAGCTTGATGAGAAAAATACCTCAAACGATGCTAGCAAAGGCTAGGCGCATTTTTAAGTAGTAGATTTTTCATTTTTCTCTCCAAATCCTCCTCTTACCTTGGCAAAATGTTCCCTCCACCAACAAGTTAGTCAGCACAATACAAACAAAGTGAGGGGAAACCAAAATCAAAGCTAAAAATGATATAATTGATTATGCTTTTGATTCTTTTTTTACCAAAATACTTGCAAAATTCTTACAAATTTAAGGACTAAATTCCCAATTCAATGAGACATATTTTCGTTTGTAAGCATCTACAACAGCAATATATTTGGCATGCAATTCTACTTCTTTCTCTAAATTATTATTGAGAACAAAGGTAGAATGTACCCGGTTTTCTTTCCTTATCCTCTTAGAGATCAATTTCTCCTCTAAGTTGTATCTTCTCTCTGGTTTTTGCACTTTCTTATGACAGACCATGCTCCTGAGACAAAAAAAAATGATAGTAAAGTTAGCATACAGTCCTTATTTTGACAAAATAGTGAAAATACTGTCAGGCGACATTGTCCAGACTACAGGCGAGATCAAATTTAATGAAGACGTGACTACTTTAACCGCGAGCGTCACCAAAAGGGGCTCAAGCGAGATCAAAATAGTCAAGTGCGATATTAAATTTATCAAACGCGTGAAATCTTTATTACAGGCGACAACAGCAATTACACTAATAGAAAATAGATGCTATACCAGGCGACATTTCTTCTGTTAAAGGCGATATCTAATTTAACAAAGACGTAATTACTTTAACCGCGAGCGTCACCAAAAGGGGCTCAAGCGAGATTAAAGTGATTACGTGCGATATCAAATTAAATGAACGCGCAAACTATTTATCCAAAAGTGACAAAGTAATTCAACTAAGCGACATCTTATTAAATGAAAGCGACATTTAAAATAATAAGAGCAACAAATCAAAAGCAAAGTGCAGTAAACTCCCTTTACACCAGGCGTGAACTAATTCGTCGGCCGCGGCTTTTAATTCATTGTAGGCGACATCCAAATAGCCAAAGGCATCATATCTTTGTGCGTCAGGCGATAACCTAATGTCTGCAGGCGTGATTTCTTTATCCAGAAGCGTGACTCTGCTGGTAAGAAGCGTGAGCGTTCAGACTCCAGGCGACATCTGAATTCCCGCGAGTGACATCTCTTTACTGTAGGCATGATTTCTTTACTGGTAGGCGTGATTTCTTTCCTGTAACCTGCAAACAGTGAGCAAAATCATGCAATTCTAGCCTAAATTTGCAAATAACGTGGAAATTTTGATAAATTTGAGGCCTAGGGCCCCACGGTGGGCGCCATTTGTGTGTGAGTGATTTACACCTTCATGAAATAACAAGATTTAAAGAGAATTTACACTATTCAAAGCAAACTAATCTAAATAATGCACAATTAATCTAAATATCTCATGGTTCTCTAAATTGAAGTGGTAAATGAGGCTCTCAGCTGCAAATCCTCACTAGTGACACTCTAATTATGAGAATTGAACTAAGAATGATATGCAAAATAGATCTAATTATCAAATTCTAGCTCTATTTGATAAGAAAATCTCTAAAATGATCAACAATTAAGCTAAAATATCAATGAAAATGCTAAGTGAGTGGTGTGGATGCAAATTGCAAGAGCTTTGCTGCAATTCAAAGATATGGAGTGGATGAATAATGCCTCAAAATGCCTTCTATTTATAAGATTTTCCCAAGGGTAGGGGGTAGAGTGAGATAACCATGGTTATGCTTGGGTAAGGTCAATTGGCTTTGCTTTGTCCCTAAATGGGGGGACAAACATTTAAATGGTTTCAAAAGGCTGGACCATTTCAACAAAAGTGAGTGATTTGTGTCCATTTTGTCTCCTTTTTCCTTTGTTGAGAGAATTTCATATTTATTATTTAATTAAAGTAATTAAATTTAGCCATGAAGGGTAAGAGGTTCCTTTTGATTTTTCATTTCAACAACTATGTCATTAATTGAATTTAATCAATTTCTTAGTGTTTTTCCCCTTTTCAAGCCTTATTTAATCATTTAATCATTTAATTGAATTTTCCTTTGATTCAAATTGCCTTTGTTCCATTTATTGATTTTTAGTGCTATTTTGATGACTTGATTGCACCTTTTGATTGAATTAAGCCTTTGCCAATTTTCTGTGTCTACAAGTACTTTCTCACTGTTATCTATTTTAAGATCCAGTATTGAATAAGGAACAGAGTTAAATCTATTAGATCAGGTGTACCCACCTTGGTTTTGTAGAGCCAGAAGTGAAGAGGGCAGTCTTGTCCCTATAGTTGGTCCAGTTGCCTATAGATTTCTCACATTTGGAACTAACCCATCCTTAATATCAGTCATAGGCATATTGGTATCTCATGGAGTGTAAAATCCTATCCAGGAACCAACAATATGATTGTGAAGGATCGCAAAACTGGTGAAGAAGATATTGAGAAAAATGTTTCACTATGTGCAAGAAAGAGTGTAGAAGGCATGTGATGATTTGTGTTCTGTCTCTAAGTCTATGAGCTTGTATTTTTGTATGGTACAATGTTTAGAATGTTTGTCTATGATTGTAGAATTTGATTAGTTGATTATAGTAAGTTATAGTGAAAATTGTGTGGACTGGTCACAGGACAATGTAGAGGAAAATAGTGAAATGGTTACTTTAATTTTGAGTATAACATGTATGTGAGATAGAGTTATGTTGGTGAGATTAGGATGTGGCATAAGACATGTGGCACTTCAGCTTATGTGGACATGATGTCATAGTGATCATGGTGATGACAGTTGTAGTGTGTGACCTTGAGACATCTTATTTGGTGTCGACCTATAAGATTTGGCATATTCTACCATGTGCGAAGATAAGTTATGGATTATGGAGTATGTTGGCCAACTGATGTTTGTTATTTACTTGTCCAAGATCTCATGTGTATCTTGACAAGAGTTTATGCAAAAAAATTTTGTTAAGAAAGTCCTAATTGGTGTCAACCTAATAAGTCATTTGTATCATGTATAAAGGAGTGAGTCAAATGATGCAAAGAGTGTGGGAGCGAATGAAAATGGGTGGATGTGAAGACTGCTGACGTAGAGAAGGTAGTGTGATACTTGTACTTCATTGGAACTATTTTAGCAAATGAGTTGTTGTTAGTTAGTTCATTATCTACAATCAGTATATTTATATAGTCTAATTTGGATAGTGGTTCTAGAAGGTGGGTTTAACCTTCAGAAGGTAGATGTAACCTTTATAAGGTAGATTTAACCTTCAAATTGGGCAAGTTTCTTTGAGCAAAGAAAGGCTCATTCTATCAACTCCTAAAAGGGTTTTTGACCTGAAGAAAGAAGTTTTTCCTTTAATAGGGACTTTTTACTCATTGTATTTATCTACTCCTTATAGGGAAATATCTTGTAAATGAGATACTCTATTACTAGTACATTATTTATGGGTTTAATCCCCACTGGGGTTTTTCCCTTAACAGAGTTTTCTCAAAAATAATTCTTGGTGTTCTAATCTATATTATTTTTGAGGTTTCATATTTGTATTTACTATTTTGATTTGAAAAGATATAGTTTTATATTAATGACATGAAATTTATTTACCCCCCCTTTCAGTTGCATCCAATAAAGTTATGACACTAACAAATGATAGAAATGGTGATGGGTTGTGGCTCTTTCGAAGGGTAGAAATTGTTAAAGGTTGTGACAATTGCAAAGGTTAAACATGATGAAGAGGTGTGACTCTCCCCCACATTGGAAGATATAAAAGGGATAAGGCTTTATTTTAGGACATTCAAGTGAAATCAATGTGGGGTATAATATATTATTCACAAAGGAAACAATAGAAAGTGGTGACTCAATTCTTTTTTTTTCTTAACTGAAAGGTATCCCCACGACATAGTTTAATGCCCAACCTGTCTTACCTTGGTCCTACATATTTCCAAGTTGTGGTTCAAGAAGGGGTGAGCTAAGGAAAGACTATCTCTCTAAGAATTAATGTAATGAGAAAAAAAAAGTGACTACTTCAAAAGGCAAAGTTATGAAAAGTCGTGACACTTGAAAAGGAAAAAATAGCGAAGGTTTGTGACTCTATCGAAGAGTGGAAATTGTGAAAGCTTGTGATGATTGCAAATGGAAAACATGATGAAGAGGTGTGACTCTCCTCCCACATTGGAAGATATAAAGGGAAGAAGGATTAATTTTAAGAGGACATTCAAGTGAAATCAATGTGGGGTATAATACATTATTCACAAAGGAAAAGTTATGAAAGGTTGTGACACACACAAAGAATAGAAATGGTGATGGATTGTGACTCTTTTGAAGGGTGGAAATTGTGAAAGGTTGTCACGATTGCAAAGGGTAGACATGATGAAGAGATGTGACTCTCCCTCACCTTAGAAGATACAAAAGGGAGAAGCTCTCAATTTAGGATATTCAAGTTTAATCAATGTGAGGTATAACATATTATTAAAAAATGCAACAATGAAAAGTGGTGACTCAATTTTTTTTTTTTAACTTAGAGGTATTCGTGTGACTAATTCTAGTGCCCAAACTTCCTTACCTTTCTCTTACATATTGTCAAGTTGGGGTTCAAAAAAGATGATTTGAGGCAAGACTAGCCCTCCAAGGATTAATGAAAGAGAAAAAGGAATAAGAATAAAATAAGGAAGTGATTCATTCATAAGGAAAAGTTATAAAATGTTGTGACACTCACAAAGGATAAACATAGTGAAGACTTGTGACTCTTTCCAAGAGTGGAAATTATGAAAGGTTGTGACTCTTTCTAAGAAAATATATGGTGAAGAGATGTGACTCTCCCCCACATTAGAAGATATAAATGGGAAAAGGCTTCAATTTAAGAGGGCATTCAAATAAAATCAATATGGGGTATAATACATTATTCACAAAGAAAATAATGAAAAGTGGTGACTTAATTCATTTTTTTTGTTAACTCAAAGATATAATTATGAATCAACTCAATGACCAAACTTCCTTACCTTGGTCTTACATATTGTCAAGTTGGGGTTGAAGAAGGGGTGAGTTGAAGAAAGACTCACCCTCTGAGAAATAATGGAAAAGAAAAAGGAATACAAAAAAAAAAAAGGAAATGACTCATTCAAAAGGAAAAAGTTATTAAAGGTTGTGACACTCACAAAGGACTAAATTGGTGAAGGGTTGTGACTCTTTCTAAGGGTAGAAATTGTGAAAGGTTATGATGATTTCAAAGGGTAGAAATGATGAAGAGGTGTGACTCTCCCCCACATTGGAAGATATAAAGGGGAGAAGGTTTTATTTTAGGAAGACATTCAAATGAAATCAATGTGGAGCATAATATATTATTCACAAAGGCAATAATGATAAGTGGTGACTCAATTATTTTTTTTGTTAACTCAAAGGTATCCTTGTGACTCAGGTCAATGCCCAACCTAACTTAGCTTGGTCATACATATTGTCAAGTTGGAGTTCAAAAAGGGGTGAGTTAAGGCAAGACTAGCCCTCTAATAATTAAAGGAAGAGAAAAAGGAATTAAAAAAAAGTTAAGAAAGTGACTCTTTAAAAAAGAAAAGTTATGAAAGGTCATCACACTCATGAAGGACAAAAATAGTGAAGGTTTGTGACTCTTTCAAAGGGTGGAAATTATGAAAGGTTGTGATGATTGCAAAGGGAATACATGATGAATAGGTTTGAATCTCCCCCACATTGGAACATATAAAGGGGAGAAGGTTTCATTTTAAGAGTAAAATCAAGTGAAATCAATGTGGGGTCTAATATATTATTCACAGAGGCAATAATGAAAAGTGGTGATTCAATTCTTCTTTTTTTGTTAACTCAAAGTTATTCCTAGAACTCAACCCAATGCCCAATCTGTCTTACCTTGGTTTTACATATTATCAAGTTGGGATTAATGAAGCGGTGAGTTGAGGCAATATTATCCCTCTATGAATAAATAGAAGAGAAAAAAGAATAAGAAACAAATAAGTGACTCTTACAAAAAGAAAAATTATGAAAACTTGTGACACTCACAAAGGACAAAAATAATAAAGGGTGATGACTCTTTTGAGGGTGACAATTGTAAAATCTTGTGATGACTAAAAAGGGAAGACATGATGAAGATATGTGACTCTCCCCCACATTGGAAGATACAAAGTGGAGAAGGTTTCAATTTAGGAAAAAATTCAAGTGAAATCAATGTGGGGTATAATATATTATTCAAAAAGGCAATAATAAAAAAGTGTTGACTCAATTTTTTTGTTAACTCAAAGGTATTCCTATGACTTGATCCAATGCTCAATTTTCCTTACCTTGGTCTTACATATTGTCAAGCTAAGGTTCAGGAAGGAGTGAGCTAAGGCAAGACTAGCCCTCTAAGGATTAATGGAAGAGAAAGAGGAATAAGAATAAAATAAGGAAGTGATTCCTTCAAAATAAAAATTTATCAAAGGTTGTTACACTCACAAAGGACAAACAAACATGAAGGGTTGTGACTCTTTTTAAGAGTTATAATTGTGAAAGGTTGTGATGATTACAAAGGGAAAATATGATGAAGAGATGTGACTCACACCTACATTGGAAGATACAAATGGGAGAAGATTAAATTTTATGAGGACATTCAAATGAAATCAATGTGAGGTATAATATATTATTCACAAAGATAACAATGAAAAGTGGTGACTCAATTCAATGTTTTTTGTTAATTCAGAGGTATTTCTGTGACTTAGCACAATGCCCAACCTACCTTACCTTGGTCTTACATAATGTTAAGTTGGGTTTAAGGAAGGGGTGAGTTGATACAAGACTAGTCATCTAAGAATTAATAGAAAAGAAAAATGAATAAGAAGAAAATAAGGAAGTGACTCCTTGAAAAGGAAAAGTTATGAAAGGTTGTGACACTCGTAAATGACAAAAATGGTGAATTTTTTTTACTCTTTCGAAGGGTGGAAATTATGAAAGGTTGTGATGATTACAAAGGATAGATATGATGAAGAGATATGACTCTCCCCCATATTGGAAGATAAAAAGGTGAGAAGGTTTCATTTTAGGACGATATTCAAGTGAAATCAATGTGGGGAATAATATATTATTCACAAAGGCAACAATGAAAAGTGGTGACTCAATTCAATTTTTTTGTTAACTCAGAGGTATTCCTATGACTCATCACAGTGCCCAACCTGACTTACTTTGGTTTTTTAAATTTCCAAATTGGGGTTTAAGAAGGGGTGACCTAAGGTAAGACTAGCTTTCTAAGAACTAATGGAAGAGAAAAATGAATAAGAAGAAAATAAGAAAGTGACTCCTTCAAAAAGAAAAGTTATGAAAGGTTGTGACACTCACAAATGAAAAAAATGGTGAAGGGTTGTGACACTTTTTAAGGGTGGGAATTGTGAAAGGTTTCTATGATTACAAAAGATAAATATGATGAAGATGTGTGATTAGATGATATAAAGAGAAGAAGGTTTCAATTTAGGAGGACATTTAAGTGAAATAAATGTGGGATATAATATATTATTCAAAAAGGAAGAAATGAAAAGTGGTGACTCATTTTATTTTATTTTGTTAACTTAGAGGTAACCTGTGACTCAACCTAGTGCCCAACCTCGCTTACATTGCTCTTACATATTGCCAAGTTGAGGTTTAGAGAGGGGTAAGCTAAGGAAAGACTAGCCCTCTAATGATGCACACAATATCTAGAAATTCATGAACATTGGTTAAGCCTGGGATTCAGAGTTAAAATTTCTACCAATGGCAAGAAAATTGATGGCCCAAGACAACTATGCTACCCATGCAGGTTGTAATGCAAAGAGCACAACAAGAAGATAGGGAAATGTACTATCTCCTTCACAACTACTCAATCTTGGATTTGGCACAACCCAATCTTCCTAACCATGGGATATGAGGTATATCAATCAAGTAATGATGTCTAAGCACCTTCCCTACTTCATTTCAATACCCTAAAGTCTTACATCAGTTCTTCCAAAATGAGGACTTAGGGACACTTTCCCTATTTTAGACCAAATATGTAAGTATTCACCAGTGACACTTTCTACCCAACTTAAAGGTTGGAACACCTTATTTGGGAAATATTAATAGAGAATTAGTCACCAAATTGATTCCACAACACCCACAATACACTGAACTCAAATTGACCTATGCATCCTACTAGATCTCTTCAAATGAATTTTGGTGTGCAAATTCCCACTATGGATGAGAATAAACAAAATAAGGGAAGATTAAAGTACCCTTTTTGATGACTCTATGATCCCCAAATTCCCAAGGACCAACTCCACTCCAACGGCACTCAACCCCCACAATGCTCATAGACCTAATTGGCTAGATTAGGCTTGGATTACACTACAAGTGATCAAGGATGGGTACATAGAATTAGTGTGGGGTTTTTGAAACTTTCATCTACCTCTAGAAAACTCAAATCCACCTTCTAAATAGTCTTTCCAATCAAATCAATTGTTTGCACACCACTTCATACAACCAACTGGCCAAATACATAGAGATATTTAGCCTAGGGCTTGATGCAAAACCCTTCAGACCTCCAGATCTTGCCCTGATCCTTAGGAATCATTAATAATACATTTCTAACTTTTATTTCCCAAGTGTCCATGGAATTCCACTAGTGAAATGTCAAGTTAGGGCCCCATTTGTGCAACAGGCCTCGTTTGGCCTCCTTCCTGGACTACCTTTTCAAATTTGTTTATACATTTTTCTATACATACCCAAATAAAATAAATCCAAATATTCTATAAATTATATTCAAAAATATTTCTAATCATTTCATTAATTTGATGTGGTCACTCCGTATACATTTGTACCAGGCAGGGTTTGCTTAGGAAAATTGGTGTTTTTTCATTAAAATTGCATCAAACTTCATGTTACAATGTCTAACCTCTTGGAGAGTCTTGAAAATGCTTAAATATGTCCGAATCCAAGTTCCAAATGGTCCATGATCACTTGTGACCATTGGAAAACAAATTTTAACTTCTCGAGCAATTTTTCAAAAGTTGCTTGAGCAACTTTTACATCTTTTGCAACATTTCTTGTAATTTTCCATTTTTGCAATCCTAATGACTTGGACACCTTTAAAAACACCTATACCTGACTAAATATTCTCAAAATGATCCAAATCATTGGAATCGTGTCTAAAACTCCTAAAACACACAAAATACTTAATCACACCTATCACCTATGGACTTGAAATCCAAGTTGACTAAGGCATCCTAAGGCTTATAGGTGTGCCTTAGGGATCCTTGAACATATAAGTTGGATCAAAACATAAGAAGGATGATCTCAAGGATCCATCCTATTATTAAAAAGTAAAACATAAAATAAAACATGAGGAACATCCCGGATGTTGCCCTAAGTACCCTGCACCATACTCCTCAAGACAAAAGAACTCAAGTCTCTTGAGTTGGGATGTCTTCTAGTTTGAATCCAGCATTTTGAATAGCTCCAAGAGTCATCCAAGTGGCATCTTCTAATGTTTGATTTTTCCATTTGACTAATAATTCATATAATGTAGTCCTCCTTATTTATTTGGTTACTCTCTTGTCTAGGATGCACTTAATCTCCATAATGGATGGTGTGGGTAAGCCTTTCATATCATTTCCATGTTGAATATCTTCCTCACCTACAACACAAACATCACTAACAGGACCTTTATATGCGTATAAGTCAGCCAAATTAAAGATATGAGATAAACCAATATGAGAAGGTAATTCAATCTTGTAGGAATTATTTCCACATTTCTTTAGGATCTTGAAAGGACCAAGTTTATTCATCATAAGGTTGGTGTACTTCTCCTCGGGTAGAATTTCCTTCTTGAGATGAATCATCACCATATCTCCCACCTTAAACTACAAATTTCTTCTCTTCTTATTTGCATGCTATTTTTACTTATCTAAGGTGTGTTGTAACTTTTTTTGACCTACCCATGGATGTTCTTCATAACCTCAGCAAAGTCTTTAGACAAGGCACTCCTTTTATCCATATCCTTAACATCTTTTATTTCTAATACACCCCTAGGGTGAATACCATACACAATCCAAAAAGGAGTTAAACCAGTGCTCCTATTAACAGAGTAATTATAGGTGAACTCTTCTTGGGCTAGAATAGAATCCCAAGTAGCCTCATACTCTTGGGTTAGGCATCTCAACAAGTTACCAAGTGATATATTTATAACTTTAGTCTGATCATCAGACTATGGGTAATATGCAGAGGACAAAGATACATTGGTTCCAAGTTTTCTCCATAGTGTTCTCCAAAAATGTCCCAAAAACTTAGGGTCTTTATTATATATGATTGAAAAGGGTAAGCCATGAATTCTAACAAATTCCTTAAAGAATAACCCTATTATATGAGATGCATCATGAGTTTTCCTACATGGTATAAAGTGTGCTATTTTAGAGAACCTATCCACTAATACATAAATACTATCAACTCCATTTTTAGTCTTAGGAAGACCAAGGGAAAAGTCCATACTTACTCAATTCCATGGCTTTGAAGGGACAATAAATGGGATATACATCCCTACATTTGATGTGTGGCCCTTTTCTTATTGACAAACCAATCAATTCTCCACAACTTTTTTGACATCTATTTGCAGCTTGGACCAGTGTTAGAATCTCCTTACTAGTTCAATTGTTTTATCCATACTAAAGTGTCTTGCTAAACTCCCATAGTGCTTCTCTTTTATTATGTTTTCCCTTATGGATTCTTTTGGCACACACAACAAACTACCTTTGAAAATTAATCCATCTTGCACAAGGAATTCTAAGAAATCAGTGTGGTATCTCTCTATGATGTTAGTACAAACTTGATAAGCTTCCTTGAAGTCATCATTTGTGGCATACATATCTTTCATAGCATGAACCCCAACACTCTCCAATTGAATAGATTGAATGGTTAAGTGTCTCCTACTAAGAGCATCAGTAACTTTATTCACAATCTCTTTCTTATGTTTGATAGTAAAGGTGTAAGATTGTAAAAATTCCATCCATTTCACATGCCTATGGTGAAGTTTATCCTTCCTATTTAAGAAACTTAGAGCATTATTATCAATAAAAATAATGAACTCCTTGGGCAATAAGTAATTCCTCCATTTTTTAAGGGATTGAACCATAGCATATAGTTCAAGGTCATAAGTTGGATATTTTTGTTTTGCTTCATTCAAATTCTCACTAAAGAAGGAAACTAGCCTCCCTTCTTGGCTTAGGATCCCACCAATAGCCTTGTTGCTAGCATTACACTCCAATCTGAATACCTTGTGAAAGTCTGGTAGAACTAGGATGGGTTTCTCTGTAGTTATTCTCTTCAACAACTCAAATGATTCATTAGCTTCATTAGTCCATTCAAAAACACATTTCATTCCCCCCTTAATGGTGTTAATGATAGGATTATATATGCCACTAAATTTTATAATGAACTTCCTATAGAAACTACACAAGCCATGGAAAATTTTTACCTCTGAAGAAGTAGTAGGTGGTGGCCAATTGAGGATGGCTTCAACCTTAGAAAGATCCATCTTGAGACTACTTTTGGATATCACAAAACCTAAGAACACAAGTTCTTCTTGAAGGAACACACACTTCTCCAAATTGACCTTCAATTGTTCCTCATGGAGCTTCTTCAATACCATGTCCAAATTCTTGAGATGTTTCCTTGCTCCTACTAAAAATCAGAATTTCATCAAGATATACAACAAAAAATTTATTGAGAAAAGGTTTCAAGACTTCATTCATAAGTCTCATGAAAGTGCTTGGAGAATTTGAGTGACCAAAATAAATTACAAGCCATTCATAAAGACCCTCAGTGGTCTTGAATGTTGTCTTCAACTCATCTCCACCCCTTATCCTTATCTAATGATAGCCACTTTTGAGATCCACCTTGGAGTAATAACTTTCTCCCCCTAAATAGTCCATTAGATCCTCCATTCTAGGCATAGGAAACCTATATCTTATGGTTATCCTATTGATTTTCCTAAAAATTTTACATAACCTCCATGTACCTTCTTTCTTGTGTACTAAAATTGATGGGACTACACAAGGACTCACACTCTTCCTAATGAACGCTTTGGACAAAAATTCTTCAATCTATCTTGCTATTTCCTTATTTTGTTCAGGGGTCATTTTGTATGCTACCTTGTTTGGGAGTGTGGCTCCTAGTATGAGGTCTATGCAATGACTCACTTCCCTTTTTGGTGATAAGGTTTCTAGGGTACTTCTTCCAATCAAACCATTGTATTGATCTAATAGTACCTTAACTTCTTTAGGACCTACATTTCTGCTCATGTATTTGAACTTTGGTTATTCTAGGGGTTTCCTTTGAGGTCTCACAACTAATGAAAAATAAGGTGTATCCTTCTCCTTTAGGACCTTCATGAACTCTTTCTCTCCTACACACATGAAACTACTCACAACATGCTTCTCTTTCCCATCATCAGGAAGTGGATTCATGACATACTCAACACTAACCTTGTAAATGGTATATACATTATTTCTCCTATCATGTTTAGCATTGACATCAAATTTCCAAGGCCTCCCTAACAAAATGTGACATACATCCATTTTAGTGACATCACACAAGACTCTATCTGTTAGCACTTGTAAAAAAAATTCATGGCTCTAGTGCTTTTGTTTTGGTCTCTGCAATTTATTTTAGGTCCTTGGCACAAACCCTTGGTTCAAAAATTCAAAAACTAGTCGTTGGTGTAAAACCCTTTGTTTTTACCCTGGCCTTGTTGTAATTTCAAGTTAACTTTTTGGGCCACTTAAAACCTTTTATCTGCATGTGCTATTTAAATGGGTTCACTTTATGTCATGCGGTTAGGTTCTTCATGTGTTGGTGAGGTCCCCTTTATTTTTCCTTAGTGCCCATGTTTTAATTTTTCCTGAGCCCTATAGTTCCCTGTCGAAATGTTTTCCCTAAGTCATGCTTTAATATTTTCCTATGTTTTGGCAGCCTTTATTTTCCCTGGGCCCGGCTCTAACACCATCTCCATCTAATAGTGGGCGTATCTTCTCAAATGATGTGTCAGACGCATAAGATCTTGAGATGGCCATCGATTCTTTGTATGACGTAGCCTTTCTTTTTGAGCGGGTCCACTTGCCAGGTGTGCAAATTTGGCTGTCTCTGATTGGTCCACCTATTATGATTCAGAATGTTGTTAGTGGGACCGGTCTTCTTGGCATTCAAGTAGATTAAAGTTCATTGTAATCTTGTGGCTATCATTATACTGTTGATATAACATGCTTGATTTTTAATGCAGCGGTATAGTGACAGCCGTTGATTCTCTTTAAGATGGTAGGTGGGTCCATTGACACATATGCATAGTTGGAAACTTCTGGTTGGTCCATGTAGTAACACATTGGCATGCTGTCAGTGGGACCTGGTTGCCGGATGTGTTAGTGGGTCCTGATCTTGTTAGAGAATCGACGAATGACGTATGATCTCATTGAGTGTGTCAGAGGCTTAAGATCTTCAGATGGTCATTGATTTTTCCTAGAGCGGACCCATTAGATTTCTCTATCTTTTTAGCAGATTCTGATAAATTTTTTCTTGGTTCACTGATTCACGTGATGATTTGGTGGAGGCTCTTAAGATTTAGCGATTTGGCGTATAGTGTTCATTGAATCACTAACTTTTCTAGCGGTGCCCTCAAAGTTCTCGTGAATGGGTGAGGATCCCTTTGGTCATGTGTTCACCAAATAGAAATAAGGGTAAAGGTTTGCTGAGAAGTGGGACCGTCTGGTGATTCATTGCTGAGGTGTCAATTTTTGACTGGTCAAGCTTTATGGTGACAGGAATCTTTCAGTGAGACCTACAGTGAAGGATTTTTGATCAACGGTCGGCACATGATCTTAAGGAATATTCCTACCCTATGAGATCATGCACCATTCATTGATCTCGCATCTTAGTTGGACGTGTCAATGGGTCCTGTGTCAGTGGTGATTGGGTGGAAATAGCAAATGATATAATGACATGTGGCAGTTTGCAGGTGGGCCTAGGTGGGGTCGAAGGCTCTTGGCAGTTTTGACAAAGTGGTTAGCAGCCCGACAAATTTCCAAGGCTTCGCTCATTCAGGTGAAATAGCAACAGTTCTCTAAGTGTTTTAGTGGTTCAGCGAACAAGCGTTCACTGAATCGCTAAACTTTCTGGCGGATAGATAAAGTGTTTCATGAACTGGTGGTGTCCTTTTGTCACTAGTTCGCTAAATGTGGGACTGAGGTTAATGTTTTCCTGTGGTCACCAGGTCGCGGAGTTAAAAGGTGGGTTAAGTTTTCTTTTCACAAATTGGAAATGCATTGTCGCATGGTCGCTAGAGGGTAAACCAAAGGTGGCAATTGAGTTAAGATCATAAAGACTGTGAAAGGGAGAGATCTGATGGTCACGACTTAAAGTTGATCTAATTTTAAATGTTGACCACTGATTTTCTATTAAAGCCATAAAATGACCATTGAAGTTCAAATTTGAATTTGCAGAGGGTTTCAAGTGATAGAAGGTACCAAAATTTATGGTTTTAATGGCCAGTTTCGATTGATTTAGTGGTGCTAGTTGTTGCAAACTGGTTCGAGGGTCCCTGTGGTAGGTGGCATGATGTTTTTGTACCAGAAGAAGTATGGTTTTGTGCTCGAGGTATGTTTGCAGGTGGCCAATTTGACTAGTGTTCATGGCAATTCCTTGTTGTTTTGTATTGTCCTCACGGATTTTGATGATTATAGATCCGTCTGAGATTCATTTTCTCTGGGTTGCTTATGTTTCTTCCCCTGCAATAAATTTTGATGTAGTTTTTGGTTGGTTGAGTTGTTGAAACCCTAACCCTAGTCACCTGAAACTTGATGCATCCTTTTTGAGGATTCCAAGGTGACTAGGAGTATAAGAAGTAAAATATTTTATTTTGAAAGGGTTTTGATCTTGATTAGTTCCAGGGAGTTGTAGTAGGTGGTATCTTATTGTGTCAGATTGAATAGAATTTCCTTGTAGTCTTTTGTAGGTTATTGAAGTGGTTTTCTCTCTTCTCTGCTTTGAACATGTACATGATTCATTATACTTAATACAATTATTTCAAGCTTTCAAGTCTCTCCTTGGTGTCAATCTTGTAAATTCTAGATTTTCTGATCTATTGCATAGGGTTACCTTTGTATATGTTCTAGTCTTCAGTTCTTGATCGAGGATCAAGTGAAATATACTTTGGATAGGACATAGATTCACTTTGATTTGTCTACAGAAGGATATTATAAGTAGTAGATGAGCTGAAATACTTGTGTTTATGGCTATGAGTCTTTGATAATAGTTGGTTCATGTTTCAATGTGTGTATTTGAGATTTTCCCAATGGATAATGGCACTGATCAGAGATTAGTATATTTAGTTGAGTTCAATGCCTGATTGGCCCTTGCTTACTTCTCTCCATCTCTAGATATCAACACTCTTCAAGTTTTAATTGTATTTGGTTGATAGTAGTAATAACCTATAGTAATGGAGAGTCAATGAATGTGAGGTTAGCATTTAGCACTTTCTTACTATTCAATCTGTTGTTTAGACCCAGTCTTTGGTGTGTGAAGTATAGTTTTCACTGGGTTAGGTGCACCCGCCTTGGTTTTGCATAGCCAAAAGTGAAGAGGGCAGTCTTGCCCCTATAGTTGGTCTAGTTGCCCTAATATCCTTATACATTTTGGAACTAACCAATCCTAAAATCAACCTAAGGGTATATTGGTAGCCTAAGAGCATAAGCGTCCATTTTGAACACCAACACTATCCACATATTCACATGTGTTAAACTCTACCCAAACTTGTTCACAAATTAGTGTTTCTTTGTCTTTTGTCAACCATGAGGCTTTGTAAGGAAATGGATGAGAGATTCTTTGTAGTTTCATTTTATCAACCAACTTCCTAGAGGTAAGATTATATGTTGATCCGGAGTCTACAATCACTTTGCATACCTTATTGTTTATTCTGCAACTTGTCCTAAATAGTGATTTCCTCTGAGGTGGCTCTGAAGTATTGGGTACTCTTAAGAGTGTCCTTTGCATAATGAGGAATTATCCTTGTTCTTGATTTATAGGTCTTGAAGTTGTGCTATGATAATAGGACACACTCTAACCATACTCCTCTTGTGTCAATTGTACCCTTCTATCTCCTCCTTGTCTATTTGTACTAAGCTTATTAGGACACCTAAAAGATTGGTGCCCAATCTGGTTATGAGTGAAAAATTTACTAGTGAAGACACTGTGTCCTCTTCCACCAAACCTACCTTTTGTGTTTGACCTCCTACCTCTGAATGCACCCTTGTTTCATGATTCACCCTCTAATTCCTAGCTTCTTCATTCACCTTGGGTCTTAGGGAATGATCCTCTTCCATTGAACCTACCTCTACCTCTAAAGTTGTTCCCTGTTCCTCTATTATTTTGTTATCCTTTCCTCCTTTGATTCTCCTCAACCCTCAGTGCCATTTGATAGCACTTGTGGATTGTCTCAAGGTTGAAAAAACTTACTTCATCTTGGATGCCAAATCTGAGACCATTTAAGTACCTTGCCAATTTTGTTTCTTAGTCTCTGGTATCTTTGCTTTAAGAGTCATTCTATGGAACTCTTTTGTGTAATTACTCACATCAAGGTATTTTTATCTTAGACTTTGGAGTTTCTTATGTAGGAATACTTCATAATCCTTTGGGACAAACTGTCTCTTAATCTCCATCATCATCTTCTTCCAAGTGGTGATTGGATTCCTCCCTTCTTCTATCTTTTTATTCTACAAGAAGTTCCACCAACTAATGGTTGGACCCTTCATTTTATACTTAGCCAATCTCATCTTCTAGCTCTTAGATACTTCCTCACATTTGAATTAATTCTCTACTACTTCAATCCAATCTATGAATTCCTCTAGATTCATATTTCCAAGAAACATGGGGATGTCACACTTATCTTTCTTTCCAACCCTTTATAGGGCCTCTAAGAGGGGTCTTTGGTCAATAGGTACCTCTCCTATTTCATGTATGGGAGCCTCTTCCTTATCTAACTCCTCAGCAACACTCTTCCCTTGGTTTCTCTTTAACTTCTCCAATTCTACTTCAAGCCTCCTCCTCCTAGCATCTTTCTCTCTCACAATCTTTTCCAATTCAACATTGATCACTCTTGAAGGGATTTCTTCATCACCCTGATCCTCCATGATTCAAGTGGCTTCCCAAAGAATAATCCTAGGGCTCTAATACCACCTGATGTAGAGAGCACAACAAGAAGACAAGGAAATGTACTATCTCCTTCACAACTCCTCAATCTTATATTTGGCACAATCCAATCTTTGTAAGATTTGGATATGAGGTATATCAACCAAGAAGTGATGTCTAATCACCTTCCCTACTTCACTTCAATACCCTAAGGTCTTACACTAGTTCTTCCAAAATGAGGACTTAGGGACACTTTCCCTATTTTAGACCAAATAAGTAAATCTTCACCAATGACACTTTCTACCCAACTTAAAGGTTTGAATACCTTATTTTGGAAATATGAATAGAGAATCAATAAAAAAATTGATTCCACAACACCCATAATACATTGAGCTCAAACTGGCCTATAAATCCTACTCGATCTCTTCAAATGGCTTTTGGTGTGCAAATTCCCACTATGGATGAGATTAAAAAAAAAAGGGTAGATTCAAGTACCCTTTTCTATTACTCTAATATCCTCACAGTACCAAGGACCAACTCCACTCCAGCAACACTCAACCCTCACAATGCTCACAGACCTAATTAGCCAAATTAGAGTTGGATTACACTACAAGTGATCAAGGATGGGTACATAGAATCAGTGAAGGGTTTTTTAAACCTTCATGTACCTCCAAATAACTCAAATCCACCTTCTAATTGGTCTCTCTAATCAAATCAATTATCTGCATAGCACTTCATACAACTGACTGGCTAAATACATAGAGATATTTAGCCTAGGGCTTGATGCAAAACCCTTCAAACCTCCATATCTTTCCCTGAGCCTTAGGAATAATTAATAATACATTCTTGACTTGAATTTCCCCAGTGGTCATGGAATTCCATTGGTGAATATCAAGTTAGGGCCCCATTTGTGCAACAGGCCTGGTTTGGGCTCCTTCCTAGACTATCTTTTCAAATTTGTTTATAAATTTTTCTATACAGACCCAAATGAAATCAATCTAACTATGCTAGAAAGTAGATTCAAAAATATTTCTAATCATTTCATTAATTTTATTTGGTCACTTTGTACACGTCCGTGCCAGGCAGGGTTTGCTCAGGAAAACTTGTGGTTTTTCATTCAAACTACATCAAACTTCATGTTACAATGTCTAACCTATTATAGAGGCTTAAACATGCTTAAATATGTTCAAATCCAAGCTCCAATCATTCCATGAGAAGTTGTGACTGTTGGAAACCAAATTTGAACTTCTGGAGCAACTTTTCAAAAGTTACTCGCGCAACTTTTACATCTTTTGCAACATTTCTTGCAATTTTGCATTTTTACAATCCTAATGACTTGGGAACCTATCCAAACACATATACCTGACTAAATATGCTCAAAATGATCCAAATCATTAGAATCATGTCTGAAACTCCTAAAATACACAAAATACCTAATCACACCTATCACCTATGGACTTGAAATCCAAGTGGACTAAGGCACCCCAAGGATTATAGGTGTGCCTTAGGGATCCTTGACCACACAAGTTGGATCAAAACATAAGAAGGATGATCTCAAAGATCCATCCTATTATTACAAAGAAAAACATAAAAGAAAACATGAGGAACATCCTGGATTTGTCCTGGGTTCCCTGCACCAGGTTGTGGTGACTCAATTGTTATGAATGGTGGTAACCCTTTCAGCAATAAAGTATAATGTAAATTTCATTCCAAGTATTAAAGGATGACTTATCAATCATTTTCCTTCATCCATTATCTCCCAAGAAATCAAACAATCAATCAATTAGAAAGATAAAGAAAACAATAATCAAATTCACATCAATTATCACTTCAACTTGGGATAAAGAATACATACAATTCAAAAATCAAGCATCACTCTATCAAATAAACATGCATTCAATTACCATCCATCAACATTTCAAACTAACATTTATTATATCATCACTTCTCAATCATGTAATCAATAATTATTTAATCATAACTCACCAATACCTCAAATCATTGAGCTGGTCAAATCTATCTTACAAAAATTTATCTTATAGCATCTAGAGAATTTGAACATTATTATATATTGGTATGAAGTATTAGTACTTATAATAAATTTCATAATGGGTCTTATTTATGATTTCTTACTTATGAATAATGGTCCTATTTATGAATTCTTTCTTATAAATAATGTGTATGAATATGATATTTTTAGGACACCCTTTATTTGGAGAATCCATGCAATAATGTCTAACTCTTATATATTTATCATAGTCCATCATGGTAGAGATAATAAGTGAATACTAGGAGGGAGAATCTATTGTGAGGTCTTCTTCTAAGCACACTATCTCATGGTGGCCACAGATAGTCCCATGACGCCAAGGGGGCACAAGGATGCCATGTCCTTGGGCTTAGAAAGGAAGGATGCTTCAAAAACCTTATTTTTTTTCCCTCAAACTCTTTCCTTTTTTTTCCATTATGTTAAGGAGATATAATCATAGTAGGGAGGATAAGCGTGATGTTTTGGGAACCCTAGCCTAAACTTTCTTCATCTTTGAGCTATCCTAAGGTTGATTGGAATCTTTCTACTAAGAGGATTAAGTTTTTCCTTGATCCTTTTGAAAGGATTGGGATGTGAAGACTTTTCTTGAGGATGATGATGTTGTACTACTACCAAATTATTGTTTCCTATGATCCTACTATAGAATTTTGGTGCATAACTCTGAAAACATTAAGTAATGTTGAG
The DNA here is from genome assembly GCA_027943335.1 of Chamaecyparis obtusa. Lineage (NCBI taxonomy): Eukaryota > Viridiplantae > Streptophyta > Pinopsida > Cupressales > Cupressaceae > Chamaecyparis > Chamaecyparis obtusa. The sequence continues at coordinate 210,139 of BSBK01006783.1, forward strand.
TGTTTCTATGAATTTCTCATAGGATTTAGATAGACTTTTCAGAGTTGTGACTACCATAACCCCTTTCTTAATGTCTCAAACAATGGCAACAAATATATTCTTCTATCCAACACATAGATCCCAATGCAAGAACAAAGGTAAATGTAGGTACATACTTCAAAAAAATAAAGTATGATTGGCACAATTCTTGAGGTACATATTTTAAAAAAAAATAGAAAATTTTGTCGAGCCCTAGAAATCTTGAAAAACACACAAAAAATATGTAGCTTAAAAAAATTTCAACCAAGAACTTATAATATTTTTAAAAAAACTTAGTCAGTTGAAAAAAATGAGCCCTAAGGCAGAGCCGAATCTGAAAAAAAATTAATCTTAATGCACAAAGGCTTATCACTGAAACCCTAGGTCATGTTTGAGAATTCGAAAGTGTGGTGTGCAAATAGATGAAGAAGCAAAAAAAATAGTTTGAAATGTTATAAATGCGAGCTAAAAAACTAAGGAAATCCCATGTGCAAAAAATAGCCAAAACTAAGATTGTATGAGTTAGAAAAAGGGTTGACTAATGTAGATAAATAACCCATAAAGGGTCATATGGAAGGTTAAGATCCATCAAGCAGAAGAAGGGTCATCAATTTGCAGAAGAATGACAACAAAAAAACATGGAAATTGTGATGCAGAAAAAAATGACCACAAACAGAGGACTAGTGGTGCATGGGAAAAGAGCTCGAGCTGTAAATAAATCACAAGCGTAGGAAAAAATGACTACGAGAAGATAAAAAAAAATGCAAAAATATATTTTTATTTGCAAAGAAATGGTTCTCAAACCAAAGAGAACAAACATGAAACTTAAGAAAACACAAAATCATGTTTTGTTTTTGAGGTCAGGATTTTGAATCATTTGGAATCAAAAGCAAAAACACTCATCCCTATAAAAGGGTAGCCAAAACACCCTAGCCACCAAGAAAATTAATTTTGAAAGAATTTAAAAACTAATTTCTGAAAGAAATTATAATTAAAAAAATTATTATCACTACTCTAATATCATATTATGAAAGTATTGGTAAAAATTGAATGTATTGAATTAATGATCAAGCGATCATGTATAGATTATGTTGGTGTTCAAAATGGACGCTTATACTCTAAGGCTGCCAATATACCCTTAGAAAGATTTTAGGAGTGGTTAGTTCCAAAATGTAAGTGATCTTAGGGTAACTGGACCAACTGTAGGGACAAGACTGCCCTCTTCACTTCTGGCTTTGTAAAACCAAGGCAGGTGCACCAAACCCAGTGAAAAACTATACTATACATACCAAAGACTAGGTTTGAATAACAGATTGATAGTAAGAAAGTACTAAATGCCAACCAAACATTCATTGACTGTCCATTACTATAGGGTAACAAAACCACACAACCAAAGACCTAAAGCTTAGATAGGTTATTGATTTCAATATTTGGAATGCAATAACTTCAATCATTGTATGTTAATAAGAGAAATACTCATTTAGGCTAGTGCCTCATCCATTGGGCAAGATTTATTAGACACAAAGACACACAAATTTAAGAATATCTGAGAATTCATAGCCATAAATACATTTATCCTAATCTTTACTGCTTATAAAACATCCTTACATAGACAAGGGCAAACTCATATCCCATTTAGAGTATTTTTTAATCCAATCCTAGATCAGAACTCAAGAATGGAGATACATACATAAAAACACTATGTAATGAGCTAGAAAACTCAAAGCTTACTTGACTTGACACAAAGGAGAGATAAGAATCAAATCTTTATATTAAGTATGATGAATTCCTTCTCTGTATACAATGAATCCCAAAACACCCTACTTGCAAACTATAGCTTAGGCCTACAAATTTCTTCTTTCATCAACAAACACTGAATCAAAACTATTACGAACCCTTGACTGAGAATAGGGCTCACCAAGCAGAAGTTTTTGAACACCTAACTCCCAATGCCTTTGAATGATCATGAAAAATCATTTTATCTCAAGGATTGCAACAAGCACTAATGACCATTCAAAGCAACAATTTCAAAACTACCTAACTCAACAAAAAGAATGAAAGCTAGACAAGATAGGCTCCAAGCGCAAGGCTAGTAAGATAAAAAATAATCATCAAATTCTACAACAGATCTGACCCTATACCAGCTCCAAGGACAAAAATTCATGCTGGAACAACCACCAAGACCTTCCTCATAAAATCTCACCCACAACCATGCTGGAACGATAAAAAATGGTCCTATAATATGGCTTCATTTGGTGCACTGTCTCCAAACCCTATAGAAACAATTTGAATTTGAAAAAAAATGGATACAAGCTCTGGTTTAAAATGTGACTGTAGAGCCCTTTATTTCCTGGCAGATCGGGTGGCTCACGTTAATCTTTACAACAGTCACGAAACCCTAAAAAGTCCATGTCCACGCCAGCAGTCAACACCAATGAAAAATGCACACATCAGCTCCCTTTAACATACAGGACCCACCCTCATTAGTGCCTGAGAAAAAGAAAAATCAATGGCTGGTGCAAGATCTCATGGCTCTGACAAATCCCATGAGAACTTACGCCAACCGTAGATCCTCTGCGGATGTCAGGGCCCTCAAAACATGTCAGCAACCAGGTCCCACTGACACATCTCTGAATCATCAATGCCTCGACCAAGTAGGAAAAAGAAAGTCAGCGCCATGTGGCACATCAGACCCACCGTCGTAAGCCTTTAACACATAGAAGATCGGATGGTTGGCATATAATCTCAAGGGCTCCAAAGATTCCTTGAGATCATGCACCCATTGTAGATCTCGAATCTTCACACTAAGATACTAGGCCTGCCTGACAGAATGTCCAACTCACGGTCATGCGGACCAATTAAAGAATGCCACCTATTCTTACATGGTAGTGGACCCGCTACAATGAAAGGATACATCACAAAGTAGAATCAGTGGCTGGTGCATGTTCGCAAGCCTCTGAAAAATTTCATAAGAACATATGCCCACCGTTAGATTTAGATGGTGTCAGAGCTGGGCCTAGGAAAGAATTAGCCAAAAACATTAGGAAATATTAAGGCATAGGACTTAGGAAATGATAACTGGGGAGACTTAGGCATAGCGGAAAATATTAAAGGGGCCAGAAAATAAAACCTTAGTCGCAAGATCGCATAACATGAAAAAGGCTCATGCAATCATGTGATAAAGTGGTCAATAATTAGCACATGTGCTAAAATACTTTTAAGTGGCCCAAAAAGGTAACATAAAATTAGAACGAGGCTAGGGCATACTTAGGGTTTTTCAAACAAACGGCTAGAAATTTAAAATTTCACCTAGGGTTTAGCTAGAAAAGGAAGATAAAAAGTTGTAGGGGTCCGGGAAAAGGGTATGGCCATGAAATTTTTTATATAGTGCTAATAGTGGCTCATACTCGGGGACGTGTATCTCCTGTAGATACAATGAGCAAGCTAGAATCTCCTAAAAGAGCAGACCAACTCAAAATTTTGACCCAAAAAAAACAAAAACAGATGAGTGTACAAGGGCAAACCTAAACTACTACTCGTGGAAAAGATACTTCAGGAGAAGTAAAACTTTAGGAATTATCCATGAACAGGCAATTTCAAAGTACCACCAGTTAAATCCTTAAGGACATAAGAATCTGTCCCCCATTTGCTTTCAATAAGATAAGGGCCCAACCAAATTGGATCAAACTTTCCATGCTTCCCCTTATCTTCCAACCTTGCATTCCACATCAAGACAAGGTCATCAATTTCAAAACTTCTCTGGGTAGCCCTCCTATCAAACAAATTCTTACATTGTCTCTCCAATGTTTCATTTCTTTCATGTGCATCTCTCCTTACCTCTTCCAATTGGATCAGCTCATCCATCCTTACTCTCATCTCATCATTCAAGTCCTCATCATATGCCTGGATAAACTTATACATATGCAATAGATTATTTTGAGGCAATCTAGAACTTATTCCATATACCAAATCAAATGGACCACAACCTATGGCTTTCTTTACTATAACCCTATCAGCTCACAGGGCTTGTAGCAACTTGGAGTTTGAGGCCTTCTTTATTTTGTCCAGCACTCTCTTGAGAATCTTAATCAAACTTTTGTTATTGGACTCAGCCTGGCCATTTCCTTGTGGATGATATAGGGAAGAAAATTAAATGTGTATCCCATATTGTTGACAAAAATCATTAGATTCCTGTGATCTAAAACACATTGCATTATCAACCACAATTACCTTTGGGCAACCAAACCTAGTAAGGATGTTCTGCATCATAAAATCTACTACCACTTTGCTAGTAGCCTTTCTAGTAGGGATAGCTCCAACCCACTTGGTAAAATAATCTATTGCCACTAGTATGTAAGAATGTCCACCAATAGACTTGTTTGGAATTTCTCCAATAAAATCTATACCCCACTTCTGGAAATGAGCTTGAACTGTAACAGGTTGGAGTGGCAAATTTCCATTAAATTTCAACTTACCAACGAACCTTTGACATGCATCACATTTTCTTACAAACTGATGTGTATCCTTAAAAACTTTAGGCCACCAAAATCTAGACCTAAGGATCTTGTGAGCTATGGTCTTTGCCATATAGTGTCCTCCACAAACACCCTAGTGCATTTCATTTAACAGAGCTTCAGATCTCTCATGGTCTATGCATTTTAGGAATACTCCTTCATTGCTTCTCCACCACAACTTACCATGTATAATGGCATACCTTGGAGATTGCAACTAGATAGTTCTCCTTTTATTTTCATCCATCTCAGGGGGGAGGATCAATTTCTACAAGTAACCAATAACATCTTTGTACCAGTCACAATAATCCAAATCAAAAATATATGGCCTTTGTTTTTCTTCTAACATATTCACATGATTTTCAATTAAATTGCTTTGTGCCATTAACTTTGTAAGACCTAAGCCTCTTACCAACTTTGTAATCTAGATATCAATATTAAATTCTTGGATCCTATTGATCCATCTACATCTTTTTCCCGAAATCTCTTGTTGCACCAATATATCCTTAACTGCAGCACTAGGAACATAAGCAACCACCTTAGCTCCCACAAGGTAACATCTAAAAGCCTTGAATGCTTTACCTAAGGCATAAGCCTATTTCTTAGTAATATCATATTTCAATTCTGTTGCTTGTAGGGATTTACTAAAAAATGATATGGGTTGTTCATATCCATCTGAATTCTTTTGCAATAAAACTGCTGCAACTGTATGACAAGAAGCAAAAGAAAATATCTGCATGGGCTTGCCATAATCAGGTGTCCTCAAAACATGAGCATCTTTGATGGCCTTTTTGATACTTCTGAAAGATTCATCTTCTTCTTCATTCCATTCAATCTTTGCCTCTTTTTTCAACATCCTAGAGATAGGGATACTGATTTTTGCAAAATTTGTAACAAATCTCCTTAGAAAATTTACCTGCCCAAAGAAGGACTATATTCCTTTAACATTTCTAGGTGGTGAAAGCTTGTCTATAGCCATAACCCTTTCAGGGTCAATTCTCACTCCATCCTTGGACACAATATGTCCTAAGAGCTTGCCTTCCACAACACCAAAGGAACACTTCTTTGGATTCAAAGAAATCCCATACTCCAAGGCCCTAATAAAATTTTTCTATGCTTTCCTTATCTGAATATGCTATGAGGTAATCCTGATATACCACTAGAATTTTTTTTATGAAGTCTGCAAAGGCCACATCCATAGCTCTCTAAAAAGTAGCCCCTGCATTTGTTAGACCAAAAGGCATTCTAACATAAACATATGTTCCCCAAGGGGTAGTGAATGCAGTCTTGAACTATTCTGACTCCTTGACCATGACTTGATTATATCCAGAGAAACCATCCATCATGGACATTAACTCTGATCTAGTAACCTTCTGTAGCATATTTTCCATATTAGGCAAACCATAATTGTCCTTCAAAGAATTGACATTCAAGTTCCTAAAATCAACACATAACCTAATGTCACCATTCTTTTTTTTGACTGGAACCAAGTTTGACACCCAAGTAGAATGTCTGACAGGCTTGATGATACCAGCATCCATCATCCTTTTGAGTTCATCCTACATTTTTGGTGCCAAGGTAGGATTCATAGGCCTTAATTTTTGCCTAAAAGGTTTGGTACCTTCTTTCAGTGGTATTTCATGCTAGAATAGCTCCTCTCTATAGGCTTTCAAATCATCATAAGACCATGAAAAGACATGTCTACATTTTTTGAGAAGATCGATTAGATTATTCCTAGTTCTTTGGGACAAACATTTACCTATATAAACATTTTTAGGTATTTGACTTGTTCCTAAATTTACTTCCTCCAAATCATTTATCTTATCAACAAATTTAGGAAAACAAGTCCTTTCTTTATCATCAAATGCCCTCTCAAGAGCAACCAATCCACTTGGGATCCTATTTGACCTTAATTGCAAAACTTCCTTCCCAAGAACATTTTCTTTTCCATTTATGATGTCAACATAAGTACTGAAATCCATCTCCTGACCATCAAAATGAGAATCACATTGCAAAAAATTTAGTATATCCTGATCATCAGAAAATACTTGCCAATTCTCAACATTGTCTGGGATAGAAGGCCTAGACTTGAACTCAATTTTGGATATCCCCGCAAAAGTAATATCCTCTGGCCTTAATGCTATGTTTTCCAATAAGTTAGCCATCCTTTTTTGGCTTCTATGCACCCAATCAATACCAAAGGCATTGAAACCTTCAATTTCATCCCAAACAACATTTCTATATTGTTTCAGCCTTTGATTCTTTGATGCATACCTCGATCTAATCTGAGAAATTATTAACTCAGAGTCACCAATCACCCTAAGATGTTTGATTCCATGTTTTGATGCTTGTCTCAAACCAATCAGTAGGGCCTCATATTCAACAACATTATTTGTGCAAAGGAACAAGAGAGTGAAAGAAAACTTGAAAGTCTTACCACTTGGGGATATCAATAGCACTCCTGCTCCAGCACCTTCCTTTGAACTTGCTCCATCAAAATACAGTCCATAAGACATTACCTTCTGCCATGTTATTTTCATCATCAGCCAGAAGGACAGGCTTGACCTTTTCTTGCACCTCTCTCTCCTGAACTAGGAAAGAACCAATGTCAGTGTCAACAAAATAATTCATATTGTCATCTTCATCCTCCTCAATCATATGTGGGGTTCTAGTTTCCCTTGAAACCTTCACACTTTCTCCTCCAATGCTAAAAGCATTAAAAGACAAGTCACATTGAATACTTCCTCCCATAGAAGCGGTCCACCTTCTAGACAATAGCATCCCATATTGAGGAGGAATATCAACTACAAGAACACTCATAGTTAGTTGTTTGTCAGGAATGCTGCTAATTTATAAGGCAAAGCCTTAATGGTACCAATAACTGGCACTTCTCTTGAGTCCATAGCTCGACATCTCCCATGAGGTGTATCAACCTTTAGTCCTAATGACTTTATGATCTCGGAAGGCATGACAGTGTTTGATGCTCCAGAATCAATCATGCAATTCTTCAACAATTTTCCATTTATCATAAGGGACAAGAAAAAAGGATCAACGGTCCCTGATGCAGTATTTACAGCATTTGCACTCAAAAATATCTGAGGAATCTTAGAGACAATTTCTTCATTTTTACTGTCAGGTGTGTCATCTAAAAAAGCCACATTCTTATCACTCCTACTCATTTCTTGGACCTTTATTGACGGAGCACCATTTACCCAATCCAAGGCCTTGACCTTGTGTTCTTCTATTCTCATCATTTTTGAAAGTGGAACTTTGACAGTTATTTGTGAAAGCAATTTAGTCATATCAATGGGAACATATGTATGGTTTCCCATGTCTTCCTTAATCTCAGTGACATCTTTATCCTCTACTTTGACAGTCAAGTCTAATTTACCCTTTTGCACAAATTCATCTTCCTTTTGAGGTATGGGAACAACTACTTCTGATGTTTTTATTTTACCCTTAGGTATTTCCATAAGCCCACCCTTCTTTTTTATTTTGACTTGACTGATAACACTAGCATCCTTTTCCTTTTCCTTAGGCTGTTGTGTACTCTTTTCTTATTTCTTGATAAACATGCTACTAGGTTTACCAGCTATGCTTCCCATTGTCCTATTTCTCAAATTCTAATTGCTCCTGGCTTGAGTGACCATGTCTGTAGTAATTTGAGCAATTTCCTCATCAGAGGGTCTCCTTAAGGAAACATGTTCCTCACACCTCATTGCACCACATCCAACATCATCAAATTCTTCTTCCTCATCATCAGTAGAGTCAACCTCATCCCATCCATGTGAAGAAGTCATTGCACAACCACTCTGATCATATTGCTTATCTTGTTCTTGGTTCTCAGATAAATCCAGAGCAATAACACAATGTTCTGGACTATGAGGAGATTCACAAGCAGTACACCATGGGATATCATCATTCATGTTAACTGAATTTCTTTGCAAAGGATCATGAATCCTATCATCAGGCCTATCCCTTTTAACTAGAAAAATGGGCTTGCCATCCTTCCACTAAGTATTATATGGGTAATTCTGCATTCTTGGTTGCTTGCTAAAATTACTTGAAATAGGCCGGTCATTTGTTGCAACCCTATTGTTTCTTTTTTCATCAAGCTTTAGATCCTCTAAAGCACTTAGAATCTGCTTCCGATTATCCTCCTCTTTTGGCTTAAAATTAGTAGACCTTCCCATCTCTTTCTTATTTTGCACTTGAGGCCTATAATCATCTCTTCTCCCTAATTTTCTTGATATTCTTCTATTACTTTCTATGTTGATAGCCAACTTGTAAGCCTCCCCAAGATTTCTAGGGTTCTTATCCCTTAAAAGGTACCCCATCTTTGCATCAAAAGAATTTAAGTATGTCACAAGAAACACTCTATCATCTAATATGATAACTTGCAGAAGCCTATGCATAGCCCTTTGGAAGCTTATATTAAATTCAAGGACCTCTTCATTCTGATTTTTCTTTATGTTATTGAATTCATTCAAAATAAAACCCTCATTTGTTTTATCTCCATAATGCTCCTTGAAACAATTCTTAAATTCATTCCAAGATCCTATACTAGCATGGGGCAATCCTCTAAACCAGTCCCTAGCATCCTCAGTCAGAGATTGTACAAATAACTTCATTACAACATCATCAGGCTCAACATTATAATCATCTATTACATCCATAAAAAAATTTAGATGTTCCTCACATGTGATGACATTGTTCCTAGCAAACTTTGGGAGCTTCTTTCTAATTTCATCAGGAGTTACATTAGGATAACCAGGAATACCAAAAAAGATAATTTGTTTGTACCTTTCATGAACAGGAACTCCTTGAGGTGGGTCCATTCCTTGAGATGTAGATGTCCTTGTGTTTGAACCAGCAGGAATCTTAGCAGCACCCAGAATGCCATTTGTCTGAGTTGCAAGGTTACCATGATTTCCACCTTGCCCCAAAAAGGAAGCAGCAGCATTTGAAGGTCCTGAGGTATGCTTGAGAAAATCAATCTTCTTCCTTATTTTTGCAGTAGTGGCCTCCAATTTTGCCTTCTCTAATTTTTTATCTAATATTTATTTTTCCTTTCTATCCTTCTCAAGGTCTGCATCTAATCTCAACCCTTGCTCTAATGGGTTTTCCACATGAACTTGTTCATTTGAACTCCAACAGCTTTCTATTTTCCTTTATCTCTAGGCCTAGTTATCTCATGTGTTCTCTACACAATAGGTTGTTCCTTTTCTCTTTCAGGCTCTGGGACAAAATTAATTGCCTCCAAATCTAACAACTGCCTCTTTAGCTAATCAACCCTTATCATTGCTTGTCTTACTCTGTCTTCTTTATCTTTCTCTCTTTGTTGTCTGATAGCAACTTATTCTTGGACTCTTTTTTCCAATTCATAGACCTCATCAAAGATTTCTTCTGATTCCGGGAGAGTAGTCTCAGATTCATCATCTCCCACTTGAAATTCATCCTCATACTGGTTCAATCCCAAATCAACAGCCTCTTCATATTCTGAAATATTTTCTTCTTGACCAGGCTTGGTTTGAGTTTCTTGCCTTGTATCCTTTTTACTTTTCCAAGTATGAGAAACATTTCTTTTCTTCTTTCCTCCCCTTGTCTGACTAGGCCTAGAAGTGCTTGGAATCCCTTCTTCCATTCTATCTTTAGGATGCTCCTTTCTATGAGACCTAGTACCTCTGTAACTCATTTTATAAAAAATCTACTGACTAGCATTGCTACAGAGATTGTTTGAGTCACCACCCAAGAATATTGGGAATCTTACAATACTATTTCCTTACTAACAAATATCCAAATGAGCTTGACAAGACAAGGGACAAGAATAACCCTGTTTCTTCCAATGATGACCTACTGGTTACTATAGACTTGTGTAACATTCCCTAGCAGAGTCACCATCTTATTGGTGACTTGGATGGGCAAATCAATTTGGTCAATAGGATTTTGACTTTACAACATAACCACAACTAGAGATTCTAACAGATGTAGTTCTTCATTGTTGTTCTTCCCCACTAGAGTCACCATATTGTTGGTGTTCAAAATGGATGCTTATGCTCTAAGGCTACCAATATACCCTCAAAAAGATTTTAGGAGTGGTTAGTTCCAAAATGTAAGTGATCTTAGGGTAACTAGACCAACTGTAGGGACAAGACTACCCTCTTCACTTCTGGCTCTACAAAACAAAGGCGGGTGCACCTAACCCAGTGAAAAACTATACTATACACACCAAGGACTGGGTTTGAATAACAGATTGATAGTAAGAAAGTACTAAATGCTAACCAAACATTCATTGACTCTCCATTACTATAGGGTAACAAAACCACACAACCAAAGACCTAAAGCTTAGAAAGTTTATTGATTTCAATATTTGGAATGCAATAACTTCAATCAATGTATGTTAACAAGATAAATACTCATTTAGGCCAGTGCCTCATCCATTGGGCAAGATTTATTAGACACAAAGATACACAGATTTAAGAATATCTGAGAATTCATAGCCATAAATATATTTATCCTAATCTTTACTGCTTACAAAACATCCTTACATAGACAAGGGCAAACTCATATCCCATTTAGAGTATTGTTTAATCCAATCCTAGATCAGAACTCAAGAATGGAGATACATACATAAAAACACTATGTAATGAGCTAGAAAACTCAAATCTTACTTGACTTGACACAAAGGAGAGATAAGAATCAGATCTTTATATTAAGTATGATGAATTCCTTCTGTGTATACAATGAATCACAAAACACCCTACTTGCAAACTACAACTTAGGCCTGCAACTTTCTTCTTTCATCAACACACACTGAATCAAAACTATTACGAACCCTTGACTGAGAATAGGGCTCACCAAGCAGAAGTTTTTGAACACCTAACTCCCAATGCCTTTGAATGATCATGAAAAATTCTTTTATCTCAAGGATTGCAACAAGCACTGATGACCATTCAAAGCAACAATTTCAAAACTACCTAACTCAACAAAAAGAATGAAAGCCAAACAAGATAGGCTCCAAGCGCAAGGCTAGTAAGATAAAAAATAATCATCAAATTTTGTAATAGATCTGACCCTGTACTAGCTCCATGGACAAAAATTCATGCCGGAAAAACCACCAGGACCTTCCTCATAAAATCTCACCCACAACCAAGCTGGAGTGATAAAAAATGGTTTTGTAATACGGTTTCATTTGGCACATTGTCTCCAAACCCTACAGAAACAATTTGAATTTGAAAAACAATGGATACAAGCTCTGGTTTAAAACGTGACCGTAGATCCCTTTATTTCTTGGTAGATTGGGCGGCTCAAATTAATCTTTACAACAGTCACAAAACCCTAAAAATTCCATGTCCACACCAGCAGTCAACACCAATGAAAAACATGCATGTCAGCTCCCTCTGACATACAGGACCCACCCTTGTCAGTGCCTGAGAAAAAGCAAAATCAACGGTCGGTCCAAGATCTCATGGCTTTGACAAATCCCATGAGAACTTACGCTAACCATAGATCCTCTGTGTATGTCAGGGCCCTCAAAACACATCAGCAACCAGGCCCCACTAACACATCTCCGAATCATCAATGCCTCGACCAATCAGGAAAAATCAAGTCAGCACCATGTGGCACATTGGACCCACTGTCGTTAGCCTTTAACACATGGAAGATCGGATGACTGGCGTATAATCTCAAGGGCTCCAAAGATTCCTTGAGATCATGTGCCCACTGTAGATCTCGAATCTTCACATTAAGATACTAGGCCCACCTGATAGAACATCCAACTCATGGTCATGCAGACCAATTAAAGAATGCCACATGTGCTTACATGGCAGTGGACCCCCTGCAATGAAAGGATACATCACAAAGTAGAATCAGTGGCTGGCGCATGTTTGCAAGCCTCTAAAAATTTTTATAAGAACATACGCCCACCGTTAGATTTAAATGGTATCAAAGCCGGGCCCAGGAAAGAATTAGCCAAAAACATTAGGAAATATTAAGGCACAAGACTTAGGAAATGATAACTGGGGAGACTCAGGCATAGCGGCAAATATTAAAGGGGCCCAAAAATAAAACCTTAGTCGCAAGATCGCATAACATGAAAAAGGCTCACGTGATCATGCAACAAAGCGGTCAATAATTAGCACATGCGCTAAAAGACTTTTAAGTGGCCCAAAAAGGTAACATAAAATTAGAATGAGGCTAGGGAACACTTAGGGTTTTTCAAACAAACGGCTAGAAATTTAAAATTTCACCTAGGGTTTAGCTAGAAAAGGAAGATAAACAGTTGCAGGGGTCCAGGAAAAGGGTATGGCCATGAAAATTTTTATATAGTGCTAACAGATTACAAGGAAACGATGTTTCTATTATGAAATAATCATAGAACTAGAAACTATCTAATATTTACAGAATATACAATTTGACCATTAAATAAGGAAAAAAAATATATCATAAAGATATTATTCTAATAATTTTGACATTACATTTTTCCACATTTCCATGTAACAATAACATTAAGTATTCAACAATATATGTTGATATATAGTCATAACTTTTAGGGTTCACAAAGTTAATATGATTTCAAATAGTAGCGTCACAAATTTATATGTAGGAGAGACCCAAAACCTTGTTTCCCACCACCTCCTATGTCTATCTTACAAGAGAGATTTATGTAAGCTGGGTCTTTCTTTATTGGAAATTAACATTTATTTGAGTAATAAAATGTCCTAAAGTGTGATGAAATATTTTATCCCAAAATTATTTTGTCCTCATTTGAGAACTTATTACCAAAATTTGGGAACATGGTAGTCACAAATGTCCATCACATATTTAGAATGTTGGCACCTATTATGAGAGAGTTAGAAATTCTGACATTCTTTACTGCATCCATAGTATTCAATAGGTCTTCTCTTAAACCCAAGTCTAACTTATTCTCTACACTCTCTTTTACTCATCTTTAGCTTTCCTTTACATTACTATATTTTTCCAAATTTTAGTACATGTGATATTTTCTTCTATTAAGAAGTTTCACAATTTGTTGTTTCAATATTTTTCATGTTGTGAAAGTTGAGGTGACTTATGATTTTATCACATATATTTACTTTTTATTAAATGCATCTATAGTGGATGGTTGTGACTCTTTCGAAGGGTGACATTTGTGAAATATTTTAATGACAAAAGAAAAAAAAGAATGTGACTCTCCCCCCACATTAGAAGATATAAAGGGGAGAAGGTTTTATTTTAAGACATTCAAATGAAATTAATGTGTGGTATAATATATTATTCACAAAGGTAACAATGAAAAGTGGTGACTCAACTCTTTTTTTTTGTTAACTCAAAGGTATCTACATGACTTAACTCAATGCCCAACATGCATTATCTTAGTCTTAAATATTGTCAATTTGGGGTTCAAGAAGAGGTCAACTAAGGTAAAACTAGCTCTCTCAGAATAAATGGAAGAGAAAAAAAAATAAGAAAGTGACTTCTTCAGAAGGTAAAGTTATGAAAGGTTGTGACACCGACAAATGAAAAAAATGGTGAAAGATTATTACTCTTTTGAAAGGTGCCAATTATGAAAGCTTGTGACAATTACAAACAGCAGACATGATGAAGTGAAGTGACTCTCCCCTACATTGGAAGAGACAAAGGGAAGAACATTTCAATTTAAGACATTCAAATGAAATCAATGTGAGGTATAATATATTATTCAAAAAGGAATAATGAAAAGAAGTGACTCAATTTTTATTTTTTTTCACTCAAAGGTATCATTGTGACTTAGCCCAATGCTCAACCTACCTTACCTTGGTCTTACATATTTCCAAGTTGGGGTTCAGGAAGGGGTGACCTGAGGTAAGACTAGCCATCTAAAGATTAATGGAAAAGAAAAAAGAATAAGAAGAAAATAAGGAAGTGAATCATTCAAAAGGTAAAAGTTATAAAATGTTGTGACACTCGCAAAGGATAAAAATGGTGAAAGGTTGTGACTCTTTTGAAAAGTGGAAATTGTGAAAGGTTTTGACTCTTTCTAATAACAGATATGATGAAAAGATGTGACTTTCCCCCACATTGGAAGATAAAAAAGAGAGAAGATTTCCTTTTAAGAGGACATTGATATGAAATGTGGGGTATAATATATTATTTAGAAATGCAACAATGAAATGTGGTGACACAATTTTTTTTTTGTTAACTTAGAGGTATTCATGTGACTCATCTCAGTGCCCAACCTGCATTCACTTGGTCTTAAATATTTCCAAGTTGGGGTTCATTAAGGGGTGAGTGAGGCAAGACTAGCTTTCTAAGAATTAATGGAAGACAAAAAATTTAAAAAAATTGAAAAATACAAGAAACTACTTCAAAATTCAAAGTTATGAAAGGTTGTGACACTTGCAAAGGACAAAAATGGTGAAAAGTTGTGACTCTTTTAAAAGGTGGCAATTATGAAAGGTTGTAATGATTGCAAAAGGCAAACATGTTGAAGAGGTGTGACTCTCCCCCACATTAGAAGATGTAAATGGGAGAAGGTTTCAATTTATGAGGAAATTCAAGTGAAATCAATGTGGGGTATAATATATTATTCATAAACGCAATAATGAAAAGTGGTAAGTCAATTATTTATTTTTGGTAATTTAAAGGTATCCTCGTGATGCAGTCTAGTGTCCAACCTGTCTTACCTTGGTCTTACATAATTCCAAGTTAGGGGTGAATTGAGGCATGGATAGCCCTCTAAGGACTAATGTAAGAGAAAAATGAATAAGAAGAAAATAAAGAAGTGACTCCTTCAAAAGACAAAGTTATTGAAATGTTGTGACAGTCGTAAAAGACAAAAATTGATGTTTTTGAATGGTGGTAGTTGTGAAAGGTTGTAATAATTGAAAAATAAAACATGATGAGGATTTTTGACTCTCTCTCACATTAGAAGATATAAAGGGGATAAGGTATAGATTTAGGTGGACATTCAAGTCAAATAAATGTGAGGTATAATATATTATTAAAAAATGCAACAATGAAAAGTAGTGACTAAATTTTTTTTTATTAACTCAGAGGTATCCATGTGACTCAGCCTAGTGCTCAACCTACCTTACCTTGGTCTTACATATTTCCAAGTTAGCGTTTAAGAAATGGTGAGCTGAGGTAAGACTAGCCCTCTAAATATTAATGGAAAAGAAAAAGGAATAAGAAGAAAATAAGGAAGTGAGTCATTCAAAAGGTAAAGTTATGAAAGGTTGACACTCCCAAAGGACAAAAATGGTGAAGGGTTGTGATTCTTTTGAAGAGTTAAAATTGTGAGATTTTTTTACTCTTTCTAAGAGCATATATGATGAAGAGATGTGACTCTCCCCCACATTGGAATATACAAAAGAGAGAAGGTTTCATTTTAGGACATTGATATGAAATGTGGGGTATGATATATTTTTCACAAAAGAAACAATGAAATGTGGTGACTCAATTTTTTTTTCTTAACTCAGAGGTATTCATCTGACTCAACATAGTACCTAACTTGCCTTACCTTGGTTTTATATATTGACAAGTTGGGGTTCATGAAGGGGTTGTTGGAGATTTGTCAGCAAGCTAGTGTTGATTGTATGTTTGTCATTGATGACAACATATGGTAAGTAGCATGCATGGAAGACTTATGTAGTAAGCTTGGAGTATATGTAGCATGGACATGTTATCAGCATGATATCATGGATGTAGAGGTTAATTGTTACTATAGCAATTTATGTAGCAGCTTGTGTCAGCAATATTTCTCATAGAGTTACAGGCAGTGTTCTACGAGTGATTGTTCATATAGTTATCATGGAGCCTTACGCATTTGGATATGTGATGGATACATGTTATTGTTGTTACATTAATGGAAACATAGTCTGATGTGCAGTAGAAATGAAATTATGCAGTCGCTATTCACCAGTTGTAGTTTCCTGTGTTTATCTAGAAGAGCTGACAAAGATTGTATTGGTACAAGAGTTGCGCCTATCATTTCAATATGCATGCTTGGATTAGTGATTGGAGAAGAGTTAAGAATGTTTGGTTAAGAGAACATGATGTAATTTAGCTTGAAGAGAAAGTATCAGTTAATTTGGTAGATCCAACAGTGTGTAGCATGTGTCTACACTTATTGATTTGGATAGGTCTGAGTTTGTGTTGCGTTCTTAGTAGAGTAGACTAAGGTGTTATTGGAGAGTTGTATCATTTCTCTAATATGATTTCAAGATGGTTCTAATAGGCCAACTTGATTATATCATTTAGAGGAAATATATTTATAGGTAGTCATTTGTGATTGCTAAGCATGGTTCGAAGTTGAATGTCAAGAGTAGAGCAGAAAGTGTGAAGTGTTGAGCCATCAGTAGAAGGTCTATGTGACCAAGTAAAGAGTATATGCTATTCATTGGAACTAATCTAGACAATAGGTATATGCACAATTCACCAAGATCCAAATATAGTGTGTATCTGTTAAACTTGAAGGTTGTAGCCTTCACCCCTTTGAGTAGTGTGCTCTCAGACAATGCGTCCTCACCCCTAACAAAGTTAATTGTAAAAGAATCCTAACAAGGTTTGACCCTTCATCAGATCACTATACTAAATGCATTTTAAAGATCAACTCCTAATAGGATTGTAAGGTCTTCTAACAGAGATCATAATACACTAGTACACATTATTAGTGGGTGTCAATTCCCACCAGGGTTTTTACCTATTTGGGTTTCCCCATAACCAAAATTTTTGTGTTGTATTAAGTGTTCTCATATTGTGTTTATGGTTAATGTTATTCTATACTTAATTGGATAAAGAATTGAATCTTGTAGATAACTAATTCAACCCCCCCCCCCTCTCAGTTATCTCTTGGGACTATTCCTAACAATTGGTATCAGAGCCAAGTGCCTCGGAGAGAAATTTTAACAGCTTGAGGTTGATTAGATGGCATACTTCAAAAAAGAAAGTCCTAAGTTTGATGGAGAGAATTATCTTGACTGGAAGAACAAGATGATGACACATTTACATTGCATTTCTTTTGAGATCTTTGAGGTGGCTACTAAGGAAAAAAATATTCCTTCCTTATCAAATCTTGCAAAATAAGATGCAACTCTTAAGCAAAAGGAGCTATTCACTTCAAATGTTATTACCAAAGAAACACTCATCAACACCCTATTTGACAGTGAGTTTTTAGAGGTCAAGAGGACTAGATAAAGCCTACAAGATATGGAAGTACCTAGAAGACATGTTTGAAGGAGATATTCAAGCCAAGAATGTGCACAAAAAAATATGGAAGAAAAGATACAATACATTAGAGATGTTACCTGATGAGAATGTCAGAGCTTACAATCAAAGGATTAATGAAGCAGTTGTAGAGATTAGAAACAATGGTGGAGAAATCTCAAAAGAAGAAATTGTTAGGAATGAATTCAAAGTGTTTTGGCAGTCATTCTGTAGTAGTTGTTGTTGCATTCATGACTTGGATTGTCATTGATGTCAACACAGTGATATTCTGGATATTAGCAGGAAAGTAGGTATAGTTTTGTTTTGCACACATGTTGTATTGCAGATTGGATTTTGCACAATTGATGGTATGTTCTTTGGTGTGTTATTAACCTATGGTTAATAGTGCAAAAAAAAATTCATTCATTTGTAAGAGTTATGAGCATTTTGGTGAAAGCAGTGTTTTTGTGTAGCGATGTTTGGAAATCGGAGGATATCTCTTAGCTGGGATGGAATCTAATTTTGTGTAGTTAAAGGGATGTTGGAGACTCATTAATGATGATGTGGTTCACAGTGCAAACTTTGAGGATATGTTTGGAGAAAGTTACAGTAACTGGAAGTCGACAGTTTTATGTGAATTCTATGTGTAGCGTGTAGAATTTATTATTTTGTAATTGAGGACCAACTCATTTGTAATTATTTGAGTTTGGTATATAAGAAGGAATTTTTTCCTTATTTTAATGTGTACTATGAAGAGTGAGATGCGAATATATGCATAAGTGAAGAAAAGAGCTAATTCAGTGATGAAGGAAGACTTATGAGTACAGAGATCTGGAATTGTGATCTTGTGTAGCAGAGAGTGCAGTTTTGGCATAGTGTGAATGAGGTAATATATTTCATATTATTCTATTGAATAATTCTAAGATCTTTTGGACAGTGGGTTCAAAAATCTTGCCTTGAAGTTGTTTGGGCAGTGGGTCCTTCTGTCTTCCATAAACTCTTAACCGGGTTAGAATCTTTTAACAGGGATTCAAAATCTCCTAACAGGGATTTATATGTACTGAATGTATTTCATAAGACTCCTAACAGGGTCCATCTTCTAACAAGGAACTTTCATATTAGTGCATCATTTTGTGGGCATCATTCCCACCGGGGTTTACTCTTTTCAAGAGGTTCCCTAGTTAACATATCTTGTGTTATTGTGCAATTGTGTATGATTATCTTTCTATGGTTGATCAGTACATTGATTATATTGTTTAAAGCCATTGAATGGATAAATTATCAGATAACTAATTCACCCCCCCCCCCCTCTCAGTTATTTTGGGGATCTTTACTTTCTAACAATTGGTATCAGAGCAGCATGTCCTTGAAAGAAAAGTTTAACAACTTAAGGAGATCCATGGCGAATTTCAGAAAAGAAAGCCCCAAGTTTGATGGAGTAAATTTTGATAGCTGGGAAGAAAAGATGAAGACACATCTATTTTTTTTAGGACCAAGTTATTGGTTGATTACAAAGAATGAGAAGACTATCATTGAGGAAGACAATCTAGAGGCAGGAAATAAAGATGAACTAGATCTATTCATGTGTAACATACTTGCAAGAGAAGCACTTTTATTAGCACTACCGGAGAATGAATATAGTCAGGTAAGATGTTTGAAAACATCTCATGCAATTTGGAAAGCTTTACATTCTACTTTTGAAGGTGATGAACATGCAAAGAAGGCTAGATTACATAATTGGATTTGTGCATTTGAAGATATCAGAATGATGGAAGATGAATCTATTAGAAGTTATATTGGTAGGATGTCTAAGATTGTGATAGGAATAAAGTCTTGTGGAGGTGATAAGATAGAGAATGAAGTGATATGGAAAATTCTGAGAACTTTGACACTAGTTTTCAAGCAGACAATGCAGATGATTGAACAAGTGATACCTTGTACATCAAACTTTTCAAGAGAGACTCTTCTTGGAAGATTAGAAATAGCAGAGATGAACTTGAGATTATCAAGAGAGCTACCTAGAATGGAAACAACATTCAATGCTCTTAGCATTAGACCTACAAGAAGTACTAGTGTGAATGGAGATTATGCCAGCAGTAGCAGATCTGAGGAAGATAAGAAGATTGAAGAAGGTATTGCATTACTTGTAAAAAGAGAATCGGATGGTAAGAAAATCTTTAAATGTTGGAATTGTCAAGAATATGGTCATTTTGCATCTAAATGTCTTAAAAGTGTTAAGAAGTATAGAAGCAACTTTAAACCTAGGAGATCTAAAGAATGTTATTATGCAAATGATGAAGATTTTGAAGCGGGAATTGAAAAACATTTAAGTGATAGTGATAATGATAACTTTGAGGAAATAGGATTTGTAGCAATTAAAGAAGAAAGTTCTGAATCTGATAAAAGGGAAGAAAAAGCATTAGTTTCACAAGTTGAAAAGAAATCTGATTGGATTATAGACAGTGGTTGTTCACATCATATGACTGGAGATAAAAGAAAGTTTTTTAATTATGATGGAGGAATTGTTAGGGTTGGTAACAATGCACCTTGTTTGATTAAGGGTATAGGATCTATTACTCTTGATGGAAAGACTAACACTGATGATGTTTACTTTGTTGATGTACTAAGACATAATCTACTAAGCGTTAGACAATTAGCTGATAAGGGTTATCAAGTTTGGTTTTCTGAGAAAACTTGTGTGATAAAAGATAAAGATGGAAATTTGATTGGAAAAGGATCCTGAACTAGAGGTAATGTATTTCAGTTGAATCCTACTAAGATGACATGTTTGATAACTAGGATTGATGACAGTTGGTTATGGCATAAAAGGTTTTGTCATATAAACTTTGATAATATTGTCAAGGTGAGCACTACAATTGCGGTAAGAGATTTACCTAGAATTATGAAACCTACTAACATGATTTGCAAAGAATGTATGATGGAAAAGTAGAAAAGGAGTTCATTTCCCAATAAGAAGTTCACATCGGTCGAGAAGTTGGAGATTGTTCATATAGACTTGAGTGGTCCTACTAGAACTAGAGGATTCTATGGTGAAAGGTATTTTATGATTCTTGTTGATGATTTTACAAGAATGATGTGGATTGCATTTTTGAAAGAAAAATCTAAAGCATTTGATAAATTTAAGATCATGAAAAGAAAAATTGAGAATGAATCTGGAATGAAGATTAAGTGTCTAAGATCTGATAGAGGTGGTGAATTTACATCTAGAGAGTTTAACACTTTTTGTGAAATGAATGGTATTAAGAGACAACTTTCAGCCCCTAGAACACCAGAACAAAATGGTATTGCAGAAAGAAGGAACAGGTCAATAACTGAACCAACAAGAGCTATGTTGTTTGAAAATGATTTGGCTAAAACTTTTTGGAGAGAAGCAGTGAACACAATAGTATACACTATGAACAGAGTACAAATCAGAGCAGATACAAACAAGACACCTTATGAATTATGGTTTGGACATACACCCTCGGTTAAGTATTTTAGAATTTTTGGAAGTAAATGTTATATTAAGAGAGATGATGATATAGGAAAGTTTGATCCTAAAAGTGATGAAGGAATATTTCTTGGATATTTTTTAAAAAGCAAAGCATATAGATGTTATAACAAAAGAACTAAGACTATTGTTGAAAGTACAAATGTAAAAGTTGATGAGAAGTTTAAAATTCAGGAAAGAATGCTTGATTATGAATCTGATGGAGAAGCACAACCTCAGCCTAACATTGAAAATGCAGAATTATTTTTTGAAACTAACAATGATTTGCTGAATGAAAGTCATACTAAAGAAGATAGAGAAGGAAACAGCGAAGAAAATAGAGAAGAAAACAGAGAAGAAAGCAGAGAAGAATCTACAGTCGGAACAAGATCAATAACTATGACACCTAACAGGTATACTTCAAGACATCACCCTGTTGAGAAAGTTATTGGAAGTTTAGATAGAGGAGTTTTGACTTGAAATAAGGTACATTTATGTTTGATTTCTCAAATTGAACCTAAGACTACTAATGAAGCTTGTGAAGATGAACATTGGATCAATGCTATGAAAGAAGAACTAGACCAGATTGAAAAAAACAAGACATGGGAATTGGTCCCTAGACCTGAAGACAAGAATGTGATTGGAACAAAGTGGGTATTCAAAAATAAGATGAATGAACAAGGAGAAGTGATAAGAAACAAAGCAAGATTGGTATGTAAAGGATATTCACAGCAAGAAGGAATTGACTATGAAGAAACTTTTGCACTTGTGGCCAGACTTGAAGTAGTGAGAATGTTTCTAGCATATGCAACTTACAAGAAATTCAGAGTGTATCAGATGGATGTGAAGTCAACATTTTTGAATGGTGAATTGGAAGAAGAAGTCTACATTGAGCAGCCTAAAGGTTTTCCTTTGACACAAGAAGGAGATATGGTATGTAAGTTAAAGAAAGCTTTATATGGATTAAAACAAGCACCTAGAACCTGGTATGCAAGATTGGATAAGTATTTATTGAAATTGGGATTTATAAAAGGAACAACAGATAGTAACTTATACACAAAAGAAATTGAGAATGGTTTTTTGGTTATAGTTATATTTTTTGATGATATTATCTTTGGAGGAGAAGATGAAGCTAGTGACAAATTTGCAGATGAAATGAAGACTGAATTTGAGATGAGCATGATTGGAGAAATGAAATATTTTTTGGGATTACAGATAACACAAAGCAAGGAAGGTATATTTGTAAGTCAGACTAAGTATTTAAATGAATTATTGAAAAGATTTAGAATGGAAGATTCTAAACCTGTTGGAACACCTATGGTAACCGGACATAAGTTATCTAGCAAAGATGAGACACCAGCAGTTGAGTAGAAAAAGTACAGATCTATGATTGGAGGATTGCAGTACTTGAAACATACAAAACCTGATATAGCACATTCAGTGGAGATTGTAGCAAGATTTCAAGCATAACCTAGAGAATCACATTATGCAGCAGTAAAGAGGATACTGAGATATCTGAAAGGAACAATGGATTATGGATTATGGTATGAGAATTCTGATGATTTTACTTTATGTGCCTATACTAATGCAGATTGGGGAGGTAGCGTTGATGACAAGAAAAGCACTAGTGGTGGAGCCTTTTTTCTTGGAGGTAAATTGGTCTCTTGGCTAAGTAAGAAGCAGAATTGTACTTCATAAAGTACAGCAAAACTAGACTATGTTGCAGCAGAAAATAATTGTAATCAGATTATTTGGATGAAGCAGATGTTGAAAGATATTGGAATAAAGTTTGATGAGCCTATTGTTATACATTGTGATAACACCAGTACAATGAGTATGTCAAAAAATCCTATTTTACATTCTAAGACTAAACATATTGAGATCAAGTATCATGTTGTAAGAGAGAAAGTTGCAGAAAAAGAAGTAAGATTGGAGCACATAAGTATAAAGGAGTAGATAGAAGATATATTTACAAAGCCTTTACCTAAGGATACATTTATGTATCTGAGAGGTATGCTTGGGGTTATGCCCCAACCTATTTTTCAAAATTGATGCAAATGATTGTATCCGTCCAATGGTATATGAGCCCTATCTTTCTTCTAGATTGGATGTTGGAACTTCCTCTATGGGGGAGTTTATGAGCTGAGTTATGAGGACTCTTGTTATTGTATTCTTCTAAAAAGTGTCTTTTGACATTAAGTTGTTGTTGACTTAGTGATATAATTTCTATCATTGATGTCAATGTGGGAGAGATATACATGAAAAACATTGTGGATTGTATGAGAGAGCTGAATAGGAAAATGAAGCAAGATTTGATTTGATATTTTGCAATGATGTTGCAGTATTGGATTTTTGGAACATTGGATGTTTTTCATCTATGTTTTAATCAATGCCAATGGGGGAGATTGTTAGGAATGAATGCAAAGTTTTTTGGCAGTCATTCTGTAGCAGTTGTTGTTGCATTCATGACTTGGATTGTCATTGATGTCAACACAGTGATATTCTGGATATTAGCAGGAAAGTAGGTACAATTTTGTTTTGTGCACATGTTGTATTGTAGATTAGATTTTGCATAGTTGATGATATTTTATTTGGTGTGTTATTAACCTATGGTTAACATTGCAAAAATAAATTCATTCATTTGTAAGAGTTATGAGCATTTTGGTGAAAGCAATGTTTAGACAGTGTTTCTGTGTAGCGATGTTTGGAAATCGAAGGATATATCTTAGCTGGGATGGAATATGATTTTGTGTAGTTAAAGGGATGTTGGAGACTCATTAATGAGGATGTGGTTCATAGTGCAAACTTTGAGGATATGTTTGGAGAAAGTTACAGTAACTGGAAGCCGACAGTTTTATGTGAATTTTGTGTGTAGCATGTAGAATTTATTATTTTGTAATTGAGGACTGACTCATTTGTAATTATTTGAGTTTGGTATATAAGAAGGAATTTTTTCCTTATTTTAATGTGTACTATAAAGAGTGAGATGCGAATATATGCATGAAGTGAAGAAAAGAGCTAATTCAGTGATGAAGGAAGACTTGTGAGTACAAAGATCTGGAATTGTGATCTTGTGTAGCAGAGAGTTTAGTTTTGGCACAATGTGAAGGAGGTAATATATTTCATATTATTCTATTGAATAATTCTAAGATCTTTTGGACAGTGGGTTCAGAGATCTTTCCTTGAAGCTGTTTGGGCAATGGGTCCTTCTGTCTTCCATAAACTCTTAACCGGGTTAGAATCTTTTAATAGGGATTCAAAATCTCCTAGCAGGGATTTATATGTACTGAATGTATTTCATAAGACTCCTAACAGGGTCCATCTTCTAACAAGGAACTTTCATATTAGTGCATCATTTTGTGGTCATTATTCCCACTGGGGTTTACTCTTTTCAAGAGGTTCCCTAGTTAACATATCTCGTGTTATTGTGCAATTGTGTATGATTATCTTTCTATGGTTGATTAGTACATTGATTATATTGTTTAAAGTTGTTGAATGGATAAATTATCAGATAACTGATTCAACCCCCCCCCTCTCAGTTATCTTGGGGATCTTTACTTTCTAACAGACATAATGGATAAATTGATGACCACCTTGACACCAAAATATGACAACAAGATATGTATCCTAGATGAAACAATGCAGTCCACAAAAGACTTTAAAAGAGAGACTTTAATCAGCAAGCTTTCAAAATTTGAGATATCAAGTTTGGAGACAAAACCTAAAGGTGAAACTACCTTCAAAGCATCAGTCCATGGTAAGAAATCCTTGAACACCTCTGGTAATTTTGATGATGATGATGAAGGGAAAGCACTAGATGATTTCATTTCTATGATTTCTAAAAGAGAAAAGAAAAGAAAAGGAAAATATGAAGGTAAATTACCATTCAAATGTTTTTCATGTAATAAGATTGGTCACTTTGCATCTAAGTGTCCTACAAGAGTTAAGAAGTTCAAAAATAACTACAAGCCTAAGTATACAAAGGAATGTTACTATGTTGGAGATGGAGTATCAGATGAAGAATCAGTAGAAGAAGAAATTAGATTCATTTCTCTTGAAGATGAAAAGAATTCACAAGAGTTATCATTGATTTCACAAGAAGACATCAAGACAAATTGGATCATTGAAAGTGGTTGTTCACATCACATGATGGGAGATAAAGATGGATTTGTTCATTTGGATAGATACAAAGGAGGCATGGTTATATTTAGAGATAACACTCCTAAACCTATCATTGTTAGAGGAGCCATCACCTTGGATGGAAAGAATAGCATTGATGATGTTCTATATGTTGATGGTTTGCAACATAACCTATTGAGTGTTGGACAGTTGCTTGACAAAGGTTACCGATTAGAGTTCAAAGAAAACAAGTGAATCATTAACAACAAAGAAGGAGAAATGATTGCATCAGGATCAAAGAATAAAGGTAATGTTTTTCAGCTTAATCCAAAAGCAAGTTTTTTTGTTGCTAAAGTAGATGATAGTTGGTTATGGCACAAAAGACTGTCATATCAATTTTGAGAACATAGTAAAGATAAGTAATGTATAGGTAGTAAGAGATCTTCCTAGCATTGCAAAACTAGTTGATGCAATATGTAGGGAATATGTGATGGGAAAACATATAAGGAATTCATTCAAAACAAAGCACAATTCAACAGAGAACAAGTTGGATTTGATTCATACAGATCTATGTGGACCAACTCAAACAAGATCATACTATGGTGAAAGGTATTTCATTTTGTTTGTTGATGATTATTCTAGAATGATGTGGGTTGCATATTTTAAGGACAAATCAGAAGCCTTTGACAAGTTCAAAATATTCAAGGCTAAGGTTGAAAATGATTCTGGATTGAAGATTAAATGTCTAAGATTAGATAGAGGAGGAGAATTCACCTCTGACATATTTTATGAGTACTGTGAAGAACATGGGATAAAAAGATAGCTAAGTGCTCCTAGAACCCCTCGGCAAAATGGAATTGTAGAAAGAAGGAATAGGATCATCCTTGACAGAGTGCACACCATCATGATTGAAGGAAAGGTTACTCACACCTATTGGAGAGATGCAGTTAAGATTGTAGTCTATACTATCAATAGAATACAATTGATGCCAGGCGCATACAAGACATCTTATGAGCTATGGTTTGGGAATGTACCAACAGTCAAATACTTTAAAATCTTTGGAAGAAAGTGCTACATCAAGAGGGATGAAGCAATTGGAAAGTTTGATGCAAGAAGTGATGAAGGTATTTTTCTTGGTTAATCCACTAAAAACAAATCTTATAGATGTTATAACCTAAGATTAAAGAAGATAATTGAAAGTTCTCATGTTAAGATTGATGAGAAGTTCATGATTCAAGAAAGGTATCATGATTATGCACCTATGCTTGAAGAAGAACCTAAATCTACCCCTAGAGAAATAGGTGTTGATGAAATGTTTGATAGCATTGATGTATTTTTCAATGAACCTGAATCCAGTGATGAAGAATCTCAGAAATTAGATGAGAGATTCACTCCTAATGTTCCTAAATTCACATCTAGATATCATTTAAAGGAAGACATCATTAGAGATTAGAATAGTAAAATCATGAAAAGATCAAAAGCAAAGAGTTCCACAGCAAATGAAGAGGTATGTTTACTATCACGGATTGAACCCTTAAGTGTTGAAGATGCATGTAATGATAAAGTTTGGCATGAAGTAATGAAAGAAGAGATAGATTAGATAATTAAGAATGATACATGGGAATTGGTCCCTTGGCCTAGTGATAAGAATGTGATTGGAACCAAGTGGATATTTAGAAATAAGATGAATGAAGATGGTACAGTAGTAAGAAACAAAGCTAGATTAGTATGTAAAGGGTATGCGCAAAGAGAAGGAATTGATTACTCTGATACATTTTCCCTAGTAAGTAGATTGGAAGCCATAAAGTTGTTTCTAGCCTATGCTACATTCAAAAACTTTAAGGTCTACCAGATAGATGTTAAGTCAGCATTCTTGAATGGAGAACTGAAGGAAGAAGTATACATAGAGAAACCTAAAGGATTCACCTTATCAGACAAACTAGATATGGTATGCAGATTGAAGAAAGTACTCTATGGACTTAAGCAAGCCCCTAGAGCATGGTATGAAATACTTGATGGATACTTGACTAAGATTGGATTCAAGAAAGGAGTAGCAGATTGTTTTTTATTTATAAGAGAGACATCTAATGGATTATTGTTATTTGCTATATTTTCTGATGACATTATCTTTGGTGGTAATGACAAACTTAGTGCAGAATTTGCTAAAGAAATGCAGAGTGAATTTGAAATGAGCATGATTGGATCTATCAAGTACTATTTGGGATTGAATGTGCAATAGAGAGACAAAGGTATATTCATAAATTAGACTAAGTATGTAAAAGAGATCTTGAAGACATTCAAGATGGATGATTGCAAGCTATTAAGTACCCCTATGATAACAGGGTGTAAGCTTTCAGAAGAAGACGATTCACCAGCAATAGATATAACCTTATATAAGTCTATGATTGGAAAACTTATATATCTTACTCAAACAAGACCAGACATTTCCAATGCAATTGGTATTGTTGGAAGATTTACAATAGAACCTAAGCAAAGTCATCTCATGGCAATAAAAAGAATATTCAGATACTTTAGACTATGGTTTATGGTATCCTAATTCAGATAATGTAAAGCTTCATGTGTATACAAATGCAGATTGGGCAGGATGCATGGATGATAGAAAGAGGACCTCCGGAGGAGTTGTATTCCTTGGAGATAGACTTGTTACTTGGACAAGTAAAAAGTAGAATTGTATCTTTCAGTCAACAACAAAAGCAGATGATGTTGTAGTAGCATTAAATTTCTCTACAATTGTGTGGATCAAGCAGATGACAAAAGACTTTGGTATTTAGATTGATTATCCTATTGTTATTTATTATGATAACACTAGCACTATCAATATGTCAAAAACCCCTATGATGCATGCAAAGACAAAACATATTGAGATAAAGTATCACTTACTAAGAGAGAAAGTAGCAGAGAAAGAAGTAATGGTGGATTATGTGAGTACAAAAGATTAGCTAGTAGACATATTCACAAAGCCTCTACCTAAGGATACTTTTGAGTATCTTAAGGAGAATTTGGGAGTAATTCCCTTTCCTAAATCTGATTAGAGATAGCGGGAGTGCATCCATCCTCAGTGACTGATAAAGGGTTGACTACTCTATCTCAGGAGTAGTACAGGTGATTAAATTTGTTAGCACCCTTTTTCATTGATGTCAAAGGGGGAGTATATATGAATTCATGAAAAACAAGAAAAGAAACAAGACATGAAAGAAGGTATACGGTAAGGGGGAGCATATTCAATATTATAGGAGTTGCAAAAATTAACATTCAGAGCCTTCAGCAGTTGATGGAGGACCCATCCTTGGGGGATTTTTAATGAAGAAATGGAGAATGTTATAAAATAATTGTTCATTTGGATTGGTGGTGTTTTTCATTCCATATGTTTCCATCAATGCCAAAGGGGGAGATTGTTGGAAATTTTCCAGCAAGCCAGTGTTGACTATATGTTTGTCATTGATGACAACATATGGTAAGTAGCATGTGTAGAAGACTTATGTAGTAAGCTTGGAGTATATGTAGCATAAAAATTTTATTAACATGATATCATGGATGCATAGGTTAATTATTAGTATAGATAGTTATGTAGCAGCTTGTGTCAGCAGTGTTCCTGACAGAGTTACATGCAGTATTCTGTGAGTGATTGTCGATATAGTTATCATGAAGCCTTGCGTGTTTGGATATGTGATGGAGACATGTTAGTGTTTTTAGATTCATGGATGCAGAGTCTGATGTGCAGTAGAAATGAAGTTATGCAGTTGCTATTCACCAGTTGTAGTTTCCTATGTTTATCTAGAAGAGATGGCAGAGATTCTATTGGTACAAGAGTTGTGCCTATAATTTTGATATGGGTGCTTGGATTAGTTATTGGAGAAGAGTTGAGAATTTTTGGTTAAGATCACATGATATAATTCATCTTGAGGAGAAAGTATTAGATAATTTGGTAGAGCTAACAATGTGTAGCGTGTGTCTACACTAGTTGATTTAGATAGGTCCCAGTTTGTGTTGTGTGCTTAGTAGAACCGACTAAGATGTTATTGGATTGCTATATTGTTTCTCTAATATAATTTCAAGATGGTTCTAATAGGCTGACTTGATTATATGTTTTGGAAGAAAGATATTTATAGGTAGTCATTTGTGATTGCTAAGCATGGTTCAAAGTTGAATGTGAAGAGCAGAGAAGAAAGTGAAAAGTGTTGAGCCATCAATAGAAGGTCTGTGTGACCAAGTAAAGAGTATATTATATTCATTGGAACTGATCTAGATAGTGGGTCTATGTGAAGTTCACCAAGATCTAGATATAGTGTTTATCTGTTAAACTTGAAGGTTGTAGCCTTCACCCCTTTGAGTAGTGTGCTCTCGGATAGTATGTCCTCACCCCTAATAGGGTTAATTGTAAAAGACTCCTAACAGGGCCTGACCCTTGACCAGGTCACTGTACTAAATGCATTTTAAATATAAACTCCTAACAGGGCTATAAGGTCTTCTAACATGGATCATAATACACTAGTGCAAATTATTAGTGGGTGTCACTTCCCACTGGGGTTTTTACCTATTTGGGTTTCCCCATAACCAAAATTGTTGTGTTGTGTTAAGTGTTCTCATATTGTGTTTATGGTTAATGTTCTTCTATACTTAATTGGATAAAGAATTGAATTTTGTAGATAACTGATTCACCCCCCCTCTCAGTTATCTCTTGGGACTATTTCTAATAGGGGTGAGTGAGGCAAGACTAGGTCTCTAAGAATTAATGGAAGATAAAAAAGGAATAATCTTGAAAAATATAAGCAAGTGACTCTTTCAAAAGTTAAAGTTATGAAAAATTGTGAAACTTACAAATAATAAAAATGGTGAAAATTTGTGACTTTTTCAAAAGATGACAATTGTGAAAGGTTGTAATAATTGTAAAATGCAAACATGATGAAGAGGTGTGACTCTCCTCCACATTGGAAGATATAAAAGAGAGAATAAATCAATGTAGGGTATAATATATTATTCACAAAGGCAACAATGAAAAGTGGTAAGTCAATTCTTTTTTTTTGTTAAGTTAGAGGTATCCATGTGACTCAGTCTGGTACCCAACTTGTCTTACCCTTGTCTTACATATTTCCAAGTTAAGTTTTAGTTATGGGTGAGTTGAGGCATGACTAGCCCTCTAAGTAATAATGCAAGAGAAAAATAAATAAGAAGAAAATAAGGACGTGACTCCTTCAAAAGGCAAAGTTGTGAAAGGTTGTGGCCCTCGTAAAAGATAAAAACTGGGATATTTTCGAAGGGTGGTAATTGTGAAAAGTTGTAATGATTGAAAAAGGAAAATATGATGGAAACATGTGATTCTCCCCCACATTGGAAGATATAAAAGAGAGAAGGTTTCAATTTATGAGGACATTCAAGTAAAATCAATGTAGGGTATACTATGTTATTCAAAAATGCAACAATGAAAAGTAGTGACTCAATTCATTTTTGTTAACTCAAAGGTTCCCCGTGACTTAGCCCAGTGCTCAACCTACCTTATCTTTGTCTTACATATTTCCAAGTTGAGGTTTAGAAAATGGTGAACTGAGGAAAGACTAGCCCTCTAAAGATTAATGAAAAAAAAAGGGGTAGTCATTTAAAAGGTAAAGTTATGAAACATTGTAACACTCTCAAAGGACAAAAATGGTGAAGGGTTGTGGCACTTTTGAAGAGTGGCAATTGTGAAAGGTTTGAATTTTTTAAGAACAAATACGATGAAGAGATGTGACTCTCCCCTACATTGGATGATACAAAGGAGTGAAGTTTTCATTTTAGGAGGACATTGATATGAAATGTGGGGTATAATATATTATTCACAAAGGTAACAATGAAATGTGGTGACATAATTTTATTTTTGTTAACTTAGAGGTATTCTTGTGACTCATCTCAGTGCCCAACATGTCTTACATTGGTTTTACATATTGCCAAGTTGGGGTTCATGAAGGGGTGAGTGTGGCCAGACTATCTCTCTAAGAATTAATGGAAGACAAAAAAATAATAATTTTGAAATATATAAGGAAGTGACTGTAAGGTTAGAACACTTGCAAAGGACAAAAATGGTGAAAATTTATGACTCTTTCGAAGGTTGGCAATTGTGAAAGGTTGTAATGATTGAAAAAGGTAAACATGTTGAAAAGGTGTGACTCTCCCCCACATTAGAAGATATAAATGGGATAAGGTTTCAATTTAGAAAGATATTTAAGTGAAATAAAGTGGGGTATAATATATTATTCATAAAGACGACAATGAAAAGTGGAAAGTCATTTTTTTAAAGTTATCCATGTGACTCAATTTAGTTCACAACTTGTCTTACCTTAGTCTTACATATTTTCACATTATGGGTGAATTGAGACATGGCTAGCCCTCTAAGAACTAATGCAAGAGAAAAATGAATAAGAAGAAAATAAGGAAGTGACTCCTTCAAAAGATAAAATATGAAAAATGTTGTGACACTCGTAAAAGAAAAAAAATTGTGACACTTTTGTATGATCGTAATTATGAAAACTTGTAATAATTGCAAAAATCAAACATTATGAAGATGTGTGACTCTCCCTCACATTTCAAAATATAAAAGGGATAAGGTTTTGATTTAGGTAGACATTCAAGTGAAATCAATGTGAAGTGTAATATATTATTAAAAAATATAACACTAAAAAATAGTGACTCAATTCATTTTTTAGTGACCTCAGAGGTATCCTCATGACTCAGCCTAGTGCTCAACCTAACTTACCATGGTCTTACATATTGTTAAGTTGGGGTTTAAGAAAGGGTGAGTTGAGGAAAAATTAGCCTTCTAAAGATTAATGGAAAATAAAAGAGAATAAGAATAAAAATAAGAAAGTGAGTCATTCAAAAGGTAAAGTTATGAAAAGTTGTGACAATCGCAAAGGACAAAAATGGTGAAGGGTTGTGATTATTTTGAAAAGTGACAATTGTGAAAGGTTTTACTCTTTCTAAGAGAGGATATGATGAAAAGATGTAACTCTCTCCCACATTAGAATATACAAAAGAGAGAAGGTTTCATTTTAGTACATTGATAATAAATTTTAGGTATAATATATTATTCACAAAAGAAACAATGAAATGTGGTGACTCAAATTTTTTTTAACTCAAGTATTCATGTGACTCAGCCTAGTGCCTAACTTTCCTTACTATGGTCTTACATATTGCCAAGTTGGGGTTCATGAAGGGGTGAGTGAGGCAACACTATCTCTATAAGAATTAATGAAAAATAAAAAATAATAATCTTGAAAAATATAAGGAAGTGACTCTTTCAAAAGTCAAAGTTATGAAAGATTGTGACACTTGCAAATGACAAAAATGGTAACAATTTGTGACATTTTCAAAAGGTGGCAATTGTAAAAACATGTAATGATTGAAAAATGTAAATGTGATGAAGAGGTGTGACTATCCCCCACATTGGAAGATATAAATGGGAGAAGGTTTCAATTTAGGAGGATATTCAAATGAAATCGATGTGAGGTATAATGTATTTTTAAAGGCAACAATGAAAAGTGGTAAGTCAATTTTTTTATTTTTGTTAACTTAGAGGTATCCTTGTGACTCAATCTAGTGCCCAATATGTCTTACCTTGGTCTTATATATTGTCAAGTTAGGTTTTAGTTATTGGTGAGTTGAGGGAAGACTAGCCCTCTAAGTACTAACACAAGAAAAAAATGAATAAGAAGAAAATAAGGAAGTGATTCCTTCAAAAGACAAAATTATGAAATGTTGCGATGCTCGTAAAAGATAAAAATTGTGACATTTTTTAAGGGTGGTAATTGTGAAAGGTTAAAATGATTGCAAAAGGAAAACATGATGAATATTTGTGATTCTCCCCCACATTGGAAGATATAAAGGAATAAGGTTTCAATTTAAGGGAACATTCAAATGAAATCAATGTGAGGTATAATATATTATTAAAAAATGCAACAATAAAAAGTAGTGACTCATTTTTTTTGTTAACTCAAAGCTATCCCCATGACTCAGCACAGTGCTCAACTTACCTTACCTTGGTCTTACATATTGTCAAGTTGGAGTTCAGAAAATGGTGAACTGAGGCAAGACTAACCCTATAAAGATTAACAAAAATAAATAAACAGTATGAAAATAAGGAAGTGAGACATTTAAAAGGTAAAGTTATGAATGCTTGTAACACTCGCAAATAAATAAGAAGAAAATAAAGAATTGAGTTTCTTTTGAAAAATAAAAATTGTGAAAGGTTTTGACTCTTTTTAAGACAAGATATGATGAATAGATGTGACTCTCCACCACATTAGAATATACAAAAGAGAGAAGGTTTAACTTTACTACATTGATAGTAAATGTCGGGTATAATATATTATTCACAAAGGCAACAATGAAAAGTGACGACTCAATTTTTCTTTGTTCACTCACAAGTGTTCATGTGACTTAGCCTAGTTCCTAACCTACCTTACCTTGGTCTTACATATTACCAAGCAGGGATTCATGAAAAGGTGAGTGAGACAAGACTAGCTTTAGAAAAATTAATGGAAGATGAAAAAAAATCTTGAAAAATATAAGGAAGTGACTCTTTCAAAAGTCAAAGTTATGAAAGATTGTGACACTTGTAGATGACAAAAATGGTGAAAATTTATGACATTTTCAAAAGGTGGCAATTTTGAAAACTTGTAATGATTGAAAAATGAAAATATGATGAAGAGGTGTGACTCTGCCCCGCATTGAAAGATATAAATGGGAGAATGTTTCAATTTAGGAAGATATTCAAATAAAATCAATGTGGCATATAATATATTATTCACAAAGGCAACAATGAAAAGTGGTAAGTCAATTTTTTATTTTTGTTAACTTAGAGGTATACTTGTGACTCAGTCTAGTGCCCAACATGTCTTACCTTGGTCTTATATATTGCCCATCTAGGTTTTAGTTATTGGTGAGTTGAGGCATGACTAGACTTCTAAGTACAAATGCAAGAGAAAAATGAATAAGAAGAAAATAAAGAAGTGACACTTTCAAAAATCAAAGTTATGAAATATTCGGACACTTGTAAAAGATAAAAATTGTGATGTTTTTTAAAGGTGGTAATTGTGAAATGTTGTAATGATTGCAAAAGGAAAACATGATGAAGATGTGTGATTCTCCTCCACATTAAAAGATATAAATGGATAAGGTTTCAATTTAAGGGGACATTCAAATGAAGTCAATGTGGGGTATAATATATTATTTGAAAATGCAAAAATAAAAAGTAGTGACTCAAATTTTTTTGTTAGCTCAGAGGTATCCTCGTGACTCAGCACGGTGCTTAACTTACCTTACCTTGGTCTTACATATTGCCAAGTTGGGGTTCAGAAAATGGTGAACTGAAGCAAGACTAGCCCTCTAAAAATTAACAAAAAAATGAATAATACAAAAATAAAGAAGTGAGTCATTTAAAAAGTAAAGTTATGAATGCTTGTAACACTCACAATAGAATAAGAAGAAAATAAAGAAGTGAGTCATTCAAAAGGTAAAGTTATGAAAGGTTTTGACACTCTCAAAAGACAAAAATGGTGAAGGGTTGTGATTCTTTTGAAAAGTGATAATTGTGAAAGGTTTTGACTCTTTCTAAGAGTGGTTATGATGAAGAGATGTGACTTTCCCCCATATTATAATATGCAAAATAGAAAAGATTTCATTTTAGTACATTGATATGAAATGTGGGGTAAAATATATTATTCACAAAAGAAACGATGAAATGTGGTGACTCAATTTTTTTTTGTTAACTTAGAGGTATTCTTGTGACTCAGCCTAGTGCCTAACCTGCCTTACCTTGGTCTTACATATTAGCAAGTTCAGGTTCATGAAGGGGTGAGTGAGGCAAGACTACCTCTAAAAGAATTAATAAAACATAAAAAAAAAAGAATCTTGAAAAATATAATGAAGTGAGTGTTTCAAAAGTCAAAGTTATGAAATATTGTGACACTTGAAAAGGACAAAAATTGTGAAAAATTGTGACGTTTTCAAAATGTGGCAATTTTGAAAGGTTGTAATGATTGCAAAATGCAAATATGATGAGGTGTGACTCTCCCCCACATTACAAGATATAAATGGGAGAAGGTTTGAATTTAGGAGGACATTCAAATGAAATCAATGTGGGGTATAATATATTATTAAAAAAGGCAACAATGAAAAGTGGTAAGTCAATTTTTTATTTTTGTTAACTTAGAGGTAACCGTGTGTCTAGAGTCCAACCTGTCTTACCTTAGTCTTATATATTGCCAAGTTAGGTTTTATTTATGGGTGAGTTGAGACATGACTATCCCTCTAAGTAATAATGTAAGAGAAAAATGAATAATAAGAAAATAAGGAAGTGACTCCTTCAAAAGGTAAAATTATGAAAGGTTGCGACACTCGTAAAAGATAAAAATTGTGGCATTATTTAAAAGGTGGTAATTGTGAAATGTTGTAATGATTGCAAAAGGAAAACATGATGAAGATGTGTGATTCTCCTCCACATTAAAAGATATAAATGAATAAGGTTTCAATTTAAGGGGACATTCAAATGAAATCAATGTGGGGTATAATATATTATTTGAAAATGCAAAAATAAAAAGTACTGACTCAAATTTTTTTGTTAGCTCAGAGGTATCCTCGTGACTCAGGACGGTGTTTAACTTACCTTACCTTGGTCTTACATATTGCCACGTTGGGGTTCAAAAAATGGTGAACTGAGGCAAGACTAGCCCTCTAGAAATTAACAAAAAAATGAATAATACAAAAATAAAGAAGTGAGTCATTTAAAAAGTAAAGTTATGAATGCTTGTAACACTCGCAATAGAATAAGAAGAAAATAAAGAAGTGAGTCATTCAAAAGGTAAAGTTATGAAAGGTTTTGACACTCTCAAAGGACAAAAATGGTGAAGGATTGTGATTCTTTTGAAAAGTGATAATTGTGAAAGGTTTTGACTGTTTCTAAGAGCGGTTATGATGAAGAGCTATGACTTTCCCCCATATTATAATATGCAAAAGAGAAAAGGTTTCATTTTAGTAAATTGATATGAAATGTGGGGTAAAATATATTATTCACAAAATAAACAATGAAATGTAATGACTCAATTTTTTTTTGTTAACTCAAAGGTATTCTTGTGACTCAGCCTAGTGCCTAACCTGCCTTACCTTGGTTTTACATATTGCCAAGTTCGGGTTCATGAAGGGGTGAGTGAGGCAAGACTACCTCTAAAAGAATTAATGAAACATTAAAAAAAAAGAATCTTGAAAAATATAAGAAAGTGAGTCTTTCAAAAGTCAAAGTTATGAAAGATTGTGACACTTGCAAATGACAAAAATTGTGAAAAATTCTGACATTTTCATAATGTGGCAATTTTGAAAGGTTGTAATGATTGAAAAACGCAAATATGATGAGGTGTGACTCTCCCTCACATTGCAAGATATCAATGGGAGAAGGTTTGAATTTAGGAGGACATTCAAATAAAATCAATGCAAGGTATAATATATTATTAAAAAAGGCAACAATAAAAAGTGGTAAGTCAATTTTTTATTGTTGTTAACTTAGAGGTAACCATGTGTCTAGAGCCCAACCTGTCTTACCTTAGTCTTATATATTTCCAAGTTAAGTTTTATTTATGGGTGAGTTGAGACATGACTAGCCCTCTAAGTAATAATGTAAGAGAAAAATGAACAATAAGAAAATAAGTGACTCCTTCAAAAGGTAAAATTATGAAAGGTTGCGACACTTGTAAAAGATAAAAATTGTGACATTATTTAAAAGGTGGTAATTGTGAAATGTTATAATGATTGCAAAAGGAAAACATGATGAAGATGTGTGATTCTCCTCCACATTAAAAGATATAAATGAATAAGATTTCAATTTAAGGGGACATTCAAATGAAATCAATGTGGGGTATAATATATTATTTGAAAATGCAAAAATAAAAAGTAGTGACTCAAATTTTTTTGTTAGCTCGGAGGTATCCTCATGACTCAACATGGTGTTTAACTTACCTTACCTTGGTCTTACATATTTCCAAGTTGGGGTTCAAAAAATGGTGAACTGAGGCAAGACTAGCCCTCTAAAAATTAACAAAAAAAATGAATAATACAAAAATAAAGAAGTGAGTCATTTAAAAGGTAAAGTTATGAATGCTTGTAACACTCGCAATAGAATAAGAAGAAAATAAGGAAGTGAGTCATTCAAAAGGTAAAGTTATGAAAGGTTTTGACACTCTCAAAGGACAAAAATGGTGAAGGATTGTGATTCTTTTGAAAAGTGATAATTGTGAAAGGTTTTGACTCTTTCTAAGAGTGGTTATGATGAAGAGATGTGAGTTGAGACATGACTAGCCCTCTAAGTAATAATGTAAGAGAAAAATGAACAATAAGAAAATAAGGAAGTGATTCCTTCAAAAGGTAAAATTATGAAAGGTTGCGACACTTGTAAAAGATAAAAATTGTGACATTATTTAAAAGGTGGTAATTGTGAAATGTTATAATGATTGCAAAAGGAAAACATGATGAAGATGTGTGATTCTCCTCCACATTAAAAGATATAAATGAATAAGGTTTCAATTTAAGGGGACATTCAAATGAAATCAATGTGGGGTATAATATATTATTCGAAAATGCAAAAATAAAAACTAGTGACTCAAATTTTTTTGTTAGCTCGGAGGTATCCTCGTGACTCAACATGGTGTTTAACTTACCTTACCTTGGTCTTACATATTTTCAAGTTGGGGTTCAAAAAATGGTGAACTGAGGCAAGACTAGCCCTCTAAAAATTAACAAAAAAAATGAATAATACAAAAATAAAGAAGTGAGTCATTTAAAAGGTAAAGTTATGAATGCTTGTAACACTCGCAATAGAATAAGAAGAAAATAAGGAAGTGAGTCATTCAAAAGGTAAAGTTATGAAAGGTTTTGACACTCTCAAAGGATAAAAATGGTGAAGGATTGTGATTCTTTTGAAAAGTGATAATTGTGAAAGGTTTTGACTCTTTCTAAGAGTGGTTATGATGAAGAGATGTGACTTTCCCCCATATTATAATATGCAAAAGAGAAAAGGTTTCATTTTAGTACATTGATATGAAATGTGGGGTAAAATATATTATTCACAAAATAAATAATGAAATGTGGTGACTCAATTTTTTTTTGTTAACTTAGAAGTATTCTTGTGACTTAGCCTAGTGCCTAACCTACCTTACCTTGGTCTTACATATTACCAAGTTCGGGTTCATGAAGGGGTGAGTGAGGCAAGACTACCTCTAAAAGAATTAATGAAACATTAAAAAAAAAAGAATCTTGAAAAATAGAAGAAAATGAGTCTTTCAAAAGTCAAAGTTATGAAAGATTGTGACACTTGCAAATGACAAAAATTGTGAAAAATTGTGACGTTTTCAAAATGTGGCAATTTTGAAAGGTTGTAATGATTGCAAAATGCAAATATGATGAGGTGTGACTCTCCCCCACATTGCAAGATATAAATGGGAGAAGGTTTCAATTTAGGAGGATATTCAAATGAAATCAATGTGGGGTATAATATATTATTAAAAAAGGAAACAATGAAAAATGGTTAGTCAATTTTTTATTTGTGTTAACTTAGAGGTAACCGTGTGTCTAGAGTCCAACCTGTCTTACCTTAGTCTTATATATTGCCAAGTTAGGTTTTATTTATGGATGAGTTGAGACATGACTAGCCCTCTAAGTAATAATGTAAGAGAAAAATGAACAATAAGAAAATAAGGACGTGACTCCTTCAAAAGGTAAAATTATGAAAGGTTGTGACATTCGTAAAAGATAAAAATTGTGACATTATTTAAAAGGTGGTAATTGTGAAATGTTGTAATGATTGAAAAATGAAAATATGATGAAGATGTTGGAAATTTGGCTGAAGTGAATACATAAATGTTGTCATTATGGCAACATATGATCCACATGAAGATCACACAAGTCAGAGAGCAAGTATAGCAGATCGCATTGCAAATTTCTCTGTGTAAGATAGTGTTTTCACCAGTGCACCAGGATACAGTTTTTGTTTGTGATGTTGACTGGAGTAAGTTAAATGCGTTTGCACTTGAACATAGACTCTATGATAACTAATGATGACCCATCTTAGAGTGCAAGTCAGTACTGCATGTACGAAATTAGTTATGACAATTTTACTGAAGACATTGTTAAGCCAACAAGACAGAATATGAAGACAGGATTGGTAAAGAGTTAAGGGATTATTTTGTTTATCAAAATAATGACTTAACAATATAAAGAGATGACATCCTAGATGTTAACTCTTAGATAAAGATATATGGAAGCCGACCATGTAAAGTTATTATCCTTAATAACTTGTATATATGTAATATGTAATTGTAAGAAGAAGAAGAAGAGATATTGTTAGAAAGTAAAGTCCACCAAGATAACTAAGAGGGGGGGGTGAATCAGTTATCAGATCTTTATAACCTTTATCAACTTCAACAAAATTTAACCATGTAAGAAATGTAATTACCAACCATAGAAAGATATTCATACACAATGACACAATAACACAAGATATGTTGACTAGGGAACCTGTTGATCAAAGAGTAAACCCTGGTGGGAATGATGTCCACAAAAGATGCACTAATATAAATATTCCTTGTGAAAGGATGGACTCTCTTAGGAGTCTTATGAAATAGATTCAATACATATGAATCCTTGTTAGGAGATTTTGAATCCCTGTTAAAAGATTCTAACCCTGTTAGGAGTTATGGAAGATAGAAGGACCCACTGCCCAAATAGCTTCAAGGTAAGATCACTGAACACACTATCCAAATGACCTTAATATTATTCAACAGAATAATATGAAATATGTTACCTTCTTACTATGCCAAACAACACTCACTACTACACCAGATCTCAATTCCAGATCTATGTACTTTGCACGTCTTCCTTCACAATTTCACTTTCACAACTTCATTAGCTCTTTTCTTCACTTCATGCTTACATTCGCATTCAACCATACCATTCTCACACTTCTTTCACATTGCTACTCATTAAAAAATAAAGAAAAACATTCCTTCCTTTATACCACACTCAAATAATTACAAATGAGTCGGCACACAAATACAAAATAAAAGTTTCCACAGGCTACATCAGAATTACACAAAACTGTCAGCTTCCAAATGTAATAACTTTTCACTCATGTGACCTCAAAGTTTGTGCTATGAATCACATCACTATCAATTTGTCTCAACCTTCCCTTTAACTACACAAAACTAGATCTCATCCCAATTAGGAGATATCATCCGATTTCCACAAACCGCTACTCAAGAACACTGCCTGAATACTGCTTCCACCAAAATGCTCATAACTTTTATGAATAAATGAATTTTTGTCTGCGCTCTTAACCATAGAAAAATAACATATCAAAGAATATAACCTCAACATCACATAGCTATATCTACAATATCCCACGTGCGCTAATAAAAAAATTGTCTACTTCTTTGTTAGTCTCCAGATCATTGTGTTGACATCAATGACAATCATAGTCATGAATGCAACAACAACTGCTACAGAATGACTGCCAACGTCCATCATTCATTCCTAACAATCTCCCCCATTGGCATTGATAGCAACATAGATGAAAAATATCTAATGTTCCAAAAATCCAATACTGCTGCTTTGACAAACATTTCAAATCTTGCTTCATTATCCTATTCAGTTCTCTCCAACAGATGGTACAAGTAGTTTTTCATGTACACTTCTCCCCCATTGACATCAATGATAGAAATTTCATCACTATGTCAACAAAATCTCAATTTCAATAGACACTATTCAAAAAATACATTCACAAGAGTCCTCATGACTTAGCTCACATACTCCCCCATAGAGGAAGTACCAACATCCAATCCCAAAAGATAGGGCTCATAGACCACTGGACGGATGCAACCAACTGCATCATTACTCAAAAGTAGGCTGGGGCATAACCCCAAGCATACCTCTCAGATACTCAAATGTATCCTTAAGAAAAGGCTTTGTAAATATGTCTGCTATCTATTTCTTTGTGCTTATGTACTCCAGTCTGACTTCTTTTTCAGCAACTTTCTCTCTTACAACATGATATTTGATCTCTATATGCTTAGTCTTAGAATGTAAAATAGGATTCTTAGACATACTAACTGTACTGGTGTTGTCACAATGTATGACAAAAGGCTCAACAAACCTAATTCCAATATCCTTCAGCATCTGCTTCATCCAAATTATCTGGTTACAATTGTTTGCTACTCCTACATATTCTACTTCTGCTATGCTCTGTGAAATACAATTTTTCTTCTTGCTTAGCCAAGAAACTAATCTTCCTCCAAGAAAAAAGGCTCCACCACTGGTGCTTTTCTTGTCATCAACACAACCTCTCCAATTAGCATCTATATATGCACATAGGGTAAAATCATCAGATTTTTCATACCACAATCCATAGTCCATTGTACCTCTTAAATATCTCAGTATCCTCTTTACTGCTGCATAATGTGACTTTCTAAGTTTAGCTTGAAATCTTGCTACCATTCCAACTGAATGTTGTATATCCAGTCTAGTATGTGTTAAGTATTGCAATCCTCCAATCATGGATCTATATTTCTTCTGCTCAACTGTCAGTGTTTCATCTTTGCTAGATAGTTTATGTCCTATAACCATAGGTGTTCCAACTGGTTTACAATTCTCCATTCCAAATCTTTTTAGCAAATCATTCAAGTACTTTTTCTAACATACAAAGATAC
The DNA here is from genome assembly GCA_027943335.1 of Chamaecyparis obtusa. NCBI lineage: Eukaryota > Viridiplantae > Streptophyta > Pinopsida > Cupressales > Cupressaceae > Chamaecyparis > Chamaecyparis obtusa. Next base: position 252,201 of record BSBK01006783.1, read on the forward strand.
CATCACTATTCTATGTTATCTGTAATCCCAAAAAGTATTTCATCTCACCAATCATAGTCATTTCAAATTCAGTCTTCATTTCATCAGCAAATTTGTCACTAGCTTCGTCTTCTCCTCCAAAGATAATGTCATCAACAAAAATAACTATAATCAACAAACCATTTTCAATTTATGTTGTATACAGATTGCTATCAGTTGTTCCTTTAGTAAATCCCAATTTCAACAAATACTTATCCAGTCTAGCATACCAAGTTCTAGGTGCTTGCTTTAGTCCATATAATGCTTTTTTCAGTTTACATACCATGTCTCCTTCTTGAGTCAAAGGAAAACCTTTAGGCTGCTCAATGTAGACTTCTTCTTCCAATTCTCCATTCAGAAATCTTGATTTCACATCCATCTGATACACTTTGAATTTCTTAAAATATGCATAGGCCAAGAACATTCTTACTGCTTCAATTCTTGCCATAGGTGCAAAAGTTTCTTCATAGTCAATTCCTTCTTGCTGCGAGTATCCTTTACAAACTAATCTTGTTTTGTTTCTTACTACTTCTCCTTGTTCATTCATCTTGTTTCTAAATACCCATTTAGTTCCAATCACATTCTTGTCTTTAGGTCTAGGGACCAATTCCCATGTCTTGTTCTTTTCAATTTGATCTAATTCTTCTTTCATAGCATTAATCCAATGTTCATCTTCACAAGCTTCACTAGTAGATTTAGGTTCAATTTGAGAAATCAAACATAAATGTACCTTATTCCAAGTCAGAACTCCTCTGTCCAAACTTCTAATAACTTGTTCAATAGGATGATGTCTTGATATATACTTGTTCGGTGTCATAGTCACAGATCTTGCTTCAACTATAGATTCTTCTCTAGATTTCTCTCTGGTTTCTTTTGTAGGACTCTCATTCAGTAACTCACTGTCAATCTCATAGAATAATTCAGTAGTTTCAATGTTAGGCTAAGAATGAGATTCTTCATCAGATTCATAGTCAAGCATTCTTTTTTGAATTCTTAACTTCTCATCAACTTTAACATTTGTGCTTTCAACAATAGTTTTAGTTCTTTTATTGTAACATCTATATGCTTTTCTCTTCAAAGAATATCTAAGAAAGATACCTTCATCACTTTTAGGATCAAACTTTCCAATATCATCATCTCTCTTTATATAACATTTGCTTCCAAAAATTCTAAAATACTTAACTGAGGGTGCATGTCCAAACCATAATTCATAAGGTGTCTTGTCTGTGTCTGCTTTGATTTGTACTCTGTTCATTGTATATACTATTGTATTCACTGCTTCTCTCCAAAATTTCTTTGCCAAATCATTCTCAAATAGCATAGCTCTTGTTGCTTCAGTCACTGACCTATTTCTTCTTTTAGCAATACCATTTTGTTCAAGTGTTTTAGGGGCTGAAAATTGTCTCTTAATACCATTCACTTCACAAAAAGTGTTAAACTCTCTAGAAGTAAATTCTCCACCTCTATCAGATCTCAAACATTTTAATCTTCATTCCAGATTCATTCTCAACTTTATTCTTAATGATCTTAAACTTATCAAATGCTTTAGATTTTTCTTTCAAAAATGCAATCCACATGATTCTTGTAAAATCATCAACAAGAATCACAAAATACCTTTCTCCATAAAATTCTCTAGTCCTGGTAGGACCACTTAAGTCTGTATGAACAATCTCCAACTTCTCTAGCAATGTGAACTTCTTACTAGGAAATGAACTTCTCTTTTTCTTAGTCATCACACATTCTTTGCAAATCATGTTAGTAGGCTTCATAATTTTAGGCAAATCCCTTACTACAAGTGTAGTACTTACTTTCACAATGTTATCAAAATTTATATGAAAAAACCCTCTATGCCACAACCAACTGTCATCAATTTTAGTAATCAAGCATGTCATCTTAGTAGGATTCAACTGAAATACATTACCTCTTGTTCTAGATCTAGTTTCAATCAGATTTCCATCTTTATCCTTTATCACACAAGTTTTCTCAGTAAACCAAACTTGATATCCCTTATCCACTAACTATCCAACACTCAAAGTATTATGTTTCAATCCATCAACAAAGTAAACTTCATCAGTATTAGTCTTTCCATCAAGAGTAATAGATCCTATACCTTTAATCAAACAAGGTGCATTGTTACCAACTCTAACAATTCCTCCATCATAGTTGTTAAAGTTTATGAACTTCTTCATGTCACCAATCATATGATGTGAACAACCACTATCTATAATCCAGTCAGCTTTCTTTTCAACTTGGGAAACTAATGCTTTTTCCTCTTTAACATCAAATTCAAAATTCTCTTCTTTAATTGCTACAAATCCTATTTCATCATTAATCTCAGTATCACTTTCACTCAAAGTTCTTTCTATACTAACTTCAAGATCTTCATCATTAGCATAATAACATTCCTTAGATCTTTTAGGCTTAAAATTATTTCTATACTTCTTAAATCTCTTAGGACATTTAGATGCAAAATGACCAAATTCTTGACAAGTCCAACATTTAAAAATTTTCTTACTATCTGGTTCTCTTTTCACAAGCAAGGCAATACCTTCTTCAATCTTTTTATCTTCTTCATTTCTAGATCTTTTGTTGCTGGCATAATCTCCACTTACACTAGTACTTCTTGACAAAGTAGGACGAATATTAAGAACACTGAATGTTGTCTCCATTCTATGTAAGTCTCATGATACCCTCAGGTTCATTATGTTGCTTCCAATATTCTAAGAAGAGTCTCTCTTGTAAAGTTTGTAGTACAAGGTATAACTTGTTCAATCATCTATGTTGTCTACTTAAATACAGGAGTCAATGTCCTCATAATTTTCCATATCACTTCATTCTCTATCTTTGTTCCTCCACAAGCTTTTATTCCTGCAACAATTTCTGACATTCTACCAATATAGCTTCTAACAGATTCATCTTCCATCATTCTTATATCTTCAAATGCACATATCCAATTATGTAATCTAGCTCTCTTTGCATGTTCATCACCTTCAAAAGTAGAGTGTAAAGATTTCCAAATTTCATGGGCTTTTGTTAAAAATTTTACCTAACTATATTCATTCTCTAGAAGTGCTATCAAAAGTGCTTCTCTTACAAGTATGTTACACATGAATAGATCTAGCTCATCTTTAGATCCCGTCTCAAGATTATCTTCTCCAATGATAGTCTTCTCATTCTTTGTAATCAATAATTAACCTAGTCCTAAACATAGTAGATGTGTCTTCATCTTCTCTTTCTAGCTATCAAAATTTATCCCATCAAACTTAGGGCTTTCTTTCCTAAAATTCACCATCGATCTCCTTAAGCTATTAAACTTTTCTTTCAAGGACCTGCTGCTCTAATACCAATTGTTAGAAAGTAAAGTCCACCAAGATAACTGAGAGTGGGGGGGGTGAATCAGTTATCAAATCTTTATAACCTTTATCAACTTCAACAACATTTAACCATGTAATCAATGTAATTACCAACCATAGAAAGATATTCATACACAATGACACAATAACACAAGATATGTTGACTAGGGAACCTCTTGATCAAAGAGTAAACCCCGGTGGGAATGATGCCCACAAAAGATGCACTAATATAAATATTCCTTTTGAAAGGATGGACTTTGTTAGGAGTCTTATGAAATAAATTTAGTACATATGAATCCCTGTTAGGAGATTTTGAATCCCTGTTAAAATATAATAACGTTGTTAGGAGTTATGGAAGACAGAAGGACCCACTGCCCAAACAGCTTCAAGGTAAGATCACTGAACACACTGTCCAAATGACCTTAATATTATTTAACAAAATAATATGAAATATGTTACCTTCTTACTGTGCCAAACTACACTCACTGCTACACCAGATCTCAATTCTAGAACTCTATACTTCGCATGTCTTCCTTCACAATTTCGTTTTCACAACTTCATTAGCTTTTTTCTTCACTTCATGATTACATTCGCATTCAACCATACCATTCTCACACTTCTTTCACATTACTACTCATTCAAAAATAAATAAAAACATTCCTTCATTTATACCACACTTAAATAATTACAAATGAGTTGGCACACAAATACAAAATAAAAGATTCCACATGCTACATCAAAATTACACAAAACTGTCAGCTTCCAGATGTAATAACTTTTCACTCATGCGACCTCAAAGTTTACATTATGAACCACATCACTATCAATGTGTCTCAACCTTCCCATTAACTGCGCAAAACCAGATCTCATCCCGATTAGGAGATATCATCCGATTTCCACAAACCACTACTTAGGAACACTGCCTGAATACTGCTTCCACCAAAATGCTCATAACTTTTATGAATAAACTAATTTTTGTCTGCACTCTTAACCATAGACAAATAACATATCAAAGAATACAGCCTCAACATCCCATAGCTATATCTACAATATCCCATGTGCGCTAATCAAAACATTGTCTACTTCTCTGTTAGTCTCTAGAAAATCACTGTGTTGACATCAATGACAATCATAGTCATGAATGCAACAACAACTCCTACAGAATGAATGGCAACATCCACAATTGATTCCTAACAGATATATGGTAATATTGTAATGATATGATGTGAATGTAAGAGCAGCAAAAAGATATTGATGCAAGTAGCATAAGGTTATATACCTTAATCCATTTTTGTAATTAGTATACATTGTACATTACTTGTTTGGGCAGTGGGCTCATCTGGTAATCAGATTTTGTATTAACAACTCCTAATAGGGTTGAGGCTTCTAACAAGGCCTATAGTCCCTTAATTAGGACTGATACACTATATGCTTGTAATAGACTCCTAACAGGGTCAGCATCCTTAACATGATACTTTTGATTAGTGGATCTTTGTGGGTACCATCCCACAGGGGTTTTTCCTTAGCCAAGGTTTCCTCGAGAACATATCATGTGTTATGAGTTCTTTATTTCTATTGCTATGTAGATTGTTTAGCTTCTTATGTTATGCATGTATAAAGATAATATGTTATATCCATAATTGGGCAAAAGATAAAGTTTATAGAATACTGATTCATCCCCCCCTCTTAGTATTCCCTATTTCTAACAATTGGTATCAGAGCTTAGTTACTCGGAGAAGAATCATTCAAGGAAAGCCTAGCAGCTTGAGTAAGATCTCTATGGATATGGATCAACTACAGAAAAATCTTGAAGAAGCTCTTGAACAGATTGATATGCTTACTGATGAAAGAAACACTTTGAAAAGGAAATATGATGATGCAAAGAACCTTATTGAGAAACTGAAAAATAAGGTAGAAGATCTAAAATCTGAAAAGGAATCCAAAATTCTTATTGAAGATTGTGATGACAATTTAGAAAAAGACAATGTGATCCTTAAGCATGAACTGAAGATAGAAAATCTGAAGCTTAGTTTGAAAGATGGAAATGACAAAAATGAAGCAAATCTGAGATCTGAGAATGAAAGGTTGAAGATTGAGAATGAAGAATTAAAATCTAAACTTGGCAAAGTAACATTTGAATTTGAGAAAGTAAATTTGCAGCATGCAGAACTTGAGAAATACAATAAGATTGTGAAAGGTGAATTGACTCAATCCAAACAACAACTTGAAAGGCTATATTCAAATAGTGAGAAGATCGATGAACAAGTATATTATGAAAAACCATCCTATGATAAGACTGGACTTGGATTTAATATATTCAGAACAAATGATGAAAGTAAGGAACCAGATCTGAAAGAATCTGAAAGCATAGATAAGAAGAAGTCAAATGAGATCAACAAATCTGATGACACACCTAAAGGAGAAGAACCACCTAAAGAAGAAGAACCGCTAAACCAAGAAGAATCACCCAAAGGTATTCAAACAGAATTCAAAGGTAGATGTTTTGGTTGTAATACTATTGGTCACATGAAGAGAGATTGCACAGGTAAACAAGTTAAACCTCTTAATGGTTATTGTTATAATTGTCATGGTTTTGGACATAGAGCTATTGAATGTAGAAGACCTAAAGTTATTGAGAATAATTATGGTAGTAGAATGTTTTGGAATACTAACAATGCAGATAAAAGACCTACTGAAGATATGAACATAAAAAATGAAGTAGTATGTTATAGATGCAACAAGATTGGACACATTGCTAGAAACTGCAGATCACAAATCAATCAGCAAGGACCAAGATATGGGAACAATAGAATTGTTTTTCAAATATGTAACAAGATTGGACATATAGCAAGGTTTTGCAAAATGAACAATGGAGTTTTTCATCCTAACCCTAACCCTAGAAATCATGCAAGAAGAAATGAAGATGTAGGTAACAGACAAAAAGTTTGATGTAGTAATGTAGATGAAGTGAAGTTTTTTAAAGGCATAGATCAAGGAGATATATTCAACATTGAAGGTAATCAGAAAGGTGAAGTATCAAGTGGTAAGAATGAATACTTACCTGACCTAACTCAAAGCACTTAATTTATGAAAATTGTAGTAGATTAGGAACTTAAAATTAGTGTAGAAGTAGATTTTCAATGAATTAAGTCTTGTGCATTTAATGTAAGGTAGTTTATGATGTACTAATGCTATGGTTAAGAGCGAAAAAGAAAATATTATTTTTTGCGAGATCGCAAAAAGTTTTAAGTTTTACAGGATAGCAGAAACAACTTTTTGGAAAGAAGCGGAAAAAGAATTGAATGCGATGTCATATCTAAGTCAGATTGAAGTAATAAAAGGTTATGATCAATGTTATTTGATTATCAAAGAAAATTGAAGTGTTTAGGAGAGCAAGGAATAGAGATTGGAAGCATTTTGCAGTGATTTGGTGAAAGATTTGAGCGCCGAATCTACGAAAGCCCTAAAATTGTGAACTTAAGGTATTTATCTCGGTAGATCTTTGAATCAGTATAAGGAGTTTAAAGTAGTCATGGATGTATCCTTAATTCACAATGTCAAAGATAAGAATAGACCTAGAATGAAGAGGGAACTAGTAGAAACCTTGGAAGAAGATGATCCTAGGTTAGCATTATCATCCGTACTAGATGAAGTTTTGCATTTAGAAAATGTGAGAAGTTATCTTGGATGCAAGTTAGAAACCGTCAGTGATATTGATTTTACAAATGAATATCAGAAGATTTACAACCATGATATGTCATTGAAACAAGGATATGAACATTTGAAAGATAATGAGATTGTTCAGTATGCTTTGAAGTATGAGTTTGACAATGAAGAATGCACTAAGATTATTTTGAGCAGAATTCATAATGGGAAGTTTTGGCTAGAGGATAGAGTGATAGACATTACAACTGACTTGATTCATGAAGTCATAGGTTTATCTAAATTTGGTGCTATTCCTTTAAATGAGAAAAATATGAGAAAAATAGTCATAGACAACATAGGTTCATCCTACAATGGCAGAGGAATTGTGATTAGCAAAATCAAACAAGATGATGTGAGATACCTATGCAAGATCCTAACCACTAAGTTTTGTGCAAATTCTAGAGAAGATGATATGGTAGCTGGAATGGTGCATATTGTCTATTTAATGTGTGTTGAAAAAGTGCCAGTTGATATGTGTGAAATTATGAGAATTCAATTGTTTGAAAACTTGGAGAAGATTAAGAAATCTAAGTATGCACAATTTAGATTTTCATCCTTAATCACATACATGTTTTTTCACTCATTGAGAAGATTTCTGTACACCATTGCAAATGATTGGAATGATGGAAAAACTGCTATGGAAAGGATAAATAAAGTATATTTGAGACATGTTATTGACAAAGTAAATGAGAGTGCTATGTTAGTAATGAAGACATTTCAAAACATGGTAACTAGCAGATCAAGAATTCCACAGTCACTTGTGAAGAAGTATAAAAATGATATATGTTTCATGGTTGACACTGACTTTACCTATATTGAAGTAGTGGAACCTAGAATTGAGTTCATAGACCCTCTTGGCTATGGGATATCTGAGGTTGAAACAGAAGAATATGTTGGTAGATTACTTAAATGTAAATTAGACATTCAGTGCAGTAGATTTGGAACTTTTGAAGAGAACTTCAACTTGGAAAAAGCTATAACTGAAGAGAAGCAATCTAAGAAGAGAGTTGACAGCACTATCAGGAGGATACTAAAAGATTCAGGAATGTCAGAACAAGAATTCTTAATAGCAAAACAAAAAGCAGCAACAATTAGGGATATTGGATAGAAAGAAGTCTTGATTGTACCACCCTTGTCATCCAATGCAGTACAGCAAGAACCTACACAAGTTAAGGTGAAAGTAGAGGAACTAGAAAAGGAACAAGTATCAACTAGATCCACTTCCTCCATAGCTAGCAAGAGAATGAAAGAAATTGCTACTAGACCAGGAAAGAGACAGAAGACTTTAGTTCAACTAGTACCAAGAGAAATTGTAGAAATAAAGGATGATGACACTACAGTTAAGAAGAAAGCATGTAAACTGAGAGTTGAGAGAGTGAATGAAGAAATCATACAAGATGGAAATTTCACTAAAATGAACAAGTACTATAAACTTTATGATTATTCAGAAAGACTAAATTTGGAGAATGCTATTGTGATGCATGTGATTTTGGCAGACAAGAAACTTGATTCTATTCAAGGTCAAATACTTGATGAGTTGTATACCAAACTTGTAAATATAAAGCAAAGAGTAATTGAAGAAGACACTAATATCAGAAAGAATCTTGTGAAGAAGCTTTGTGATGTGAGAGATGATGAACATTTGAAGTAGATATTGAAGGCCTTAAGCACCCATTTGAGAACCATTTTGATTATGGGAGGTAGATATGAAGAAATTAATTCAGATACAGAGCAAGCAATAATCAAGGTCATGGCAGAAAATGTTGGAGAGCCATCAGTTGTAGCAAAGAAAGCAGTTGAAGCTAAACAAGAGGATATTCCTTCTCCTTCAGCTATTAACATTGAAGATGAAACTATGAATATAGAAGGTGCTAAGGTCACCTTGGATACTGATGACAATGTATTCAAGAACTTAGCAAACATTGTTGACAATTCGGCTCTTGATGAACCAGATAGAACTGAAGAAGCATAGCAGACTCAATCTATCAGTGAAGAACCAAAGGAGACTGAGATTCAAACACCTATTCCTACCATAGAAGACATCATTCTTACTCTTGAGATTGGAAAGAAGAAAGAAATTGGATCTTTGTTTGAAGATTTAGGAAAGGAAGTTGATGATGATGATGATCAGTTGGAACTGATCACTTCTTTGAATAAAATCATTGGCAAGAACAAGAAAGTGAAGAATCTTGAACGGAGTCTGAAAGACCTTACTGAGAAGTTACAAAACATTTTAACTACACAAATCATAGAGGTAGACCCTTTGGAGAAAGCTAAGAAGGTAATGAGCACTTTTGACAATGAATTCACTAACCTATCTGATATTGCAAAAGTGAGAGCTCAAGCAGCTTATGAAGTTGAAATGCTTTTGAACATCAGTTAGAATATTAGGAATGATATTAGCAGTCTTCATATTTGTATCAAGAACTTGAGGAAACATTTGGAGATAGGAAAATCATTGTACATACAGTGTACAAAACCAGATATTTTGATAGTAGAAGAGGAACAGAAGATCAAGTTGAAGGAAGCTGAGATTCAGAATGAATGTAACCTTCTTTCTAGACCTAATGCAAAGGTATGTGATGCTGAAAAGAAAGTTTGAAAGCTTTATGATGAAATAAGAATATTGCAAGATGAGAGGAACATAAAAATGAGGAGACTCACTCTTTTGACAGAACACATCTCTATGAAGTTGAGCATCATTGAAGAGTAGTTAGAAGAATGTGTTACAACTAAGACATCCTTTCAGAAATTTAAATTTGACAACCTCCAAGCTTGTCAAATAGCAGCTTATGGACTGAGCACATTACTCAATGTGGAAGATTCCATCAAGAATTCATGTGAAAAGGAGATAGAAGCTATGAAAGCTGATTTTGCAGATTGTGTTGCAAGCCTACCGGCTCTGCAATAAGAAAATGAAGGTATAATTTTTTTGGGATACAATTTTGTAATCCTCCCTACTTTATTTTGTCATTGTTGTCAAAGGGGGAGAGATATTAGAGTAGAAAATTGATATATTTGATAAGGATTGATACTCTTAGGGGGAGCATGGTATTAGAGTTTATATTTTGAGGAGTTATAAGGATAGTATACATATTCTATACAATGGCCACAATTTTGATACAATTTTGAGATTTTGACTTGTCCACTTAGCCAATTTTCTCATATGTTGCCACCAATGACAAAGGGGGAGATTGTTGACAATTTGGCTAAAGTGAGTACATAGATGTTGTCATTATGGAAAAATATGATCCACATGAAGATCATATAGGTCAGAGAGAAAGTATAGCAAAGCGCATTGCAAATTTGTCTAAGTGTAAGACAGTGTTTTCACCAGTGCACCAGGATACAATTTTTGTTTGTGACATTAACTAGAGTAAGTTCAATGCTTGTGCACTTTAAAATAAACTCTATGATGACTAATGATGACTCATCTCAGAGTGCAAGTCAGTACGGTATGTACAGAATTAGTTATGACAGTTTTACCAAAGACAGTGTTAAGCCAACAGGATAGAATATGAAGGCAGAATTGGTAAAGAGTTAAGATATTATTTTGTTTATGAAAATAATGACTTAACAATATAAAGGGATGACATCCTAGATGTTAAATCTTAGATAAAGATATATGGAAGGTGACCATATAAAGTTATTATCCTTAATAAATTGTATATATGTAATATGTAATTGTAAGAAGAAGAAGAAGAAGAGATATATGGTAATATTGTAATGATATGATGTGAATGTAAGAGTAGTGAAAAGATATTGATGCAAGAAGCATAAGGTTATATACCTTAATCCATTTTTGTAATCAGTATACACTGTACATTACTTGTTTGGGCAGTGGGCTCATCTGGTAATCAAATTTTGTATTGACAACTCCTAACAGGGTTGAGGCTTCTAACAAGGCCTATAGTCCCTTAATCAGGACTGATACATTATATGCTTGTAATAGACTCCTAATAGGGTCAACATCCTTAACAGGATACTTTTGATTAGTGGATCTTTGTGGGTACCATCCCCATCGGGGTTTTCCCTTGGCCAGGGTTTTCTCGAGAACATATCATGTGTTATGAGTTCTTTATTTCTATTGCTATGCATATTGTTTAGCTTCTTATGTTATGCATGTATAAAGATAATTTGTTATATCCATAATTGGGCAAAAGATAAAGTTTGTAGAATACTGATTCACCCCCCCTCTTAGTATTCCCTATTTCTAACAGAAGATGTGTGATTCTCCCCCACATTAAAAGATATAAATGGATAAGGTTTCAATTTAAGGGGACATTCAAATGAAATCAATGTGGGGTATAATATATTATTCAAAAATGTAAAAATAAAAAGTAGTGACTCAATTTTTTTTACTAGCTCGGAGGTATCCTCGTGACTCAGCACGGTGCTTAACTTACCTTACCTTGGTCTTACATATTGCCAAGTTGGGGTTCAGAAAATGGTGAGCTGAGGCAAGACTAGCCCTCTAAAAATTAACAAAAAAAATGAATAATACAAAAATAAAGAAGTAAGTCATTTAAAAGGTAAAGTTATGAATGCTTGTAACACTCACAATAGAATAAGAAGAAAATAAAGAAGTGAGTCATTCAAAAGGTAAAGTTATGAAAGGTTTTGACACTCTCAAAGGACAAAAATGGTGAAGGATTGTGATTCTTTTGAAAAGTGATAATTGTGAAAGGTTTTGACTCTTTCTAAGAGTGGTTATGATGAAGAGATGTGACTTTCCCCCATATTATAATATGCAAAAGAGAAAAGGTTTCATTTTAGTACATTGATATGAAATGTGGGGTAAAATATATTATTCACAAAAGAAACAATGAAATGTGGTGACTCAATCTTTTTATTAACTCAGAGGTATTCTTGTGACTCAGCCTAGTGCCTAACCTACCTTACCTTGGTCTTACATATTACCAAGTTGGGGTTCATGAAGGGGTGATTGAGGCAAGACTACCTCTAAAAGAATTAATGAAACATAAAAAAAAAAAAGAATTTTCAAAAATATAAGGAAGTGAGTCTTTCAAAAGTCAAAGTTATGAAAGATTGTGACACTTGCAAATGACAAAAATTGTGAAAAATTGTGACATTTTCAAAATGTGGCAATTTTGAAAGGTTGTAATGATTGCAAAATGCAAATATGATGAGGAGGTGTGACTCTCCCCCACATTGCAAGATATAAATGGGAGAAAGTTTCAATTTAGGAGGATATTCAAATGAAATCAATGTGGGGTATAATATATTATTCAAAAAGGAAACAATGAAAAGTGGTAAGTCAATTTTTTATTTTTGTTAACTTAGAGGTAACCGTGTGACTTAGTCTAGAGCCCAACCTGTCTTACCTTGGTCGTATATATTGCCAAGTTAGGTTTTATTTATGGGTGAGTTGAGACATGACTAGCCCTCTAAGTAATAATGTAAGAGAAAAATGAACAATAAGAAAATAAGGAAGTGACTCCCTCAAAAGGCAAAATTATGAAAGGTTGCGACACTTGTAAAAGATAAAAATTGTGACATTATTTAAAAGGTGGTAATTGTAAAATGTTGTAATGATTGCAAAAGGAAAATATAATGAATATGTATGGTTCTCCCCAACATTGGAAAATATAAAGGGATAAGGTTTCAATTTAAGGGGACATCCAAATGAGATCAATGTGGGGTATAATATATTATTAAAAAATGCAACAATAAAAAGTAGTGACTCAATTTTTTTTGTTAACTTAGAGGTATCTTCATGACTCAGCACACTGTTCAACTTACCTTACCTTGGTCTTACATATTGCCAAGTTGGGGTTCAGAAAATGGTGAATTGAGGCAAGACTAGCCCTCTAAATATTAATGAAAAAAAATGAATAATAAAAAAATAAGAAGGTGGGTCATTTAAAAGGCAAAATTATGAATGCTTGTAACACTCGCAGCAGAATAAGAAGAAAATAAGGAAGTAAATCATTCAAAATTTAAAGTTATGAAAGGTTGTGACACTCACAAAGGACAAACATGGTGAAGGGTTGTGATTCTTTTTAAAAGTGACAATTGTGAAAGGTTTTGACTCATTTTAAGAGTGGATATGATGAAGAGATGTGACTCTCCTACACATTAGAATATACAAAAGAGAAAAGACTTCATTTTAATACATTAATATGAAATGTGGGGTATAATATATTATTCACAAAAGAAATAATGAAATGTGGTAACTCATTTTTTTTGTTACAATAGATGTATTCATGTGACTCAGCCTAGTGTCTAACCTGCCTTACCTTAGTCTTAGATATTGCCAAGCTATGATTTATGAAGGGGTGAGTGAGGTAAAACTGGCTCTATAATAATTAATGGAAGATTAAAAAATAATAATCTTGAAAAATATAAGGAAGTGACTCTTTTAAAATTAAAGATATAAAATATTGTGACACTGGAAATGACAAAAATGGTGAAAATTTGTGACCTTTTCAAAAGGTGGCAATTGTGAAAGGTTGTAATGATTGAAAAATGAAAGCATGATGAAGATGTGTGATTCTCCACCACATTGGAAGATATAAATGGATAAGGTTTCAATTTAAGGGGACATTCAAATGAAATCAATGTGGGATATAATATATTATTTTAAAATGCAACAATAAAAAGTAGGGACTTCAATTTTTTTGTTAACTCAAAGGTATCCCCGTGACTCAGCATAGTGCTCAACTACCTTACCTTGGTCTTACATATGTTCAAGTTGGAGTTCATAAAATGGTGAACTGAGGCAAGACTAGCCCTTTTAAGATTAACAAAAAAAAATGAATAATAAGAAAATAAGGAAGTAAGTCATTTAAAAGTTAAATTTATGAATACTTGTAACACTCGCAATGAAATGAGAAGAAAATAAAGAAGTGATTCATTCAAAAGGTATAGTTATGAAAGTTTGTGACACTCGCAAAGGACAAAAATGGTGAAGGGTTGTGATTTTTTTGAAAAATAACAATTGTGAAAGGTTTTGACTCTTTGTAAGAGTGGATATGATGAAGAGTGTTAGAATAACTGAGAGGGGGGGTGAATTAGTTAGATCATTTATCCAATAGTCCCAAATACAAAATGTATATCTTTAAACAAATTCAGCAAACTTCTGCAGCTCGGTAACATAAAATACTAAACTATCCATGCCTTTACTGATTACAAGTTAATTACTCACAGTGATTACCGACCAAATCAAATATGCAATATATAAAGTATTATAACCAAACAATCATCACAGAAACACATAACACAAATATTTAATGTGGAAACCCTGTTAAGGGAAAAACCACCTAGGGCCGGTAACCCAAAATATTGTTCACTTTTCTAAAGTGAGCTCGGTGAAGAACCAACCCTATTAAAGGTTACAAAACACACTATAATGTGTGACCTTGTTAGAGGATTTAAAACTAACAGTTATCATCCAACCAGCATTCACTATGGGGTTGATAGGATAACAATGTACATTATATGAATAACATAGGGCATATCATAAGATCGTTAAGTCCACTCAGTTAAGAGGTTTTTCTATTACAATGGTTAAACTAAAACAATAGGTGATCTAATTACAATACAACTTGATTTTGTAGATGTTCAGATCTATTCTAAGCCCATACAAATCCTCTGATCAATATATCAATTCAGTTCTTCAACATTCAATAACTTACTATCCCTCGGTAATAGCTCTATGATGCTCAGTTAACTTTGCAAATTGGTTCTCGTTCAACCAGTCTGATTAGGCATGCATGAAGCTATGTTCACACAAAATCTCTACAGTATTCTTTCTTCCAACATTGTTTCAACAATGAAACCAATGTCTCTTATATAGACAAGTAAACCATTTTCTTTTCATCCATTAGATTTTTTCGCTTAATCTCCTTCATTGATTTTTTCACGTAAACCTTCCTTGGCAGATGTGTCAATAACTTGTTTCAATTCCATCCTTTAGATCTTCTTCAAATTTTGTTAGCCATAGATCTCATAAAAAACTTTATCTTCAATCTTGAAATCATACACATTCTAGCTCATCAATTTATGTCGGCTAAACTAAGAATTAAATGCTTTCATCCATACTCTATTAACAAAGAAATGCATCGGTGAAAACAAGCTCGGTTGATACTATCATTTGGTATGCACTACACTAGCTTGGTGTATACTGAAGTGTTTCATTTACCGACCACACTGCTTTGTATATTTTTGCTCTTTTTTTTTTATCATAGACGAATGCAACATAATCAAGTCAATAACATAAGGTCATAGACTCATCAACAAGTTACCCAAAGTATTCCTTATCCTCATCTTTCATATCCATCTTCCTCATGTAGATATATCAATTCTTCATCTCTTTCTCCTTTCTACAAATGTTTAGATGTTTGTAACTTACATGATAAGTACTGTCAAAACTAGTTGACATCAATGACAACATATTACTGATTTAATCATCTTACATCTCTATTTAGTAACTCAATGATCTCTAATCACTGATCTTCAAGTCATTCAAGTATTCAATTAGTTGTAGTTCATCAATCTCTCCCTTTGGCATTGATGGAAACTCAAGCAATATAAAATATACCATACACATACCAATCATGTATTCTACAACTATGTAAACAAATGTTGTAGCTTGGTAAGCTCTTTCTAGCTTGATATTTATTATGTTTAATCACTACATTACATAACAACATTACAAGTGCAAACTTTCTTCTGTAGATTTGATCTTTCAGCTCTCCCTGACTTCTTCAGTTTATCTCTCCCTTAGATAGATGTATCATGATTTCTATCCATACTAATCATATCAAGATCTCTCTCCCATTTTGATCCATGTTTCATATTAAGATCTCTCTCCCTTTGACAATAATACCAAAGAAAAATATAAAACATACTATGTATCTCGGTATATTGATATGCAAATCTATGTTCTAGTTCCTCAAGCTTTTCACAACCTTAGACAAAAATGCAAAGTGTGAACTATGTTGCATCAACATGAATGATCTTTTGATAAGATTAGGCTGATGCAACCTCCAAATCACATTAGTGACCGGTAGATAGGGGATGGACCCCAAGTTTAGTCCTCAAGTATTCAAAAGTTTCCTTCGATAGAGGCTTGGTAAAAATATCAGCAATTTGTTCTTTTGATGTAACATATTCTAGTTTGACTTGCTTTTCCTATACTTGTTCTCTTAAGTAGTGATACTTAATAGAAATATGCTTGGTCTTTGAGTGCATTACAGGATTATTAGAAATATTTATTGCACTACTATTGTCACAATATATAAACACCAACTTAGTGATTACCTCATTCATACCTTCCAACACTTGTTTGATGTAAGAAATGTTTGAATAGTTTGTAGCAATAGCAACATATTCTACTTCGGCAGTGGACTGAGAAATACAAAGTTGTTTCTTACTTGTCCAAGTAACAAGTCTTTCACCAAAGAAAATTTCTCTGGTGGTTGTACTCTTTCTGTCATCTATATATCCAGCCCAATCTACGTTGGTGTAGACTCTTAGTTCAAACTTTCCTTCCTTTGGATACCATAATCCATAATCCTCTATTTTCTTCAAGTATCTCAAGATTCTTTTTGCAGCAACCATGTGTGACTCCTTAGGATTTGCAAAAAATCTAGCAACAATCCCCATAGCATGTGCAATGTCCGGTCTACTATGTACTACATACATCAATTTACACATCATAGATCGGTACAATGTTTGGTTTACCTCTATAGATTCATCATCTTTAGTCAGTTTTTAGCCTGTGACCATTGGTGTTCCCACTAGTTTAGCATCTTCCATGTCAAATGTTCTGAATACTTCCTTTATGTACTTTGATTGTGTGATGAATATTCCATCATTCTGCTAAATAACCTACAAGCCTATAAAGAACGTAATCTCTCCAAACATAGACATTTCAAATTATTTTCTCATCTCATCAAAAAATGATTGATAGATATGATCTTTTCCTCCAAAAATTATATCATCCACAAATATTTCAGCAATCAAAATAGTATCATCAGACTCTCTTTTCATATACAAATTGATGTTCTCACTAGTTCTAACAAAACCAATACTTAACAAATAAGTATGCAGCCTTTTATACCAGGCTCTCGGTGCTTTCTTTAAACCATATAATTATTTGTGTAATCTACACACCATGTCTTTCTTATCTAGATCAACAAATCTTTCTAGTTGTTCTATGTAGACCTCCTTTTCTAGTATCCCATTTAGAAAAGTATATTTAACATCCATTTAATAGAATTTAAACTTCTTATGTGTAGCATATACAAGTAACATGGGGACTCCTTCTAGTCTAGCAACAGGTGCAAAATTTCCACCATAATCTATACCTTCCTCTTGTGCATATCCCTTGCAAACAAGTCTAGCTTTTTTCCTTGTAGCCTCTCCATTCTCATTCACCTTATTTCTGAAAATCCATTTAGTACTGATAACATTCTTATCTTTTGGTCTAGGTACTAAGGTCCATGTCTTGTTTTTCTCAATCTTTTCTATCTCTTCATTCATTGCATTTATCCTTTCATCATTCTCTAGTGAAACCTTAACATTTTTCAGTTCAAACTCACAAACTAAGCATGTACCTTGTCTTAACTTAATTTTTGTCATCATGCTAGCTTGCCTATCTCCAATGATTTGGTTCTCAGGATGATATCTTCTGACAAATCTTGCCAGCACTTGATCTCTTCTTTGTTGTTCATCTTGTTCAAGTTCATTTCCTTGCTTGGTAGCTCCTTCATGATCGTTAGTTTCCCTTTGTTGTTCATCGGTGTCCTTTTCTTGATGCTCGCTTGACTCAGCCTATGGCTTTGGTAGGTACTTTGGATGCTCAATGCAAGTGAATCTACCATAGTCTTCTGGCTCCTTAGTGCTTTCTTCACCATTCTTATCATCAACTTTGACATTAGCACTCTCAATTATTTTATTAGTAACTTTATTCAGACACTTGTAAGCTTTTATTTTAGTAGAATATCCAAGAAATATCCCTTCATCACCTTTAGATTCAAAATTTATATTTTTATCATCTTTTAGAATAAAACATTTGCTATCAAAAATTCTGAAGTAACTTACAATCAGTTTGTGACCAAACCATAACTCGTAGGGTATTTTGTTTGTGTCCTTCTTCAATTGTACTCAGTTTAGAACATATACATTTGTGTGAACTACCTCTCTCCAATATGTTTGAGAAATATTATTTTCTATCATCAGTGTCCTTGTGCAATCAACAATTGAACTATTCCTCCTTTCAGCAATTCCATTCTACTGAGGTGTTCTCTATGCAGAAACCTATCTTTTTATACCATGCTCATTACAATAGTTAGTAAATTCATCAGAAATAAACTCACCACCTCTGTCAGATCTCAAGCATTTCAGTTCTTTCCGAGTTTCTTTCTCTACTTTTTCTTTGTATCATTTAAACATTTTAAATGCCTCAGATTTCTCCTTTAAAAATATTTCAGTCATTAATCTAGTGTAATCATCAACAAATAGAATGAGATATCTATCTCCATAGTAACTCTGAGTTCTCATGGGACCACATAGGTCAGTGTGAACTAATTCCAAGATTCTCTTTATTGAATAGCTTTACTTTTGAAATTAAATTTTGTCATTTTACCTTTCTAACATTCATGACACATAACATGATCCGGCTTTGTTAGGCTAGGTAGACCTCTAACCTTTTTATTTCTACTGATCTTATTCATGTTATCAAAGTTTACATGACATAACCTTTTATGCCATAACCATGCATCCTCATTTTTCATCATTAAACAAGAAGACTCAACATTCTCAAGATAAAACAAGTTACCTTTCGATTGTGCTCCTGTTCCAATAAGTTTTCCTCCATCATCAAATATCTTTACCTTCTTGCTCTCAAAAGCTACTCGGTGACCTGAGTTGTTAAGTTGTGCCATACTTATCAAATTGTAATTTAGTCCTTCTACCCAATACGCATTATCACATTTGATTTTCTCATTTATCAGTAAAGATCCTTTTCCTCTAACCATATATGGTGTATCATTACCTATTTTTATAGATTCTCCATTATATTTCTCAAGATGATCAAACTTTTCTTCATCATCAGTTATGTGATGTATACAACCACTATCAATGATCCATGTATCATTTTTATTAACTTTAGAAATGAGTGTTGTTTCTACATACTTTTTTTCTTCCTCAGAATCATCCTTCATCACAATAAATACTACTTCAACATCTTAATCTATATCAGTATCAATATCATTATCTTCAACAATGTAACATAAATTTTTTCTCTTATCATTGTTGTCTCAGTTATCTCTGTTGTAGTGTCAGTAACTTTTGTTGTTTCTCCTCCCATAGCTTCCTTCACCAGATTGATCTTTGTTTCTATCACATTCTTTTCTGTTTGGACATATAGCAACAATATGATCAACTTCTTTGCAGTTAAAACATGCTAAAGGTAATTTACCCCTATATCTACCTTTACCTTTAGGTAACCTCTAGACCATAAGAGCTTTAAGTTCATCAAGCTCATCATCGGTATTACTATCATTATCATCCCTACTATTTGTACTACTAGACTTACCGATCTTCAGAAAAGACATAAAAGTAGATTCAATAGATGGTACAACACTATTATCAAAGTTGTTCAGCTCAAAAGTTGTTATCTTACCATTCAGATTATCACTAGTAAGAGTACTACCAGGTACAGACCTCATTTCATGTATTGTAGATATTCTGATTGCATATGCAAGCAATAAGGTTCTCAAAATTTTTCTTACCAATATATCTTCATCAATGACACCACCAGATCCTCAAATAGCATTAACTACCTCATTTATTCGGTTTGTATATTGCACAATGTTCTCTCCTTCTTTCATTTTCATATCATCAAATCTCCCTCTTAAACTTTCAGCTCTGGTTCTTTTCACATTTTCATCTCCACCATAAACTTGAGAAAGTTTATCCCACATTTCCTTTGATGTAAGGCGATCCTTGACATCTTCAAATTCGGCATTAGATAGAGCAGCAGCAATCTCCATCATAGTAATATTATGCTCATGTTTATCTCTTAATTGATCAAGATTCAAAGGTCCTGTAGGCGGTGCTAAGTAGCCATAATCCAATAGGGTGAGGACATAATTCCCAATCCTAGATATATGAAGTCTCATTCGGCTTTTCCATATTGTAAAGTTGTCTTTGTTCAGCTTTGGCACTTCCCTCTTATACATTTTGTGATCTTTATGCTTAAGTCCTTAAAACTCTATTCCAAGCAACCAATATGCTCTGATACCAATTGTTAGAATAACTGAGAGGGGGGCTGAATCAGTTAGATCAGTTATCTAGTAGTTCCAAATACAAAATATATATCTTTAAATAAATTTAGCAAACTTCTATAGCTTGGTGACATAAAATACTAAATTATCTATGCCTTTACTGATTACCAGTTAATTACTCATAGTGATTACCGACTAAATCAAATATGCAATATGTAAAGTATGATAACCAAACAATCATCATAGAAACAGATAACACAAAGATTTAACGTGGAAACCCTGTTAAGGGAAAAACCACCTAGGATTGATAACCCAAAATATTGTTCACTCTTCTGAAGTGAGCTTGGTGAAGAGCCAACCCTGTTAAAGGTTACAAAACACACTGTAAGGTTTGACCTTGTTAGAGGATTTAAGATTAATAGTTATCGTCCAACCAGCATTCACTATGGGGTTGACAGGATAACAATGTACATTCTATGAATGACATAGGGTATATCATAAGATGATTAAGTCCACTCGATTAAGAGATTTTTTTGTTACAATGGTTAAACTGAAATAGTAGGTGATCTAATTATAATACAACTTGATTTTGCAGATGTTCAAATCTATTCTAAGCCCATACAAATCCTCTGATCAATATATCAATTCAGTTCTTCAACATTCAATAACTTACTGTCCCTCGGTAATAGCTCTCTGATGCTCGGTTAACTCTATAGTTTGGTTCTCCTTCAATCAGTCTGATCAGACATGCATGAAGATGTGTTCATGTGAAATCTCTACAGTATTCTTTCTTCTGACATTGTTTCAACAATGAAACCAATGTCTCTTATATAGACAAGTAAACTGTTTTCTTTTCATCCATCATATTTTGCTACTTAATCTCCATTGTTGATTTTGCCGCTTAAACCTTCCTTGACAGATATGTCAATAACTCATTTCAATTCCATCCTTTAGATCTTCTTCAAATTTTGTTAGTCATGGATCTCATAATAAACTTTATCTTCAACCTCAAAATCATACCCATTCCATCTCATCAATTTATGTTGGCTAAACTAGATTTAAATGCTTTCATCCATACTCGGTTAACAAAGAAATGTGTCAGTGAAAATAAGCTCGGTTGATACTGTCACTCGGTATACACTACACTAGCTTGGTGTATACTAAAGTGCTTCATTTACCAACCACTTTGCTTTGTACATTTTTGCTCTCTTTTTCATCATAGATGAATGCAACATAATCAAGTCAATAACATAAGGTCATAGACTCATCAACAAGTTACCCAAAGTATTCCTTATCCTCATCTGTTATATCCATCTTCCTCATAGATATATCAGTTCTTCATCTCTTTATCTCTTCTACAAATGTTCAGATATTTGTAACTTACATGATAAGTACTGTCAAAACTAGTTGACATCAATGAAAACATATTACTTATTTAATAATCTTACATCTCCATTCAATAACTTGGTGATCTCTAATACTGATCTTCAAGTCATTCAGGTATTCAATGAGTTTTAGTTCATTAGAAGAGAAGTGACTCTCCCCCACATTAGAATATAAAAAAAAGAGAAGGTTTCATTTTAGTACATTGATATGAAATGTGGGGTATAATATATTACTCACAAAGGCAATAATGAAATATGGTGACTCAATTTTTTTGTTAACACAGAGGTATTCATGTGACTCATTCCAGTGCCTAACCTACCTTACCTTGGTCTTACATATTTCCAAGTTGGCGTTCATGAAAGGGTAAGTAAGCAAGACTATCTCTAAAAGAATTGATGGAAGATTAAAAAAAATAAAATTTGAAAAATATAAGTGACTCTTTCAAAAGTCAAAGTTATGAAAGATTATGACACTTGCAAATGAAAAAAATGGTAAAAACTTGTGATGTTTTCCAAATGTGACAATTGTGAAAGGTTGTAATAATTGCAAAATGCAAATATGATGAAGAGGTGTGACTCTCCCACACATTGGAAGATATAAATGAGAGAAGGTTTTAGTTTAGGAGGTCATTCAAATGAAATCAATGTAGGGTATAATATAATATTCACAAAGGCAACAATAAAAAGTGGCAAGTCAAATTTTTATTTTTGTTAACTTAGAGGTATCCTTGTCACTCAGTCTAGTGCCCAATCTATCTTACCTTGGTCTTATATATTGTCAAGTTAGCTTTTAGTTATGGATGAGTTGAGAAATGACTCACCCTCTAAGTACTAATGCAAGAGAAAAATTAATAAAAAGAAAATAAGGAAGTGACTCCTTCAAAAACCAAAGTTATGAAAGGTTGCGACACTCATAAAATATAAAAATTGTAACATTTTTTTATGGATGGTAATTGTGAAAAGATGTAATGATTAAAAAATGAAAACATGATGAAGATGTGTGATTCTCCCTCACATTGGAAGATATAAATGGATAAGGTTTCAAATTAAGGGAACTTTCAAATGAAATCAATGTGGGGTATAATATATTATTAAAAAATGCAACAACAAAAAGTAGTGACTCAATTTTTTTTTGTTAACTCAGAGGTATTTTCGTGACTCAACACAATGCTCAACTTACCTTACCTTGGTCTTACATATTGCCAAGTTGGGGTTCATAACATGATGAACTAAGGCAAAGACTAACCCTCTAAAGATTAACAAAAAAAATGAATAATAAGAAAATAAGAAAGTGAGTAATTTGAAAGGTAAAGTTATGAATGCTTGTAACACTCACAATAGAATAAGAAGAAAATAAAGAAGTGATTCATTCAAAAGGTAAAGTTATGAAATTTTATGACACTCGCAACAGAGAAAAATGGTGAAGAGTTGTGATTCTTTTAAAAAATGATAATTGTGAAAGGTTTTGACTCTTTTTGAGAGCGGATATCATGAAGAGATGTGACTCTCCCCCACATTAGAATATACAAAAGAGAGAAGGTTTCATTTTAGATATTGATATGAAATGTGGGGTATCATATATTATTCACAAAGGGAACAATGAAATGTGGTGACTCATTTTTTTTGTTAACTCAGAGGTATTTGTGTGACTCAGCCTAGTGCCTAACCTGCCTTACCTTGGTCTTATATATTGCCAAGTTGAGGTTCATGAAGGGGTGAGTGAGGCAAGACTAGCTCTAAAAGTATTAAAGGAGAATAAAAAAATAATAATCTTGAAAAATATAAGTGACTCATTCAAAAGTCAAAGTTATGAAAGATTGTGACACTTACAAATTACAAAAATAGTAAAAATTTGTGACGTTTTCAAAACATGGCAATTGTGAAAGGTTGTAATGATTGCAAAATGCAAATATGATAAAGAGGCATGACTCTCCCAACATTGGAAGATATAAATGGGAGATAGTTTCAATTTAGTAGGTCATTCAAATGAAATCAATGTGGGGTATAATATAATATTCACAAAGGCAACAATAAAAAGTGGTAAGTCAATTTTTTATTTTTGTTAACTTAGAGGTATCTTTGTGACTCAGTCTAGTGCCCAACCTATCTTACCTTGGTCTTATATATTGTCAAGTTAGGTTTTAGTTATGGGTGAGTTGAGGCATGACTATCCCTCTAAGTACTAATGCAAGAGAAAAATGAATAAGAAGAAAATAAGAAAGTGACTCCTTTAAAAGATAAAATATGAAAAATGTTGTGACGCTCATAAAAGAAAAAAAATTGTAATGCTTTTGTATGGTCGTAATTGAGAAAAGTTGTAATAATTGCAAAAATTAAACATTATGAAGATGTGTGACTCTTCCTCACATTTGAAAATATAAAGGGGATAAGGTTTTGATTTAGGTAGACATTCAAGTGAAATCAATGTGAAGTATAATATATTATTAAAAAATACAACAATGAAAAGTAGTGACTCAATTCATTTTTTTGGTACCTCATAGGTATCTCTGTGACTTAGCCTAGTGCTCAACCTAACTTACCATAGTCTTACATATTGTTAAGTTGGGGTTTAAGAAAGGGTGAGCTGAGGCAAAATTATCCTTCTAAATATTAATGGAAAAGAAAGGGAATAAGAATAAAAATAAGAAAATGAGTCATTCAAAAGGTAAAATTATGAAAACTTGTAACAATCTCAAAGGACAAAAATGGTGAAAGGTTGTGATTATTTTGAAAAGTGTAAATTGTGAAAGGTTTTGACTCTTTCTCTAAGTAGATATGATGAAGAGATGTGACTCTCCCCCAAATTAGAATATACAAAAGTGAGAAAGTTTCATTTTAGTACATTGATAGTAAATATGGGGTATAATATATTATTCACAAATGTAACAATGAAATGTGGTGACTCAACTTTTTTGTAAACTTAGAGGTATTCACGTGACTCAGCCTAGTGCCTAACATGCCTTATCTTGGTCTTACATATTGCCAAGTTGGGGTTCATGAAGGGGTGAGTGAGGCAAGACTAGCTCTATTAGAAATAATGGAAGATAAAAAAATAATAATCTTGAAAAATACAAAGAAGTGACTCTTCCAAAATTCAAAGTTATGAAAGAGTGTGATACTTGCAAATGACAAAAATGGTAAAAATTTGTGACGTTTTCAAAATGTGGCAATTGTAAAAAGTTGTAATGATTGCAAAATGCAAATATGATGTAAAGGTGTGACTCTCCCTCACATTGGAAGATATAAATGGGAGAAGGTTTCAATTTATGAGGACATTAAAATGAAATCAATGTGGGGTATAATATATTATTCACAAAGACAACAATGAAAAGTGGTAAGTCAATTTTTTTATTTTTGTTAACTTAGAGGTATCCTTGTGACTCAGTCTAGTGCCCAACCTATCTTACCTTGGTCTTATATATTGCCAAGTTAAGTTTTAATATTGGGTGAGTTGAAGCATGACTATCCATATAAGTACTAATGCAAGAAAAAAGTGAATAAGAAGAAAATAAGGAAGTGACTCTTTCAAAAGACAAAGTTATGAAAGGTTGGAATGCTCGTAAAAGATAAAAATTGTGACATTTTTAAAGGGTGGTAATTGTGAAAAGGTTGTAATGATTGCAAAAGGAAAACATGATGAAGATGTGTGATTATCCCCCACATTGAAAGATATAAAGGGATAAGGTTTCAATTTAAGGGGGCATTCAAATGAAATCATTGTGGGGTATAATATATTAATAAAAAATGCAAAAATAAAAAGTAGTGACTCAATTCATTTTTGTTAACTCAAAGGTATCCTCGTGACTCAACATAGTACTTAACTTACCTTACCTCAGTCTTACATATTGCCAAGTTGGGGTTCAGAAAATTGTGAATTGAGGCAAGACTAGCCCTCTAAAATTTTTTTACAAAATGAATAATAAAAAAATAAGGAAGTGAGTTATTTAAAGGCTAAAGTTATGAATGCTTGTAACTCATAATGAAATAAAAAGAAAATAAGGAAGTGATTCATTCAAAAAATAAAGTTATGAAAGGTTGTGACACTCACAAATGACAAAAATGGTGAAGGGTTGTGACTCTCCCCCATATTATAATATAAAAGCAAAAAAGTTTTATTTTAGTACATTGATATGAAATGTGGGGTATAATATATTATTCACAAAAGAAACAATGAAATGTGGTGACTCAAATTTTTTTTGTTAACTCAGAGGTATTTTTGTGACTTAGCCTAGTGCATAACCTACCTTACCTTGGTCTTACATATTGCCAAGTTGGGATTCATGAAGGGGTGAGTGATGCAAGACAACCTCTAAAAGAATTAATGAAACATAAAAAAATAGTAATCTTGACAAATATAAGGAAGCGAGTCTTTCAAAAGTCAAAGTTATGAAATATTGTGACACTTGCAAATGATAAAAATGGTGAAAATTTGTGAAGTTTTCAAAAGGTGGCAATTGTGAAAGGTTGTAATGATTGTAAAATGCAAATATGAAGAAGAAGTGTGACTCTCCCCCACATTGGAAGATATAAATGGGAGAAGATTTCAATTTAGGAAGACATTCAAATGAAATCAATGTGGGATATAATATATTATTCAAAAAGGAAACAATGAAAAGTGGTAAGTCAATTTTTTATTTTTGTTAACTTAGAGGTATCCTTGTGACTCAATCTAGAGCCCAAGCTATCTTACCTTGGTCTTATATATTGCCAAGTTAGGTTTTAGTTATGGGTGAGTTGAGGCATGACTAGCCCTCTAAGTACAAATGTAAGAGAAAAATGAACAATAAGAAAATAAGTAAGTGACTCTTTCAAAAGGCAAAATTATGAAAGGTTGCGACACTCGTAAAAGATAAAAATTGTGACATTTTTAAAAGGTGGTAATTGTGAAACGTTGTAATGATTGCAAAAGGACACATGATGAATACGTATGATTCTCCCCCACATTGGAAAATATAAAGGGATAAGGTTTCAATTTAAGGGAACATTCAAATGAAATCAATGTGGGGTATAATATATTATTAATAAATGCAACAATAAAAAGTAGTGACTCAATTTTTTTTGTTAACTCAGAGGTATCTTCGTGACTCAGCACACTATTCAACTTACCTTACCTCGGTCTTACATACTGCCAAGTTGGGGTTCAGAAAATGGTGAACTAAGGAAAGACTAACCCTCTAAAATTAATGAAAAAAATGAATAATAAGAAAACAAGGAGGTGAGTCATTTAAAAGGTAAAGTTATGAATGCTTGTAACACTCGTAGAAAAATAAGAAGAAAATAAGGAAGTAAGTCATTCAAAAGGTAAAGTTATGAAAGGTTGTGACACTCACAAAGGACAAAAATGGTGAAGGGTTGTGATTCTTTTGAAAAGTGACAATTGTGAAAGGTTGTGACTCTTTTTAAGAGCAAATATGATGAAGAGATGTGACTCTCCCCCACATTAGAATATACAAAAGAGAGAAGGCTTCATTTTAATTATGGGTGAGTTGAGACATGACTAGCCCTCTAAGTACTAATGCAAGATAAAAATGAATAAGAAGAAAATAAGGGAGTGACACCCTCAAAAGGAAATGTTATTAAAGGTTGTGACGCTCGTAAAATATGAAAATTGTGACATTTTTGAAAGGTGGTAATTGTGAAAGGTTGTAATGATTGCAAAATGAAGACATGATAAAGATTTGTGATTCTCCCCCACATTGAAAGATATAATTGGATAAAGTTTCAATTTAAAGGGACATTCAAATGAAATCAATATGGGGTATAATTTATTATTTAAAAATGTAATAATAAAAAGTAAGGACTCAATTTTTTTTGTTAACTCAAAGGTATCCCCATGGCTCAGCACAATGCTTAACTTACTTTACCTTGGTCTTACATATTGCCAAGTTGGGGTTCATAAAATAGTGAACTGAGGCAAGACTAGCCCTCTAAAGATTAACAAAAAAAAATGAATAATAAGAAAATAAGGAAGTGAGTCATTTAAAAGGTAAATTTATGAATACTTGTAACACTCGCAATAGAATAAGAAGAAAATAAAGAAGTGAGTAATTCAAAATGTATAGTTATGAAAGTTTGTGACACTCGCAAAGGACAAAAATGGTGAAGGGTTGTGATTCTTTTAAAAAATGACAATTGTGAAAGGTTTTGACTCTTTCTAAGAGAGGATATGATGAAGAGATGTGACTCTCCTCCACATTAGAATATACAAAAGAGAGAAGGTTTCATTTTAGTGCATTGATATGAAATGTGGGTTATAATATATTACTCACAAAGACACCAATGAAATATAGTTACTCAATTTTTTTTATTAATTCAGAGGTATTCATGTGACTCAGCCTAGTGCCTAACCTGCATTACCTTGGTCTTACATATTGCCAAGTTGGGGTTCATGAAGTGGTGAGTGAGGCATGTTTTAGAATAACTGAGAGGGGGTGAATCAGTTATCCACAATCCCAAATCAAAATGTATAATCCAAAACAATTTACTTGAACTTATGCAGCTTAGTAACATAAAATACTATACTGTCTGTGCTTTTACCGATTACCAGTCAATAGAAATCTAATGATTACTGACCAAATCTAACATGTAATATGTAAAGTATGATAACAAACAATCATCACAATGAACACATAATAAAAAATATTTAACATGGAAACCCTGTGAAGGGAAAAACCATATGGGACCGGCAACCCAAAAATGTTCACTCTTCTAAAGTGAGGTCGGTGAAGACCCAACCCTATTAAAGGTTACAAACACACTGTTAGATGTGACCTTGTTAGAGGATTTTAGACCAACCATTATCGTCCAACCAGCATTCACTATGGGGTTGACAGGATAACAATGTTCATTCTATGAATGAAACATAAAAGACTTTCAAGTCGACTCGATTAAGAGATTTCTCTATTTACAATGGTTAAAATGTAACAGTAGTTGATCTGAACACAATACAACTTCAATTGCAGATTATCAGATCCATTTTAAGCTCATTCAAATCCTCTGATCAATATATCAATTCTATATCACAATAATCAATGACTTATTGTCGCTCGGTAATAGCTTTCTCATGCTTGGTAAACTCTACAGTTAGGTTCTTCTTAACCAGTTTGATTAGGCATACATATGAAGCTTGTTCATGCGATAGTTTTGCAGTCTCCTTCTTCTAGCATTAGTTTCATAATGAAACCTTAGTCTCTTAAATAGACAAGTAAATCATTTTCTTCTCCTCCATACGATTTTGCCACTTATTCTCCTTCGTCCATTTTACCACTTAAACCTTCCTCGGCTGATGTGCCAGTAAAATATTTTGATTTCATCCTTTAGATCTTCCTTGAATTATGCTAATCATTGATCTTCATAACAAACATTATCTCCATCACTGATTTTGATGTACTTTACAGCTCAGTAATCCTTATCAGCTAAACTAAACATTTAATTCTTTTTCTCCTTCTTGGTTAACAAAGAAATGTGTTAATGAACACACACTTGGTTTATACTGTGCTCAGTATACACTACACTACTCAATGTATATTGTGATGTTTCATCAACCGATCACATTGCTTTGTGTCTTTCAATTCTTTTCATCATCATAGATGAATGAAACATAATCAAGTCAATAACATAAGGTCATAGACACATTAGCAAATTACACAATGTATTCCTTATCCTCATCTATCATATACATCTTCTTCATGTAGATATTTTTGTTCTTCATCTTTTTTACTCATTTTTTACATATGTTTAGTTATTGTAACTTACAAAATAGGTATTGTCAAACTAGTTGACATCAATGACAACATATTACTAATTTAATCATATTACATATCTAATCAACAACTCGGTGATCTCTAATCACATATCTTTAATTAGGTTCTAAATTAGTTGTAGTTCATCAATCTCTCCCTTTGGAATTGATGGCAACTCAAGTAATATGAAATATACCATACACATACCAAACATTTATTCTACAACTCTGTGAACAAATGTTGTACAAGCTCTCCCTAGCTTAATATGTTTAATCACTACGTTACTCAATAGCATTACCAATGCAGCTTTGACATTTTGCAAATATGATCTTTTCAGCTCTCAGATTCCTTCTTCTATTCTCAGTAAGTGATCTTTAGTGCTCTCTCTTTCTTTCAATTTGTCTCTCCCTTAGATAGATGTTTCAGTGTTCTCATCGGTGCATCTTGTTTCATATGGTTTATCTCTCCCTTTGACAACAATGTCAAAGAAACAAATAAACATACAACTCTATAGTAGCCATGTAACTCTCTGTTGTTCGGTGCATTCTCAGTATCTCTGTATACTGATATGCCAATCTATTCTAGTTCTCCAAACTATTCACAACCTTAGACATGATCCAAAGTGTGAACTATGCTGCATCAACATGAATGATCTTTTGATAAGATTAGGCTAATACAACATCCAAATCACATTAGTGACCAGTAGATAGGGGACGGACCCCAACTCTAGTCCTCAAGTACTCAAATGTATCCTTCAGTAGAGGCTTTGTAAATATGTCTACAAGTTGTTCTTTTGATGTAACAAACTCTAGCTTAACTTGCTTCTCATGTACTTGTTCTCTTAAGTAGTGATACTTAATAGATATATGCTTTGTTTTAGAGTGCATCACTGGATTCTTTGAAATTTTTATTGCACTTGTGTTATCATAGTATATAATCACCGGCTCAGTGATTATCTCATTCATACCTTCCAAAACTTGCTTACTATATGAAATATTTGAACAGTTTGTAGCAGCAACAACATACTCTTCTTTGGCTACAGACTAAGAAATGAAAGCCTTTTTTTTACTTGTCCATGTAACAAGTCTTTCACCAAAGAAAAATGCTCCTCCAGTGGTACTTTTTTTGTCATCCACATTTCCATCCCAATCAGCATTGGTATAGACTGTGAGCTCAAATTTGCCTTCCTTAGGATACCATAATCCATAATCTTCAATTTTCTTTAGGTATCTTAGAATTCTCTTTGTAGAAACCATGTGTGACTCTCTAGGGTTTGCAAAAAATCTTGCAACAATTCCCACAACATGTGCTATGTCTGGTCTACTATGCACTACATACATTAACTTACCAATCATTTATCAGTACAGTGTTTGGTTCACCTCTATATTTTCATCTTCCTTAGTCAGTTTACATCCAGTAGCCATCGGTGTTCCCACAGGTTTAGCATCTTACATGCCAAATGTCTTCAATACTTCTTTGATATATTTAGATTATGTGATGAATATACCATCATTCTGTTGAATCACTTATATTCCTAGAAAGAACTTAATCTCTCTGAACATAGACATTTCAAATTCACTTCTCATTTCATCAGCAAATGACTTACAGATTTGCTCTTGTCCTCCAAATATTATGTCATCCAAAAATATTTCAGCAATAAGAATAGTATCATCAGTATCTCCTTTCATATACAAATTGTTGTTCTCACTTGTTCTAACAAATCCAATACTTAACAAATAAGTATGCAGCCTCTCATACTAGGCTCTCGGTGCTTGCTTCAAACCATATAAAGCTTTATGTAATCTACATACCATATCTTTGTTTTCTGGATCAACGAACCCTTCAGGTTGTTCTATGTAGACTTCTTCTTCAAGTATCCCATTCAGAAATGTTAACTTGACATCCATTTGATAAAATTTGAACTTTTTGTGTGCATCATATGCAAGTAACATTCTGACTCCTTCTAATCTAATAACAGGTGCAAATGTTTCACCATAGTCAATTCCTTCCTCATGTGCATATTATTTACATACCAATCTGTCTTTATTCCTTGTTACCTCTCCATTTTTATTGTATTTGTTCTTGAATATCCACTTAGTACTAATAACATTCTTATCTTTAGGCTGGGATACTATGGTCAAGGTCTTTTTCTTTTCTATTTGTTCTATTTCCTCTTTTATTGCATTAACCCATTCTTCATTTTCTAATGCAACTTTCACATTCTTCAGTTCATAATCACAAACTAGACATGTACTTTGTCTTGCTTTACTCCTTGTTTGCATGCTAGCTTGTTTGTCTCCAATGATTTGTCTCAAGATGGTGTCTTCTGAAAAAACTCATCAGTATCTGATTTCTTCTTTCTTGTTCATCCTGTGCAGGTTCATTTTCTTACTTGATAGGTCCTTCCTACTCATCGATTTCTCTTTCATGCTCCTCGGTGTTGTTTTCCTACTGACTGGTTGTCATTGTCTGTGGCTTTGGTAGATACTCAGGTTGTTCAATGTAAGTGAATCTACTATAGTCTTCTAGTTCCTTTCTTCTTTCTTCTATATTCTTATCATCAAACTCATCAACTTGAACATTAGTACTTTCAATCATTTTATTAGTTACTCTATTTAGACACTTATATGCTTTACTTTTATTGGAATATCTTAGAAATATACCTTCATCACCTTTTGAGTCATACTTTCCATTTCTTTCATCTTTCAGAATAAAACATTTTCTTCCAAAAATTCTAAAATAACTTACAGTGGGTTTGTGTCCAAACCATAACTCATAGGGTGTCTTATTGGTGTCCTTCTTCAGTTGTACTTGGTTTAGCACATAAACTGTAGTGCTAACAACTTCTCTCTAGTATGTTTGGGAAACATTCTTTTCTATCATTAATGTCCTTGTGTAGTCAACAATTGACCTATTCCTCCTTTCAGCAATGTCATTCTGTTGTGGTGTCCTTAGTGCAGAGACCTATCTTTTAATACCATGCTCATTACAAAAGTTAGTAAATTCATCAGAGATAAATTCACCTCCTCTATCAGATCTTAAGCATTTCAAATCTTTACCAGTCTCTTTCTCTACTTTTGTTTTATACCACTTAAACATCTTAAATGCCTTATATTTTTTCTTTTAAGAACATGACATTCATCAACCTAGTATAATCATCAACAAAAAGAATAAAATATCTATCTCCATAATAACTCTAAGTTCTCATAGGACCACATAGGTCAGTCTGCACTAACTCAAGTATCTTCTTTGTTGAATAGTCTTTGCTTTTGAAACTAGATTTAGTCATCTTACCTTTCTGACATTCATGACACATAACATGATCTGGCTTAGATAAGTTAGGTAGACCTGTAACTCTTTTCCTTTTACTGATCTTAATCATGTTATCAAAATTCACATGGCATAACCTTTTATGCCAAAACCATGCATCTTCATCTTTCATTATTAAACAAGAAGATTGATCATTATCAAGATAAAACTGATTACCTCTAGATTGTGTACCAGTTCCAACAAGTCTTCCTCCATCATCAAATATTTTCACCTTTTTGCTCTCAAAAGCAACTCGATGGCCTAAATTGTTTAGTTGTTCCACACTTAGCAAATTATAGTTCAATCCTTTTACCCAATAAGAATTTTCACATTTTAATCTATCATTTATCATCAAGGATCCTTTCCCTTTTACCATACAGGGTGCATCATTTCCCATTCTTACAGATCCTCCATTGTATTCTTCAAGATAATCAAATTTTTCTTCATCACCAGTCATGTGATGTGTACAACCACTATCTATAATCCATGTATCATTCTTTTTAACCTTAGAGATAAGTGTTGTCTCTACATACCTTTCATCTTCTTTAGAATCATCCTTCATTTCCACAAATACAACCTCCACATCATCATCAGTTGTAGTGTTGGTAGCCTCTATTGTTTCTTCTCCCATAGGTTCCTTCAAATCAGTCTTTAGTTCTTTCATCATCTTTCTTATGTGGACATCTAGCAACAATGTGGCCAACTTCTTTATAGTTAAAGCATGCTAAAGGTAACTTACCTCTATACCTTCCTTTACCTTTAGGTAACCTTCTGGCTATAAGAGCTTCAAGTTCATCAATCTCATCATCAATATTGTTGTCACTATCATCATTCTTATTTCTAGACTTACCAATCTTCAAAGAAGTCATAAAAGCAGATTCAATAGATGGTACAACACTATTATCATAATTATTCAGTTAAAATGTTGTAAGCTTTCCAATCAAATTATCAAGAGTCATTGTGTTGTTAGGTGCTGACCTATTTTCATGAATTGTAGATATTCTGATAGCATAGATAGGCAATAATGTCCTCAAAATTTTTCTTACCACAGTGTCTTCATTAATGACTTCATCTGATGCTCTAATAGCGTGAACTACCTCCTTTATTTTGTTTGTGTACTGCATAATTTTTTCACCTTCTTTCATCATGTCATCGAATCTTCCTCTTAAGCTTTCATCTCTTGCTCTCTTGACATTTGAATCACCACTATAAACTTGAGCTAACGTATCCCACATCTGCTTTGCAGTAGTACAATCCTTGATGTCTTCAAATTCGGTATCTAAACATGCAGCAACAATCTCCATCATAGTAACATTATGTTCATGCCTATCCCTTAGTTGATCAAGGATCAAGGGACCATTGGGTGGTGCAAGGTAACCATTTGTCATCAGATCTAGGGTAGAATTCCCAATCCCAGATATATGCGGCTTCATTTGACTTTGCCATATTGTGAAGTTATCTTTGTTTAGCTTTGGCACTTCCCTCTTAAACATTTTGAGACCTTTGTGCTGAAGTCCTTAAAACTCTGTTCCAAGCAACACAATAATCAATGACACTGTCGCTCGGTATTAGATTCCTAATGCTCGATAAACTCTGTAGTTAGGTTCTTCTTAACCAGTTTGATCAGGCATACATGAAGCTTGTTCATGCGATAGTTCTGCAATCTCCTTTTTTTGGCATTAGTTTCATAATGAAACCTTAGTCTCTTAAATAGACAAGTAAACCATTTTCTTCTCCTCCATAAGATTTTTCCGCTTATTCTCCTTCATCCATTTTGCCTCTTAAACCTTCCTTGGCTGATGTGCTAGTAAAACATTTTAATTTCATCCTTTAGATCTTCCTTGAATTATGCTAGTCATTGATCTTCATAACAAACTTTATCTCCATCACTAATTTTGATGTACTTTACAGCTCAGCAATCCTTATCAGCTAAACTAAACATTTAGTTATTTTTCTCTTGCTTGGTTAACAAAGAAATTCATCAGTGAACACATGCTCAGTTTATACTATGCTTGATATACACTACACTGTTTGGTGTATACTATGATGCTTCATCAACCGACCACACTGCTTTGTATCTTTCAATTCTTTTCCTCATCATAGATGAATGAGATATAATCAAGTCAATAACATAAGGTCATAGACTCATCAACAAGTTGCACAATGTATTCCTTATCCTCATCTGTCATATACATCTTCCTCATGTAGATATTTTCGTTCTTCATCTCTTTTACTCTTTTTCTACAGATGTTTAGTTATTGTAACTTACAAAATAAGTATTGTCAAACTAGTTGACATCAATGACAACATATTACTAATTTAATCATATTACATATCTAATCAACAACTCGGTGATCTCTAATCACATATCTTCAATTAGGTTCCAATTCAGTTGTAGTTCATCAGCAAGACTAGCTCCAAAATTATTAATAGAAGATAAAAACAAAAAAAATCTTGAAAAATATAAGTGACTCTTTCAAAAGTCAAAGTTATAAAAGATTATGACACTTGCAAATGACAAAAATGGTGATAATTTGTGATGTTTTCCAAATGTGGCAATTTTGAAAGGTTGTAATGATTGCAAAATGTAAATATGATGAAGATGTGTGACTTTCC
Source organism: Chamaecyparis obtusa (assembly GCA_027943335.1). Lineage (NCBI taxonomy): Eukaryota > Viridiplantae > Streptophyta > Pinopsida > Cupressales > Cupressaceae > Chamaecyparis > Chamaecyparis obtusa. The sequence goes on from BSBK01006783.1 coordinate 287,585, forward strand.
CATACAAAGGAAGATATAAATGGGAGAAGGTTACAATTTAGGAGGTCATTCAAATGAAATCAATGTAGGGTATAATATAATATTTGCAAAGGAAACAATGAAAAGTGGCAAGTCAAATTTTTATTTTTGTTAACTTAGAGGTATCCTTGTGACTCAGTCTAGTGCCCAATCTATCTTACCTTGGTCTTATATATTGTCAAGTTATGTTTTAGTTATGGGTGAGTTGACAAATGACTCACCCTCTAAGTACTAATGCAAGAGAAAAATGAATAAGAAGAAAATAATGAAGTTACTCCTTGAAAATGAAAAGTTATGAAAGGTTGCAACGCTTGTAAAAGATAAAAATTGTGACATTTTTTATTGGTGGTAATTGTGAAAGGTTGTAATGATTGAAAAATGAAAACATGATGAAGATGTGTGATTCTCCCCCACATTGGAAGATATAAACAGATAAGGTTTCAATTTAAGGGGACATTCAAATGAAATGAATGTGGGGTATAATATATTATTAAAAAATGCAACAACGAAAAGTAGTGACTTAATTTTTTTTTGTTATCTCAGAGGTATCCCCGTGACTCAGCACAGTGCTCAACTAACCTTACATTGGTCTTACATATTGCCAAGTTGGGGTTCAGAAAATGATGAACTGAGGCAAGACTAGCCCTCTAAAGATTAACAAAAAAAAAAAAGAATAATGAGAAAATAAGGAAGTGAGTATTTAAAAGGTAAACTTATGAATGCTTGTAACACTCGCAATGGAATTTGAAGAAAATAAAGAAGTGAGTCATTCAAAAGGTAAAGTTATGAAAGTTTGTGACACTCGCAAAGGACAAAAATGGTGAAGGGTTGTGATTGTTTTGAAAAATGATAAATGTGAAAGGTATTGACTCTTTCTAAGAGCAGATATGATGAAGAGATGTGACTCTCCTCCATATTAGAATATACAAAAGGGAGAAGGTTTCATTTTAGTACATTGATATGAAATGTGGGGTATAATATATTATTGATAAAGGCAACAATGAAATGTGGTGACTCAATTTTTTTTTTAACTCAGAAGTATTCATGTGATTCAACCTAGTGCCTAACCTATCTTACCTTGGTCTTATACATTGCCAAGTTGGGGTGAGTGAAGGGGTGAGTGAGGTAAGACTAGCTCTAAAATTATTAATGGAAGATAAAAAAATAATAATCTTGAAAAATATAGGTGATTCTTTCAAAATTCAAAGTTGTGAAAGATTGTGAAACTTAAAAATTACAAAAATAGTGAAAATTTGTCACGTTTTTAAAAGGTGGCAATTGTGAAAGGTTGTAATGATTACAAAATGCAAATATGATAAAGAGGTGTGACTCTCCCCACATTGGAAGATATAAATAGGAGATGGTTTCGATTTAGGAGGTCATTCAAATGAAATCAGTGTGGGGTATAATATAATATTTACAAAGGCAACAATGAAAAGTGGTAAGTCAATTTTTTATTTTTGTTAACTTAGAGATATACTTGTGACTAAGTCTAGTGCCCAACATATCTTACCTTGGTCTTATATATTGCCAAGTTAGGTTTTTGTTATGGGTGAGTTGAGGTATGACTATCCCTCTATGTACTAATGCAATAAAAAATTGAATAAAAAGAAAATAAGGAAGTGACTCTTTCAAAAGGTCAAGTTATGAAAGGTTGTGATGCTCATAAAATATAAAAATTGTGACAGTTTTGAAGGGTGGTAATTGTGAAATGTTGTAATGATTGCAAAAGGAAAATATGATGAGGATGTGTGATTCTCCCCCACGTTGGAAGATATAAAGGGATAAGGTTTCAATTTAGAGGGACATTCAAATGAAATCAATGTGGGGTATTATATATTATTAAAAAATGAAACAATGAAAAGTAGTGACTCAATTTTTTTTGTTAACTCAGAGGTATCTCTGTGACTCAGCACAGTGTTCAACTTATCTTACCTTGATCTTTCATATTTCCAAGTTGGGCTTCATAAAATGGTGAACTGAGGCAAGACTAGGCCTCTAAAGATTAACGAAAAAAATTGAATAATACGAAAATAAGGGAGAGAGTCATTTAAAAGGTAAAGTTATGAATGCTTGTAACACTCGCAAAGGACAAAAAATGGTGAAGGGTTGTGGCTCTTTTGAAGATGTGCAATTGTGAAAGATTTTGTTTTTTTCTAAGAGCGGATATGATGAAGAGATGTGACTCTCCCCAAATTGGAAGATACAAAAGAGAGAAGGTTTCATTTTAGGACATTCATATGAAATACGAGTTATAATATATTATTCACAAAGGCAACAATGAAATGTAGTGACTGAATTTTTCTTTTTGGTTAACTCAAAGGTATTCTCATGACTCAACCTAGTGCCCAACCTTCCTTACTTTGGTCTTACATATTTTAAAGTTGGAGTTGAGGAGGGGTGAGTGAAGCAATACTATCTCTCTAAAAATTAATGGAAGAAAAAAAATTTGAAGAAAATAAGGAAGTAACTACTTCAAAAGTCAAAATTATGAAAGGTTGTGACACTCATAAATAATAAAAATGGTGAACAGTTGTGACTCTTTTTAAGGGTGGCAATTGTAAAGGTTGTAATGATTGCAAAATGCAAACATGATGAAAAGGTGTGACTCTCCCCCACATTGGAACATATAAAGAAAGAAGGTTTCAATTTAGGAGGATATTTAATTGAAATCAATGTGGGGTATAATATATTATTTATAAACGCAATAATGAAAAGTGGTAAGTCAATTCTTTATTTGTGTTAACTTATAGGTATCATCACGAATCAGACTAGTACCCAACTTGTCTTACCTTGATCTTACAAATTTCTATTGGGGTTTAGTTAGGGTTGAGTTGAAGCATTACTATCCCTCTAAGGACTAATGAAAGATAAAAATGAATGAGAACAAAATAAGGAAAAGACTCTTTCAAAAAGAAAAATTATGAAATATTGTGACGCTTGTAAAATACAAAAATTGTGATGCTTTAGAAGATATAAAGGAGAGAAGGTTTCAATTTAGGAAGACATTCAAATGAAATCAATGTGAGGTATAATATATTATTAAAAAATACAACAATAAAAAATAGTGACTCAATTTATTTTTTTGTTAACTCGGAAATGTCACTGTGACTCGGCGTAGTGCTCAACTTACATTACCTTGGTCTTACATATTGTCAAATTGTGGTTTAAGAAGGGTGAGCTAAGGCAAGACTAGCCTTCTAAAGATTAATGGAAAAGAAATAAGAAATAAGAAGAAAATAAGGAAGTGAGTCATTCAAAAGGTAAAGTTATGAAATGTTGTGACACTCGCAAAAGACAAAAATGGTGACATAATTTTTTTTTGTTCACTCAGAGGTATTTATGTGACTCAACCCATTGCCCAACCTATCTTACATTGGTCTTACATATTGTCAAGTTTGGGTTCATGAAGGGGTGAGTGATTCAATACTAGCTCTCTAAGAATTAATGGAAAATTTAAAAAAATTTAAAAATATAAAGAAGTGACTCCTTGAAAATTCAAAGTTATGAAAGGTTGTGACACTTGCAAAGGACAAAAATGGTGAAAAGTTGTGACTCTTTCGAAGGGTGGCAATTGTGAAAAGTTATAATAATTGCAAAAGGAAAACATGTTGAAGAGGTGTGATTCTCCCCCACATTAAAAGAAATAAATGGGAGAAGGTTTCAATTTAGGAGGACATTCAAATGAAATCAATGTGGGGTATAATATATATATTTTTTTTTAGGCAAAAGTGGGGTGTCCACCAAATTTTATTAATAAACTAATTCAAAAATTCCCTCGTGGAAGAACCAGAAAGAAACCCCGAGATCATTGTTCTATACAAGTATATATTTGATAATATTCAGTTACATATGAAATTACATAAGAGGCCAAAAAAGGCACTGAATCATTGTTCAAACATATCCCACATACCAAGAAGATCAAGTTAAATACTATGCGCTAATTGAACATGCATATTAATCCCATCAGTGAACCAAAGAACCAAAAAAACCTTACATAACAAATTTAGCCACAAGCTTATTGAAAGGCCATCAAAATTTTAGAAATGACCAACAATGGGACACTTATTCGATCATGTCCTCCAAACCCTAATCCACAACAGGAGACTTTGTAACATGCGGGGACCAACCCGAAGGTTCTATACTAGTGGCCATCGCAAATTCTGATGGAGCTGGGTGTGAAGTTTCTCCCACCAGTGAAGGAACAGGAAGCCATCCACGATCATAGGCCGAATCTTGAGAATAAGGCACATCAGGGCCAGCATCATGAGAAAGTTGACCACCTAACAAAGACCCACTACCTGAACCCAGTGGGTGAACATTGAGGTCCGGCACCACATCAATCATCCTTGGAGTATGCCCGCAAGTGATTGGGCATGAATGAATCAAATTTCTAGCCTGAGATGGGGAAGAATTTGGAAATTTGAAAAGATCCAGCAATGCGTTCACCTTGATTTTGATTGAATCCACCATGTGAAACCCTAAGCATTGATTCATAGAACGGAGAGCATTTTCTGCATACCTTGCATCCTGTTTCTCCAAGGAACATTTTATACTTACATACACCAGCATGCAATCATGGTTTGTGAGCAGTTCATGATGGGAAAACAAACCACCAACTAGTGCCAACCTATCCCAAAGATCATATTTTTGTAGAGCCCGCATAAGCACATTATTCTGCAAATAATTTGGATTGATAACTTTCTCCACCAAGGAGACGAATAGGGGCACTGATTGTATGAGGTCCAAAGCATTGGATAGGAAGATGGAAACAAGTTGTGTTGGGAAGAAGAACTAACGCACATGCAGAGCAAGGATTTCTTCACCGATAATAGTGCGGATTGCAACCCAATTCCTCGAAGAATGAAAAATAAACATGGCATCAAAGGAGACCTCATTAATAATTGCAGGTAGCACCTCTTGTAACCCAGGATCTTGTAGCCTCAATCTATAATTTCTCAGCAAAATATCATGATGATACCTTCCACATTATCTGCATTTCAAAATCTGCCCAACCCTCAACTCCATTGATGCAATTTGAATGATACAAAATGACTGGTATGTAAATGTGATTGGGAAGATATATAGAGCCGTCAAAGCACTCCCATCATTCAAACCATAAATTGCCATGTCCGTTGAATCCCCACAAATCTCAGGGATGAAATGAGATGATAGCATATCGTACCTTGGGAATGAAAATTCCCATAAAATATTCTAGGTATGTACTTAATCGCAGGTCACAGAAATCCCACACATGTAAACAAGTTGTTATAAACACAAGGGAGGAGGAATTGACAACATATCATCTGTGGATATTAAATCTATCTCTTATACCTAGATAAGGATGTAGTTTTCCACACACCATTTGTACTGTACCCCCATCATATGAGATACAACATTTATGTACCCATTGTCCACTTCACCAAACAATTATTTAATTTGCCATTTTTGCATCCTGCTCTGATGAAGAGGTTGTCATATTCGCATGAACCAATTCCTGTAGTTTAGTGTCCTATTTAATGATTTCATTAGGTGCAAATGATGTCATATCATGGCCATCGCATCCTTTATTAGCTAGGTAATCTGCCACTACATTCCCCTCACGAAGGGTATGGGATATGTATATTTCATCAAAGGAATCTAATAGGAACCAAATTTATCGAAAGATATATCCTAACTGCCAGCTGTGTGTTTCCCATTTTATACAAGTATTAATAATGATCAAGGAATCCCCCTCTACTTGTAATCATTTGAATCCACCTGCTCTAGCCAATGTGAGGCCAATGAATAACCCATGAGCTTTAGCCATATTATTTGTACCACAAGGAAGAGGGAAAATTTTTAATGCTATAACAACACCATGATGGTCTCGGATACATGCACCTGCACCTAAATCACTTGGATTTCCTCTGGAAGATTCATCAAAATTTAACTTCACAATCCCATCAGCTGGAGGAATCCATCGAACCAATTTGCGGTCTTGTGATTTTGAATTAATAGTTCACTGACACCAACTAAATGGTACATGAATATGTTTCCATTCCCTTGAAATCACACTATCCCAACTCATCATACGTAGGTTACACTTAAGCTTTGAGTGGCTGGAATTCACCATTTCAGATATTGACTTTTCCAAATTAGAAAGTACTACTTCAATTATAGAGGAAATTTTGCAGAAGATTCTTTTGTTGCACTCCCACCAAATTGCCCACACAACTAGGGCTAGGATACATGTCCATAGTGCAGAGAAGAGGGAATCTGGATATAATTCTAGCCAAGATTGAAACAAATCCTAGAGATTGCTTGGAAAAGGCATCGAATAGTGAATTTTTCTTAACACAAAAATCTAGCAATGTTGTGCAAATGAGCAAGATAGAAATAAATGATCTGCACTTTCTGTAGCATGCCCACATAGTAAGCAATTAAAAGGTTGTGCAATCTTTAATTTGTGTAGTCTATCACTGGTTAAAACCTTGTTTTTCAATGCTAACCACAAGAAGCATCCTATTTTGGGTAGTGTTAATTGACTCCAGCAAAATGTGAATGCCCGGCAAGGAGGAGATTTGATTTTCTATTGTTGGATAATGTTATACCCATCCTTAATGTTGTAATTTCCCTCATTCCCAGGGACCCAAAGAACCTTATCATTTGAATTTGATAAGTATACTACTTTTTCTAAAAATATTTTTTCCAATAATTGACAGTCCAAGGGAGGAAGATTCAATTCTGATGGATCTTTCCAAATCACCTTTCTTGAGTGTATTGAAACTACAGACACAAAGTTTATCAGAAGTGATCCCCACACATTTTCAGATGCAGTTACCATGTTATCCACACCTTCCATCTTACTTAATGGCGGAGCCCCATTCCATGAGTCATGCCAAAATTTAACTTGAGAACCACTATTGACTTCCCAGGATATATGATTAGTTACTATCTCCCTTGAGGCCACCATGAAGTCCCATATTGCTGATCCTTTTGGAGGATCAAGGATGGTCAGGATTCTAGCAGGATTGTTGTATCAAAATATTTTTGCTGCATGATTTGACACCAAATATTGTTAGGCTTAGAATACATTTGCCACAATATTGTTAGGCTTAGAATATTATTCACAAAGGCAACAATAAAAAGTGGTAGGTCAATTATTTGTTTTTGTTAACTTAAAGGTTTCTTCATGACTCGGTCTAGTGCCCAACCTATCTTACCTTGGTCTTACATATTTCTAAGTTACAAGTGAATTGAGGTATGACAAGTTCTCTAAAGACTAATGCAAGAGAAAAATGAATAATAAGAAAATAAGGAAGTGACTCTTTCAAAAGATAAAGTTATGAAAAATGTTGTGACGCTCGTAAAAGACAAAAATTGTGATGCTTTCAAATGGTGTTAATTGTGAAAAGTTGTAATAATTGTAAAAATCAAACATGATGAAGATGTATGACTCTCCCTCGCATTGGAAGATATAAAGGGAGAAGGTTTCAATTTAGGTAGACATTTAAGTGAAATCAATGTGAGGTATAATATATTATTCAAAAATGCAACAATGAAAAGTAGTGACTCAATTCTTTTTTTTTGTTAACTCAGAGGTATCCCCATGACTTAGCCTAGTGTTCAACCTACCTTACATTGGTCTTACATATTTCCAAGTTAGGGCTCAAGAAATGGTGAGTTGAGGTAAGACTAGTCTTCTAAAGATTAATCAAAAAGAAAAAGGAATAAGAAGAAAATAAGGAAGAGTCATTTAAAAGGTAAAGTTATGAAAGGTTGTACTCGCAAAAGATAAAAATGGTAAACATATGTGATTATTTTTAAGAGTTGCAATTGTGAAAAGTTTTGACTCTTTATAAAAATAGATATGATGAAGAGATGTGACTCTCCCCCACATTGAAATATACAAAAGACATAAGGTTTTATTTAAGGAGGACATTGATATGAAATGTGGTGTAGAATATATATTCACAAAGGTAACAATAAAATGTGGTGACTGAATTTTTTTTTGCTAACTCAAAGGTATTCATGTGACTTAGCCTAGTGCCTAAGCTACCTTACCTTGATCTTACATATTGCTAAGTTGGGGTTCATGAAGGGGTGAGTGAGGTAAGACTAGCTCAAGTTAAGAATTAATGGAAGATTAAATAAGAATAATCTTCAAAATTCTAACAAAGTAACTCATTTAAAATTCAAAGTTATGAAAGGTTGTCGCACTTGCAAATGACAAAAATGGTGCATATTTTTTACTTTTTCAAAAGGTGGAAATTGTGAAAGGTTGTAATGATTGCAAAATGAAAACATGATGAAGAGGTGTGACTATCCCCCACATTGGAAGATATAAATGGGAGAAGGTTTCAATTTATGAAGATATTCAAGTGAAATCATTGTGGGGTATAATATTTTATTCACAAAGGCAACAATGAAAAGTGGTAAGTCAATTTTTTATTTTTGTTAACTTAGAAGTATTGTTGATGTTTTGTAGCTTCAGTCAGATAAACACTGAGTCAATACTAGTGAATATATATATATATATATATATATATATATATATATATATATATATATATATATATATATATATATATATATATATATATATATATATATATATATATATATATATATATATATAAGATGTATATATACACATATATATAAATATTATTATTATGTAAGTATTAGAGAAATTAATATAATACTCAAGAGATATTATATATATATATGTATATATATATAATCATAATTGTCATTATATTAATTACATATTAATTAATAGACATGTCTCATGAAGGGACATGTCTCTTCTTGGTTCATTCTCAATATAAATGCAAGAGATTGTTGCATTTGGAAAACACATACAATAAGATAGTGCTATTACATTTGCAATGATCCTAAAACTTTAACATGGTATCAGAGCCAAGTTGCAAATGTAAGAGTGGTTGCTTGATGGTGAATGTGTGGTTGTTTTAGAAAATATTGTCTCAGTAAAAAGACCATATCTCTCAAATTCACCATTGGATTTTGCTAAATTTTGGATATGTGTGATAATTAAATTTGGAAAAACCTCACTAGAGTGATTGGAAAGAAAATGTTAGGTTCAAAAGTTATGACCAACTGTGTACAGGTCTATGAAAAATAAATCTGAAAAAGAGCGAGGTTCCTTCTTTAAAAGCCTAACCACTTGAAGGAAGATCTAATAAGATTGAGGGTTTTGATAGTGTATAGAATGTTTGGATATTAAAGATAGGTCATGTGAAGAATTCTAGTAATGTTTGAGAATGATGACATCATTCTATGCATTTGCATGATATTTTCTATATGGGCTTACCTTACAGAATGAAATACTTGAAATTTATAAAAGATAAGTATTTCATATTTTATAAATGCACATAATTTTTAAGTTTTTAATTCATGCTATACTATTGGTTATTAAAATCTTGTATACTTCTATCATTGGTATTTGTGGTCGAGATAGTTTAGTGAGCTATTTGAAATCTCTCTGACATACCTTCATGACAGAAGCACAAAATAATTGCATTCAAGGGAGAAATAAATTGATTCTTGCAAATGAATTGATGATTGAGACTAGATGAAAAGGGAGTCTGACATTTTTTTTTAAAAAGGTCAAGAAGTTGATAAACTTGAGCTTTAGATCGAGTAGATGGCTCATTCAACGTGTGACAATCTTGATTGAGAGGGAGTTCACTATTGAAGGTGAAACACTTCTAAGGTAAACTTGATATAATTGATTATTATACTAATGAATCATGAATGTTTTTTAGGTCTACCCCCTATGTAAATCATGAGGAAGTGACAACTTCCAAATGATTATCACTTGTATTTGCAAAATTTATTGGAAGGTGACGATCTTACAATAACTTAATCTTTTGTCATGATAGACATCTTATGATGGCTGAAACAGATCATGATAAAAGATATGAATGTTCCTATGGTAAGTGCACATTACCTATGAACATCTTATGAGTACTTGGTGGACATCATGTGACTTGATGTTAGTAGGCCATTACTCTGAGTACTTGGTGGACATCATGTGACTTGATGTCAGTAGGCCATTACTCTAAGCACTTGGTGAATATCATGCGACTTGATATTCTACAGGCCAATGCTCCTAATATCATGAGATGATATCGCTATAACTTTGAGTACTTGGTGGACATCATGTGACTTGATGTTGGTAGGCCATTAGTCTGAGCACTTGGTGAATATCATGTGACTTGATATTTTGTAGGCCAATGCTCTTGATATCATGAGATTATATCTTTATAATTGTGTTGAGTACTTGGTGGACATCATGTGACTTGATGTTGGTAGGCCATTACTCTGAGTATTTGGAGAATATCATGTGACTTGATATTCTATGACAAATACTCCCAATATTATGAGATGATATTTATAAATCTATGAGTTATAGTGAATATCATGAGACTTGATATTCCTAGTCAGTCCATATCTCTGACATCACGGTAATGTGATATCAAAATAAAATTTCATAATTAACATTGTGTTGCTCTTTTAGATTGATAGATTTTATCTTCCCTAGCTAAGAGGGAGTGTTGATGTTTTGTAGCTTCAGTTGGATAAACATTGAGTCAATACTAGTGAACATACATATATATATATATATATATATATATATATATATATATATATATATATATATATATATATATATATATATATGAGATGTATATATAATTAAATATATACACATATATATAAATATTATTATTATGTAAGTATTAGAGAAATTAATATAATACTCAAGAGATATTATATATATATATATATATATATATGTGTGTGTGTGTATGTATGTATGTATGTATGTATGATCATAATTGTCATTATATTAATTACATATTAATGAATAGACATGTCTCATGAAGGGACATGTTTCTTCTTGGTTCATTCTCAATATAAATGCAAGAGATTGTTGCATTTGGAAAACACATACAATGAGATAGTGCTATTACATTTGCAATGATCTTAAAACTTTAACAGGTATCCTTGTAACTCAGTCTAATGCCCAACATTTCTTACCTTGGTCTTACATATTGTCAAGTTAGGTTTTAGTTATGAGTGAGTTGAGGCATGACTAGCCCTCTAAGAACTAATGCAAGAGAAAAATGAATAATAAAATAAGGAAGTGACTCCTTGAAAAAGTAAAGTTATGAAAGGTTGTGACACTCGTAAAAGATAAAAATTATGACATTTTCAAGGGTGGTAATTGTGAAAGGTTGTAATGATTGCAAAAGGAAAACATGATGAAGATGTGTGATTCTCCCCCACATTGGAAGATATAAAGGGGAGAAGGTTTCAATTTATAGAGACATTAAAATGAAATCAATGTAGGATATAATATATTATTAAAAAATGTAACAATAAAAAGTAGTGACACAATTTTTTTTGTTAACTCGGAGGTATCCTTGTGACTCAGCCCAATGCCTAACCCACCTTACCTTGGTCTTACATATTGTCAAGTTGGAGTTCAGAAAATGGTGAATTAAGGTAAGACTATCCCTCTAAAAATTAATGGACAAAAAAGAAGAAGAAAATAAGGAAGTGAGTCATTTAAAAGGTAAAGTTATGAAAGGTTGTAACACTCGCAAATGACAAAAATGGTGAAGGGTTGTGGCTCTTTTGAAGAGTGGCAATTGTGAAATATTTTAACTTTTCTAAGAGAAGATATGATGAAGAGATGTGACTCTCCCCTCCATTGGAAGATACAAAGGATATAAGGTTTAATTTTAGGAGGACATTGATATGAAATGTGAGGTATAATATTACCGATTCTACTTTCTTTATCTTAGCTCTGGTCTGGGTCAGGTTCCCTAGTCTCCCTTTTGAATACTAGCATGAGGACATTCTAGGTGGTCTAGCTAGCTCTTTTGGAAAACTCCTCTCTATAGATCCTATAACAACGTCCAGAACTAGAAGAGTTTATGCTAAGATTTGTGTGAATATACTTCAGACAGCTGACCTGCCTCTCAATATTTCTATCAATTCCAAACTTTGTGTGTGGAATCAACCGGTTGAATTTGAGTCCCTTCCTTTTGCTTGCTTTATCTATCAAAAATCTAGCCATAGGGCTAAGGATTGTCCCCTCAAATCCCTAAAACCTAAGGTCCCCCTAAGAAGGTGTGGAAGGAGAAAGGATCGATGAACCCCAATGGTACCAGCTCTAAGGCCCTGATTGTGCCTCCTAGAGTTGGTAATGGCTCAAGTGCAAATAATCCCCCTCAGAAATCTATTGTTCCTGAGAATAAATATAAGTTGGAAAAATCAGTGCCCTTGGTTCATGTAGGAACTCTTGAAGAAGGAGAAATTAGAGATACTTCTGCCCCTAAGGAAGACCTCCCTTGTGGGGATCCCAAGAGTCCCTCATTAGATAAAAAAAAGGTACCTGCATCTAGGATAGTATTTTGAGCCCAAAAACACCATGAACTAAGAAAATGTAGGTGGATTCATATGATGAATCCAACCCTTTTTCTTGATAATGAGGAGGCTCCCTAGATAGAGATAGGGCATAGTAAAAAAAAAAGGCTGAGACTCCTCTAGGAATGCCTCTAGGTGGAGTTACTACTAGAGCTATGAGAGAGGATGTGGGAACACCTAAACTGACTAGAGACAGAAGAGGTAATAGAACCATGAGAGAATAGGAAAATAAACAAAGTATAGCGGATGGGCATCAGCGTACTATCCTGGAATGCTCCCATGGTAAGAAATGAAGATCATCTCTTGGAATATGAGGGGTTCAATAGCCCCCATAAGCAGGACCTTTTAAGAAATTTTGTTAAGGATCAAAAGCCTGATATCATCCTTATCCAGGAAACTAAAATGGCTAGAGATAAAGTTGAAAAGATTAAAGTTTTTTAGAACTGTGGGGTTGTGGGTTGCAGTTCAGACGGATCTTCTAGTGGGACTGCTACTTTTTGAAACCTTAATACTATCCAAGGTGATGCTATTAAAGTTATGAAAATTTGTGACACTCATAAATGATAAAAATGGTGAAAAGTTGTGACTCTTTCTAAGGGTGGAAAATGTGAAAGGTTGTAATGATTGTAAAAAAAAAACATGATGAAGAGGTGTGACTCTCCTCCACATCGGAAGATATAAAAGGGAAAAAAATATAAAGGGAGAAAGTTTCAATTTAGGAAGACATTCAATTGAAATCAATGTGGGTTACAATATATTATTTACAAATGCGACAATGAAAAGTGGTAATTCAATTATTTATTTTTGTTGACTTAGAGGTATCCCCGCGACTCAGTCTAATACCCAACATGTCTTACCTTGGTCTTACATATTACAAGTTGGGGTTTTGTTAGAGTTGAGTTGAGGCATGGCTAGCCCTCTAAGGACTAATGCAAGAGAAAAATGAATAAAAATAAAATAAAGAAGTGACTCTTTCAAAAGGAAAAAAGTTATGAAATATTGTAACATTCGTAAAAGACAAAAAATATGACACTTTCAAATGGTGGTAATTGTGAAAAGTTGTAATGATTATAAAAAGAAAACATGATGAAGATGTGCGACTCTCTCTCACATTGGAAGATATAAATGGGATAAGGTTTCAATTTAGGACATTCAAATGAAATCAATGTGAGGTATAATATATTATTAAAAAATGCAACAATGAAAAGTTGTAACTCAATTTGTTTTTTGTTAACTCAGAGGTATCATGTGACTCAGCTCAGTGCTCAACCTACCTTACTTTGGTTTTACATATTGCCAAGTTGGGGTTCATCAAGGGGTGACCTAAGGTAGGACTATCCCTCTAAATATTAATAGAAAAGAAGTAAGAAGAACATAAAAAAATAAGTCATTCAAAAGGTAAAGTTATGAAATGTTGTGACACTCGCAAAAGATAAAAATGGTGAAAGGTTGTGACTCTTTTGAAAAGTGAAAAATTGTGAAAGGTTTTGACTCTTTGTAAGAGTAGATATGATGAAGAGATGTCACTCTACCCCACATTGAAAGATACAAAAGAGAAGAAGGTTTCATTTTAGGAGGACATTGCTATGAAATGTGGGGTATAATATATTATTAATTCGCAAAGGCAACAATGAAATGTGGTGACATAATTTTTTTTGTTAACTCAGAGGCATTTTTGTGACTCAACCCATTGCCCAACCTGCCTTACATTAGTCTTACATATTACCAAGTTTGAGTTCATGAAAGGGTGAGTGAGGCAAGACTAGCACTCTAAGAATTAATGGAAGATAAATAAAAAATAAAAAATATAACGAAGTGACTCCTTAAAAAGTCAAAGTTATGAAAGGTTGTGACACTTGTAAAAGAAAAAAATCATAAAAAGTTGTGACTCTTTTGAAGCATGGAAATTATGAAAATTTGTAATAATTGCAAAAGGTAAACATGTTGCAGAGGTGTAACTCTCTCCGACATTAGAAGATATAAATGGGAGAAAGTTTTAATTTACAAGGACATTCAAGTGAAATCAATATGGGGTATAATATACTATTCACAAAGGCAACAATGAAAAGTGGTAAGTCAATTCTTTATTTTTGTTAACTTAAAGGTATCCCCATGACTTAGTCTAGTGCCCAACCTATCTTACCTTGGTCTTACATATTTCTAAGTTATGAGTGAACTGGGACATGACTAGTCCTATAAAGATTAATGTAATAGAAAAATGAATAAGAAGAAAATAAGGAAGTGACTCATTCAAAAGACAAAGTTATGAAAAATGTTGTGACACTCGTAAAATACAAAAATTTGACATTTTCGAATGGTGGTAATTGTGAAACGTTGTAATAATTGTAAAAATCAAACATGATGAAGATATGTAACTCTCCCTCACATTGAAATATATAAAAGGGAGAAGGTTTCGATTTAGGTGGACATTCAAGTCAAATCAATGTGAGGTATAATATATTATTCAAAAATACAAAAATGAAAAGTAGTGACTCAATTCTTTTTTTTTTGGTTAACTCAGAGGTATCCACGTGACTCAGCTTAGTGCTCAACCTACCTTACCTTGGTCTTACATATTGCCAAATTGGGGTTCAGAAAATGGTGAGCTGAGGCATGACTAGCCCTCTAAACATAATAAAAAATAAAAAAGAATAATAAGAAAATAAAGAAAATTCATTCAAAAGGTAAAGTTATGAAAGGTTGTGACACTCGCAAAGGACAAAAATGGTGAAAAGTTGTGATTATTTTGAATAGTGGCAATTGTGAAAATTTTTGACTATTTCTAAAAGAAGATATGATGAAGAGAAGTGACTCTCCACCACATTGAAATATACAAAAGAGAGAAGGTTTCATTTAAAGAGGACATTGACATGAAATTTTGGGTATAATATATTATTCACAAAGCCAACAATGAAATGTGGTGATTGAGTTTTTTATTTAACTCAGAGGTATTCTTGTGACTCAACCTAGTGCCTAACCTACCTTACCTTGCTCTAGAATATTGCTAAGTTGGGGTTTATGAAAGGCTGAGTGATGCAAGACTAGCTCTTTAAGAATTAATGGAAGATTAAAAAAAAGAATAATCTTGAAAAATATAAGGAAGTGACTCTTTCAAAAGTCAAAGTTATAAAAGGTTTTACCACTTGCAAATGATAAAAATGGTGAAAATTTATGACTTTTTCAAAAGGTGGCAATTCTAAAAAGTTGTAATGATTGCAAAATGTAAACATGATGAAGAAGTGTGACTCTCCTCCACATTGCAAAATATAAATCGGAGAAGGTTTCAATTTAGCAGGATATTCAAGTGATATCAATGTGGGGTATAATATATTATTCACAAAGGAAACAATGAAAAGTGGTAAGTCATTTTTTAATTTTTGTTAACTCAGAGGTATCCTTGTGACTCAGTCTAGTGCCCAACATTTCTTACCTCGATCTTACATATTGCCAAGTTAGGTTTTAGTTATGGGTGAGTTGAGACATGATTAGCCCTTTAAGAATCAATGCAAGATAAAAATGAATAATAAGAAAATAATAAATTGACTCCTTCAAAAGAAAAAGTTATGAAAGGTTGTGACACTCGTAAAATACAAAAATTGTGGCATTTTGAAAGGTGGTAATTGTGAAAGGTTGTAATGATTGCAAAATGAAAATATTATGAAGATGTGTGATTCTCCCCCACATTCAAAAATATAAAAAAGATAAAGTTTCAATTTAGGGGGATATTCAAATGAAATAAATGTGAGGTATAATATATTATTAAAAAATATAACAATGAAAAGTAGTGACTCAATTTTGTTTTGTTAACTTAGAGGTATCCGCGTGACTCAACGCAGTGTTCAACTTACCTTACCTTGGTCTTACATATTGCCAAGTTGGGGTTTAGAAAATGGTGAGCTGAGGCAAGACTAGCCCTCTAAAGATTAACAAAAAAAATGAATAATAAGAAAATAAGAAAGTGAGTCATTTAAAAGGTAATGTTATGAAAAGTTGTAACACTCACAAAGGACAAAAATAAAACAATGAAAAGTAGTGACTCAATTCTTTTTTTTTGTTAACGCAGAAGTATCCCCACGACTCAGTCTAGTGCTCAACCTAACTTACTTTGGTCATACATATTGTCAAGTTGGGGTTCAAAAAAGGTGAGCTGAAGCAAAACTAGCCCTTCAAAGATTAATGGAAAAGGAAAAAAGAATATGAAAAAAATAAGGAGGTGGGTCATTCAAAAGGTTGTGACACTCACAAATGACAAAAATGGTGAAGGGTTGTGATTCTTTTTAAAAGTGGCAATTGTGAGAGGTTTTGACTTTATTTTAATAGCATATTAGATAAAGAGATGTGACTTTCCCCCACATTAGAATATACAAAAGAGAGAAGGTTTCATTTTAAGAAATTGATATGAAATGTGGGGTATAATATATTATTCATAAAGCCAAAAATGAAATGTGGTGACTCAATTTTATTTTTGTTAACTCAAAAGTATTCATGTGACTAAGCTTAGTGCCTAACCTGCCTTACCTTAGTCTTACATATTGTCAAGTTGGGGTTCATGAAGGGGTGAGTGAGGCAAGACTAACTATAAGAATTAATGGAAGATAAAAATAAAATAATAAAAAGTGGTAAGTTAATTTTTTTATTTTTGTTAACTTAGAGGTATCCATGTGACTGAGTTTAGTGTCCAACATATTTTACCTTGGTCTTATATATTGTCAAGTTATGTTTTAGTTATAGGTGAGTTGAGGCATGATTAGCCCTCTAAGTACTAATGCAAAAGAAAAATGAATATGAAGAAAATAAGGAAATGACTCTTTCAAAAGACAAAGTTATGAAAGGTTGTTACACTCGTAAAATACAAAAATTGTGACATTTTTGAAAGGTGGTAATTGTGAAAGGTTGTAATGATTGTAGAAGGAAAACATGATGAAGATGTGTGATTCTCCCCCACATTGAAAGATATAAAGGGGATAAGATTTCAATTTAGAGGGACATTCAAATGAAATCAATGTGGGGCATAATATATTATTAAAAAATGCAACAATGAAAAGTAGTGACTCATTTTTTTGTTAACTCAGAGGTATCCCTGTGATTCAGCATAGTGCTCAACTTACCTTACCTTGGTCTTACATATTGCCAAGTTGGGGTTCAGAAAATGGTGAACTGAGGCAAGACTAGCCCTCTAAAAATTTTTAAAAAAAATGAATAATAAGAAAATAAGGAAGTAAGTCATTTAAAAGGTAAAGCTATAAAAGGTTGTAACACTCGCAGAAGACAAAAATAGTGAAGGATTGTGGCTCTTTTGAAAATTGGCAATTGTGAAAGGTTTTGACTTTTTCTAAGAACTGATATGATGAAGAGATGTCTCTCCCCTACATTGGAAGATACAAAGGAGAGAAGGTTTCATTTTACAAGGACATTGATATGAAATGTAAGGTATAATATATTATTCAAAAAGGCAACAATGAAATGTAGTGACTGAATTTATTTGTTTTCTTAACTCAAAAGTATTCTCATGACTCAGTCCAATGCCCATCATGTCTTACTTTGGCTTTACATATTGTCAAGTTGGGATTTAGGAGGCATGAGTGAGGCAAAACTACCTCTCTAAGAAATTAATGGAAGATAAAAAAGAATAATTTTGAAAAAAATAAAGAACTAACTACTTCAAAATTCAAAGTTATGAAAGGTTGTGACACTCATAAATGATAAAAATGGTGAAAAGTTGTGACTCTTTCTAAAGGTGGAAAATGTGAAAGGTTGTAATGATTGCAAAATGCAAACATGATGAAGAGGTGTGAGTCTCCCCCACTTTGGAAAATATAAAAAACAAAAAGAGATAAAGGGAGAAGGTTTCAATTTAGGAAGATATTCAATTGATATTAATGTGGGTTACAATATATTATTTAAAAATGCGACAATGAAAAATGGTAATTCAATTATTTATTTTTGTTGATTTAGAAGCTAAGTCTAGTACCCAACATGTCTTATCTTGGTCTTACATATCGCCAAGTTGGGGTTTTGTTAGGGGTAAGTTGAGGCATGGCTAGCCCTCTAAGGACAAATGCAAGAGAAAAATGAATAAGAATAAGAATAAAAAAGTGACTCTTTCAAAAGGAAAGTTATGAAATATTGTAACACTAGTAAAAGATAAAAAAATGTGACGCTTTCAAATAGTGATAATTGTGAAAGGTTGTAATGATTTTAAAAATCACACATGATGAAGATGTGTGACTCTCTCTCTCTCTCTCACTAGAAGATACAAATGGGAGAATGTTTCAATTTAGGACATTCAAATGAAATCAATGTGAGGTATAATATATTATTATTTTTTAAAAATGTGATAATGAAAAGTTGTGACTCAATTATTTTTTTTCAACTCAGAGGTATCCCTGTGACTCAGCTCATTTTTCAACCTACCTTACCTTGGTCTTACATATTGTCAAGTTGGGGTTCAGGAAGGGGTGACCTGACGTAGGACTAGTGCTCTAAATATTAATAGAAAAGAAATAAAAAGAAAATAAGAAAGTAAGTCATTCAAAATGTAAAATTATGAAATGTTGTGACACTCACAAAAGACTAAGATGGTGAAAGATTGTGGCTCTTTTGAAAAGTGGAAATTGTGAAATTTTTTGACTCTTTGTAAGATCAGATGTGATGAAGAGATGTGACTCTCCCCCACGATGGAAGATACAAAAGAAAGAAGGTTTCATTTTAGGAGGACATTGATATGAAATGTGGGGTATAATATATTATTCGCAAAGGCAACAATGAAATGTGGTGACATAATTATTTTTTTGTTAACTCAAAGGTATTTTTGTGACTCAGCCCATTGCCCAACCTACCTTACATTGGTCTTAGATATTGCCAAGTTGTGGTTTATGAAATGGTGAGTGAGGCAAGACTAGCACTCTAAGAATTAATGGAAGATAACAAAAATAAAAAATAAAAAATATAGCGAAGTGACTCCTTGAAAAGTCAAAGTTATGAAAGTTGTGACACTTTCAAAAGAAAAAAATGGTGAAAAGTTGTAACTCTTTCGAAGTGTGGCAATTGTGAAAAGTTGTAATGATTGCAAAAGGTAAACATGTTGAAAACGTGTGAATATCCCCCACATTAGAAGATATAAATAGGAGAAGATTTCAATTTAGCAGGACATTCAAGTGAAATCAATGTGGGGTATAATACATTATTCACAAAGGCAACAATGAAAAGTGGTAAGTCAATTATTTATTTATGTTAACCGAAAGGTATCCCCATGATTCAGTCTAATACCCAACCTATCTTACCTTGGTCTTACACATTTCTAAGTTATGATTGAATTGAGGCATGACTAGCCCTCTAAGGAGTAATGCAAGAGAAAAATGAATAAGAAGAAAAAAAGGAAGTGACTCATTCAAAAGACAAAGTTATAAAAAATGTTGTGACGCTCGTAAAAAACAAAAATTTTGACGCTTTCAAATGGTGGTAATTGTGAAAGGTTGTAATAATTGCAAACATCAAACATGATGAAGATGTGTAACTCTCCCTCACATTAGAATATATAAAAGGGAGAAGGTTCCAATTTAGGTGGACATTCAAGTGAAATCAGTGTGAGGTATAATATATTATTTAAAAATACAACAATGAAAAGTAGTGACTCAATTTTATTTTTTGTTAAATCAGAGGTATCCCTGTGACTCAACTTAGTGCTCAACCTACCTTACCTTGGTCTTACATATTACGAAATTGGAGTTCAAAAAATGGTGAGCTGAGGCAAGACTAGCCCTCTAAAGATTATTCCAAAATAAAAAGGAATAAGAAGAAAATAAAGAAGAGTCGTTCAAAAGGTAAAGTTATGAAAGGTTTTGACATTCGCAAAGGACAAAAATGGTGAAGGGTTGTGATTCTTTTGAAGAGTGGCAATTGTGAAAAGTTATGACTCTTTCTAAGAGAAGATATGATGAAGTGAAGCAACTCTCCCCCACATTGAAATATACAAAAGAGAGAATGTTTTATTTAATGATGACATTGATATGAAATGTGAGGTGTAATAGATTATTCACAAAGTCAACAATGAAATCTGGTGACCCAGTTTTTTTTGTTAACTCAAAGGTATTATTGTAACTTAGCTTAGTACCTAACCTGCCTTACCTTGATCTTACATATTGCTAAGTTGGGGTTTATGAAGGGTTGAGTGAGGCAAGACTAGCTCTTTAATAATTAATGAAAGATTAAAAAAAGAATAATCTTGAAAAATATAAGAAAGTGACTCTTTCAAAAGTCAAAGTTATGAAAGGTTGTATCACTTGCAAATGAAAAAAATGGTAAAAATTTGTGACTTTTTCAAAAGGTGGCAATTGTGAAAGGTTATAATGATTACAAAATGCAAACACGATGAAGATGTGTGACTCTCCCCCACATTGAAAGATAAATCAGAGAAGGTTTCAATTTAGGAGGATATTCAAATGAGATCAATGTAGGGTATAGTATATTATTCACAAAGGCAACAATGAAAAGTGGTAAGTCAATTTTTTTTTTGTTAATTTAGAAGTATCCTTGTGACTCAATCTAGTACCCAATATTTCTTACCTTGGTCTTAAATATTATCAAGTTAGGTTTTAGTTATGGGTGAGTTGAGGCATGACTAGCCCTCTAAAAATTAATGAAAGAGAAAAATGAATAATAAAAAAATAATGAACTGACTCCTTCAAAAGACAAAGTTATGAAAGGTTGTGATGCTCATAAAATACAAAAATTATGACATTTTTGAAAGATGGTAATTGTGAAAGGTTATAATGATTGCTAAAGAAAAATATTATGAAGATGTGTGATTCTCCCCCACATTCAAAGATATAAAGGAGATAAGGTTTCAATTTAGGGGGACATTCAAATGAAATCAATGTGGGGTATAATAAATTATTCAAAAATACAACAATGAAAAGTAGTGACTCAATTTTTTTTGTTAATTCGGAGGTATCTGTGTGACTCAGCGCAATGCTCAACATACCTTACCTTGGTCTTACATATTGCCAAGTTGGGGTTCATAAAATGGTGAGTTGAGGCAAGACTAGCCCTCTAAAGATTAACAAAAAAAATGAATACTAAGAAAGTAAGGTAGTGAGTTATTTAAAAGGTAAAGTTATGAAAGGTTGTAACACTCGCAAAGGACAAAAATGGTGAAGTGTTGTGACTCTTTTGAAAAAATGCAATTGTGAAAGGTTTTGACTTTTTGTAAGAATAGATATGATGAAGAGATGTGACCCTCCCCTACATTGGAAGATACAAAAGAGAGAAAGTTTTATTTTAGAGGGACATTGATATGAAATGTGAGGTATAATATATTATTCATAAAGGCAACAATGAAATGTAGTGACTAAATTTATTTATTTTCTTAACTCAAAGGTATTCCCGTGACTCAACCCAGTGCCCAACTTGTCTTTAGTTTTACATATTGCCAAGTTGGTATTCAAGAGGGATGAGTGAGGCAAGACTAGCTCTCTAAGAATTAATGGAAGATAAAAAGAAATAATTTTGAAAAAAATAAAAAACTAACTACTTTAAAAGTCAAAGTTATGAAAGGTCATGACACTCATAAATGATAAAAATGGTGAAAAGTTGTGACTCTTTCTAAAGGTATAAAATGTGAAAAGCTGTAATGATTGCAAAAAGTAAACATGATGAAGAGGTGTGACTCTCCCTCACATTGGAAGATATAAAGGGGAGAAAGATATAAAGGAAGAAAGTTTCAATTTAGGAAGACATTCAATTGAAATCAATGTGGGTTACAATATATTATTTACAAATGCGACAATGAAAAATGGTAAGTCAATTCTTTATTTTTGTTGACTTAGAGGTATCCTCGTGACTCAGTCTAGTGTCCTACATGTCTTACCTTGGTCTTATATATTGCCAAGTTAGGGTTTTGTTACAAGTGAGTTGATGCATACTAGCCCTCTAAATACTAATGCAAGAGAAAAAAGAATAAGAAAAAATAAGGAAGTGACTCTTTCAAAAGCAAAAGTTATGAAATATTGTAATACTCGTAAAAGACAAAAAAATGTCACGCTTTCAAATGGTGATAATTTTGAAAGATTGTAATGATTGTAAAACTAAAACATGGTGAAGATGTGTGACTCTCTCTCACATTGGAAGATATAAATGGGACAAAGTTTCAATTTACAAGGACATCCAAATGAAATCAATGTGAGGTATAATATATTATTAAAAAATTCAACAATGAAAATTTGTGACTCAATTTTTTTTTGTTAACTCAATGGTATCCCTGTGACTCAACTCAATGCTCAACCTACCTTATCTTGGTCTTACATATTGCCAAGTTGGGGTTCAGAAAGGGGTTACCTGAGGCAAGACTAGCCATCTAAATATTAATGGAAAAGAAATAAGAAGAAAATAAGAAAGTGGGTCATCAAAAGGTAAAGTTATGAAATGTTGTGACACTCGCAAAAAACAAAAATAGTGAAAAATTGTGACTCTTTTGAAAAGTGGAAATTGTGAAAGGTTTTGAATCTTTGTAAGAGCAAATATGATGAAGAAATGTGACTCTCCCCATATTGGAAGATACAAAAGAGACAAAGTTTCATTTTAAGAGGACATTGATATGAAATGTCAAGTAAATTATATTATTTACAAAGGCAACAATGAAATGTGGTGACATAATTTTTTTTTAAACTCAGAGGTATTTTTGTGACTCATCTCATTGTCTAACCTACCTTAAATTGGTCTTACATATTGCCAAATTGGGGTTCATGAAAGGGTGAGTGAGGCAAGACTAGCACTCTAAGAATTAATGAAAGATAAAAAAACTTAAAAAATATAATGAAGTGACTCCTTGAAAATTCAAAGTTATGAAAGGTTGTGACAATTGAAAATGACAAAAATGGTGAAAAGTTGTGACTATTTCAAACGGTGGCAATCATGAAATTTTTTTATAATTGCAAAAGGTAAACATGTTGAAGAGGTGTGACTCTCCCCCACATTAGAAGATATAAATGGGAGAAGGTTTCAATTTAGGAGGACATTTAAGTGAAATCAATGTGGGGTATAATATATTATTCACAAAAGCAATAATGAAAAGTGGTAAGTCAATTATTTATTTTTGCCGACTTAAAGGTATCATCGTGACTCGGTCTAGTGCCCAACCTATCTTACCTTGGTCTTACATATTTTCAAGTTACAAGTGAATTAAGGCATGACCAACTCTCTAAGGACAAATGCAAGAGAAAAATGAATAAAAAGAAAATAAGGAAGTGACTCATTCAAAAGACAAAGTTATGAAAAATGTTGTGACGCTTGTAAAAGACAAAAATTATGACGCTTTCGAATAGTGGTAAATGTGAAAGGTTGTAATAATTGCAAAAATAAAACATGATGAAGATGTGTGACACTCCCTCACATTGGAATATATAAAAAGGAGAAGGTTTTGATTTAGGTGGACATTCAAGTGAAATCAATGTGAGGTATAATATATTATTCAAAAAATGCAACAATGAAAAGTAGTGAGTCAATTCTTTTTTTTTTGTTAACTCATAGGTATCCGTGACTCAACTTAGTGCTCAACCTAACTTATCTTGGTTTTACATATTGTCAAGTTGAGGTTTAGATAATGATGAGCTAAGGTAAGACTATCCCTCTAAAGATTAATCGAAACTAAAAAGGAATAAGAATAAAATAAGGAAGAGTCATTCAAAAGGTAAGTTATGAAAGGTTGTGACACTCACAAATGACAAAAATGGTGAAGGGTTGTGATTCCATTGAAGAGTGGAAATTGTGAAAAGTTTTGACTCTTTCTAAGAGTGGATATGATAAAGAGAAGTGACTCTCCCCCACATTGAAATATACAAAAGATAGAAAGTTTCATTTAAGGAGGACATTGATATTAACTGTGGGGTATAATATATTATTCACAAAGGAAACAATGAAATGTGGTGACTCAATTTTTTTTTGTTAATTTGGAGGTAATCTTGTGATTCAGCCTAGTGCCTAACTTGTCTTACCTTGATCTTACATATTGTTAAGTTGGGGTTTATGAAGGGGTGAGTAAGGCAAGACTAGCTCTTTAAGAATTAATGGAAGATAAAAAAAGAATAATCTTGAAAAATATAAAGAAGTGACTCTTTCAAAAGTTAAAGTTATGAAAGGTTGCGGCACTTGTGAATGACAAAAATGGTGAAAATTTATGAATTTTTTAAAAGGTAGAAATTGTGAAAGGTTGTAATGATTGCAAAACATAAACATGATGAAGAGGTGTGACTCTCCTCCACATTGGACGATATAAATCGGAAAAGATTTCAATTTAGGAGGATATTCAAGTGAAATCAATGTAGGGTATAATATATTATTCACAAAGGAAACAATGAAAAGTGATAAGTTAATTTTTAATTTTTGTTAACTTACAGGTATCCTTGTGACTCGGTCTAGTGCCCAACATTTCTTACCTTGGTCTTACATATTTCCAAGTTAGGTTTTAGTTATGGGTGAGTTGAGACATCACTAGCCCACTAAGAATAAATGCAAGAAAAAAATGAATAAGAAAACAATAAGGAACTAACTCCTTCAAAAGGAAAAGTTATGAAAGGTTGTGATGCTCGTAAAATACAAAAATTGTGACATTTTTCAAGGGTGGTAATTTTGAAATGTTGTAATGATTGCAAAAGAAAAACATGATGAAGATGTGTGATTCTCCCTCACATTGGAAGATATAAAGGGGAGAAGGTTTCAATTTAGGGAGACATTCAAATGAAATCAATGTGGGGTATAATATATTATTAAAAAATACAACAATGAAAAGTAGTTACTCAATTTTTTTTTGTTAACTCAGAGGTATCCTTGTGACTCATCCCAATGCTCAACCTACCTTACCTTGGTCTTACATATTGTCAAGTTGGAGTTCAGAAAAGGTGAACTGAGGCAAGACTAGCCCTCTAAAGATTAACGAAAAAAAAAAAAAAAGAAAAGGAAGTGAGTCATTTAAAAGGTAAAATTATGAAAGGTTGTAACACTCGCAAATGATAAAAATGGTGAAGGCTTGTGGCTCTTTTGAAAAGTGGCAGTTGTACGTGAAAGGTTTTGACTTTTTCTAAGAGCAGATATGATGAAGAGATGTGACTCTTCCCCACATTGGAATATACAAAGGATAGAAGGTTTCATTTAGGAGCACATTGATATGAAATGTGAGGTATAATATATTATTCACAAAGGCAACAATGTAATGTAGTGACTGAATTTTTTTTTT
This sequence comes from Chamaecyparis obtusa, assembly GCA_027943335.1. Classification (NCBI taxonomy): domain Eukaryota; kingdom Viridiplantae; phylum Streptophyta; class Pinopsida; order Cupressales; family Cupressaceae; genus Chamaecyparis; species Chamaecyparis obtusa. The sequence continues at coordinate 313,275 of BSBK01006783.1, forward strand.
TGTTAACTCAAAGGTGTTCTCGTGACTTAGTCTAGTGCCCAACCTTCTTTACTTTGGTCATACATATTGTCAAGTTGGGGTTCATGAGAGGTGAGTGAGGCAAGACTAGCTCTCTAAGAATTAATGGAAGATAAAAAATAATAATTTTGAAGAAAAATAGGAAGTAACTACTTCAAAATTCAAAGTTATGAAAGGTAATGACACTCATAAATGACAAAAATGGTGAAAAGTTGACTTTTTCTAAGGGTGGCAATTGTGAAAAATTGTAATGATTGCAAAATGCAAACATGATGAAAAGATGTGACTCTGCCCTACATTGGAAATAAAGAGGAGAAAGATATAAGGGAGAATGTTTCAATTTAGGAAGACATTCAATTGAAATCAATGTGGGGTATAATATATTATTTACAAATGCAACAATGAAAAGTGGTAAGTCAATTTTTTATTTTTGTTAACTTAGAGGTATCTCTCAGACGTAGTTTAATGCCCAACCTTTATTACCTTGGTCTTACATATTGTCAAGTTGGGGTTTAGTTTGAGTTGAGGCATGTCTAGCCCTCTAAAGAATAATGAAAAAGAAAAATGAATAAGATAAGATAAATTTATTAATGTCCAATGGAAGACCAACAAGGGTCTATGGGACAAGAATCATACAACCAAAATAGAAAGAAACCAGAGGACCACCAAACAGTGGTCGAGGAAACATGCTAAAAGAACAAGGAACCAAACAAGAAGAAGCAGAGAACAATGAACCAATAACCACCAGGGTAAGGACTAGGGGTCCATCCTAAGTGAAAAGAAATCCAACACAGAAGGATAGTGACCCGAAAGAATATCAGTATGGACCCATCGTCATGATCTACTGGTGGTCTGTCGATGATGGGTAGAAGCACTACAAGGTCTCATTGATCTAGAGTGATCGATGGCAGAGACACATGAGGGTCGCTTCACACCCCAAGCTAGGGGCGAGGGTGAGAAGAAATCTATAATGAGCTACTTGGTGACCTGCTTTTGGGGAAATAGAAGCTGCAGGGTCTGGTCACAGAGTTGTACCATCTCCCATAAATAGAGTGTCAGACATCTCAGGTCAGAGTAATGAAAGAAGGAAGTCAAGGAGCTACAATCTCTGAATAAGCAATAGAATCTCCCTCTGATCTCATAGTATATAGGGCAGTAGAAGAAAATAAGGAATCGACTCTTTCAAAAAGAAAAGTTATGAAATATTGTGATGCTCGTAAAAGACAAAAATTGTGACGCTTTCGAATGGTGGTAATTGTGAAAGGTTGTAATAATTACAAAAAGTAAACATGATGAAGATGTGCAACTCTCCCTCACATTAGAAGATATAAAGGGGAGAAGGTTTTAATTTAGAAGGATATTCAAGTGAAATCAATGTGAGGTATAATATATTATTCAATAATGCAATAATGAAAAGTAGTGACTCTTTTTTTTTTGTTAACTCAGAGGTATCCCTGTGACTCAGCCCAGTGTTCAACTTATCTTACCTTGGTCTTATATATTTCTAGGTTGGGGTTCAAGAAGGGGTGAGCTGAGGCAAGACAAACCCTCTAAAAATTAATGGAAAAGAAAAAAGAGTAAGAAGAAAATAAAGAAGTGAATCATTCAAATGTTAAAATTATGAAAGGTTGTGCAACTCGCAAATGAAAAAAATGGTGAAAGGTTGTGACTTTTGAAAAGTGTTGATTGTGAAAGGTTTTGAATTTTTTTAAGAGTGGATATGATGAAGAGATGTGACTCTCCCCCACATTAGAAGATACAAAAGAGAGGAGGTTTCATTTTAGGAGGACATTGATATGAAATGTGGGTATAATATATTATTCACAAAGACAACAATGAAATGTGGTGATTCAATTTATTTGTTTTGTTACCTCAAAGGTATTCATGTGACTTAGTCAAGTTCCCAACTTGCCTTACATTGGTTTTACATATTGCTAAGTTGGGGTTCATAAAGGGGTAAGTGAGACAAGACTAGCTCTCTAAGAATTAATGAAATATTTAAAAAGGAATAATTTTGAAAAAAATAAGGATTTGAATCTTTCAAAAGTCAAAGTTATGAAAGATTGTGACATTTGCAAAGGAAAAAAATGGTGAAAAGTTGTGACTCTTTCGAAGGGTGGAAATTGTGAAATGTTATAATAATTGCAAAATGCAAACATGATGACAAGGTGTGATTCTGCCCCATATTGGAAGATATAAATGGGAGAAGGTTTCAATTTAAGAGGACATTCAAGTGAAATCAATGTGGGGTATAATATATTATTCACAAAGGCAACAATGAAGAGTGTTAAGTCAATTCTTTATTTTTGTTAGCTTAAAAATATCTTTGTGACTCATTCAAGTGCCCAACTTATTTTACCTTGGTCTTACATATTGTCAAGTTGGGTTTTAGTTATTGGTGAGTTGAGGCATGGCTAGCTCTCTAAAGACTTATGCAAGAGAAAAATGAATAAGAAAAAAATAAGGAAGTGACTCCTTCAAAAGGAAAAGTTAGGAAAAGTTGTGACGCTCGTAAAAAACAAAAAATTGTGACATTTTTGAATGGTGGTAATTGTGAAAGGTTGTAATGATTGCAAAAGGAAAACATGATGAAGATGTGTGATTATCCCTCACATTGGAAGATATAAAGTGGAGAAGGTTTCAATTTAGGGGGACATTTAAGTGAAATCAATGTGGGGTATAATATATTATTCAAAAAGGAAACAATGAAAAGTAGTGACTCAATTCTTTTTTTTTTAACTCAAAGGTATCCCCATGACTTAGCCTAGTGCTCAACCTACCTTATGTTGCTCTTACATATTGTAAATTTGGGATTGAGGAAAAGGTGAGCTGAGGCAAGACTAGTTCTCTAAAGATTAATGGAAAAGAAAAAGAAATAAAAAGAAAATAAGGAAGTGAGTCATTCAAAAGGTAAAGTTATGAAATGTTGTGACACTCGCAAATGAAAAAAATGGTGAAGGGTTGTGACTCTTTTAAAGAGTGACAATTGTGAAAGGTTTTACTCTTTCTAAGAGCAGATATGATGAAGAGATGTGACTCTCCCAAATTGGAAGATACAAAGGAGAAAAGGTTTCATTTTAAGAGGACATTGATATGAAATGTGGGGTATAAAATATTATTCACAAAGATAACAATGAGTTATGGTGACTCAATTTTATTTTTTTTATAACTTAGAGGTATTCTTGTGACTCAACACAGTGCTCAACCTACCTTACCTTGATCTTACATATTTCTAAGTTGGTGTTCTAAAAGGGGTGAGTGAGGCAAGACTAGCTCTTTAAGAATTAATGGAAGATGAAAAAAATGAAAAAAAATAAGGAAGTGACTCTTTCAAAAGTCAAAGTTATGAAAGGTTGTGACACTCGCAAAGGATAAAAATAGTAAAAAGTTATGGCACTTTCAAAGGGTGGCAATTGTGAAAGGTTGTAATGATTGCAAAAGGAAAACATGATGAAGAGGTGTGGCTCTCCTCCACATTGGAAGATATAAAGGGGAGAAGGTTTCAATTTAGGAGGACATTCTCATCAAATCAATGTGGGGTATAATATATTATTCACAAAGACAACAATGAAAAGTGGCAAGTCAATTCTTTATTTTTGTTAACTTAGAGGTATCCCTGCGACTCAATCTAGTGTCCAACATGTCTTACCTTGGTCTTACATAATTTCAAGTTGAGGTTTAGTTATGGGTGAGTTGAGGCATACCTAGCCCTCTAAGGACTAATGCAACAGAAAAATAAATAAGAAGAAAATATGGAAGTGACTCCTTCAAAAGGAAAAGTTATGAAAGTCTGTGACCCTCGTAAAAGACAAAAGTTGCGACGCTTTTGAAGGGTGGTAATTGTGAAAAGTTGTAATGATTGAAAAAGGAAAACATGATGAAGATTTCATTCCAAGTATTGAAGGAGGACTTATAAATCATTATCCTTCCTACATTATCTCTCAAGAAATCAAGTAATCAACTAGTTAGAAAGATAAAGAAAATAATAATCAAATTCACATCAATCATCACTTCAACTTGAGATCAAGTATACATACAATTCAACAATCAAACGTCACTCTATCAAATTAACATTTATTCAACCACCATCCATCAACATGTCAAACTATCATTTTTTATATCATCACTTCTCAATCATCTAATTGATAATTACTTAATGATAACTCACAAATACCTTGAATCATCAAACTAGTCAAATTTGTCTTTACAACAATCTATCTTATAGTATAGAGAATCTAAATATTATTATAAACTAGTATCAAATTATTGGACTAATTGCCAACGTCCCTCTTTGGGATTCATGACATAGTTTAATAGCCTCATGTATCCTCTATAAGTCTAGTGGTTGTATCAAACTTTTGCAGGTTGATATTTTGGTGCAACGAAAACTACTAGTTGTAACAAGTGGTATCAGAGCTTGGTCATAAGTTCGAATCCCCTTGGGTGATGCTAAGGGGGGATTGTTGGACTAACCTCCAATGTCCCCTTCAGGATTCATGAGATGATTTAATAGCCTCGAGTATCTTCTATAAGTCTAATGGTTGTATTAGGCATTAATAGGTCAATATTTTGGTGCAACAACAACCACTAGTAACATAAGTATTAGCTCTTATAATAAACATCATAGTGGAACTTCTTTATGATTTCTTTCTTATGAATAAATGTCTTATTTATGATTTCTTGCTTATAAATAATATCTATGAATATGATATTATTATGTCACCCTTTATTTGGAGAAAATGTGCAATAATGTGTAACTCTTATATGTTTACCATAGTCAATCATAGTAGATATAATAAGGGAATACAAGGAGGGAGAAATTGTTGTGAGGCCTTTTTTTAAGTATGAGGCCAATGGCACGCAAGGATAACCTACTCTTGGGCTTAGAAAGGAAGGATGTTCTGGACACCCTATTATAGTTTCCTCATACTCTTACCTTAGTTTTTCATTATGTTAAGGATCTCTAATCATAGGAGGGAAGATAAGTGTGATGATTTGGGAACTCTAGAAATGACATTGATATGTCTGGTGCATTACTTTAGTGGGGTCATGACAAGTTACTTCTCAACTCTGGGCATAATGTTTTTTATATTAGAGTGGAGCAATGAAAACTTGATGGAGATTTGTGCAACATTTGAAATTTAGCCAACTACATTCAAAGGCTCTATCAGCCTACATCCAAGAGAGTTAAGGAGGTAGTATAGGTAGTACTTGCAGTCAAGGTGCAACATAGAGCTTTCAATAGGTTTTCATTTTGGCCTCCATAATTGTCTAGCAATCCTAGTATTTTCTTTCAAAGGACAACCAATTTTGATGACGGATTTGGGTTGGGAGGATTGCCATGTCCCCAAGTTTTCAAAAGTTAATTAAATTAATTAATTAAGTTTCCCAAAAATTAAAATTATATCCTAAGGATGACTTCAATTAATTAATTTAATTGTAAAACACAACAAAAATAATAAATTAATAAAATAAGTCACTTTATTTATTCGGCCTAACCTTCTAGATGTTTCATGGAGCTCTTTGTAAGGCGGTTGGCTGAGTGAAGTAAATCATCATCAAATGTTTAGAATTTCATTGTTACTTTTGCCGAAGGCATGCAAGCTAGAGGAGTGTACAGTTCTGGTGGTGAGACTATCTACCCTAGTCTACAATTAGAAATATCATTTTAGATATTCCACTTTGTACCTACTGGAGATTATACAAGTTTGCGAAGTATTCATTTGAAGACAAATTTGTAGAATAAAGATATTCATAGGTTTGTGGCCATTTATATCTTGAGATTCTTGACTTGGAAAAATATAAGTTTATTTTGAAATATAATATTATTGTCGTTGGTCTCTCTTGTTCATGTTATCTTTGGATTATTTTTTCTATTGCATATAATTAGTAGACAGGTTCGAACACCAAAGTTTACAAAATATTACAATAAGGCTAGACTGTTATACTCAACCAGTACAAAAATTGACTCAAAATTATAGTTTCTTATGTTAGGTACATTTCAAGACTATATTATACTATATTGAAGCAAATAAAGAAGGAGATATCAGTGACCATTCTTTGGGTTCATCATGGTTCACATCCAATTCATTGGAGTCAGGAGAGACAACAGTATATCCAATAATCTCATGTCTCCCAAAGATTGGTTCCCTCATGGCCCATGTTGAGGAATTGGCTGCTACTTTTGGGTTCTCTCCTTTCACCTGTTGTAGGAATTCATTGTGGTGATCATTGAATACTACTCCATCTTTCTTGGTAGTGTATCCATGGGCTATTTCCTTCTCTATGGTGCCCCTGCCTTCCCTTAGGATCTGAAGGAATTTACTTTCTTTAAGTTTAATCATAGTTGTGACCTACAATGAAATATCAATATAGATGAGTCTCCTAAGAGACTCAATAAAGATTTTGGGCCTTCACTACAAACACATCATCATTCCTAGCCTTCCAAATAGTCCATAATATAACTAAAGAAAGAATAGTCCAAAAATAATTGCAAAAGTTTTTGATGTTGATGTGACCAGAAATGATGTTCAGAGCTTAGAAGTGTTTTCTAAAAACAAGTCCAAAAATATTCCAAAGCTCAAAAGAAAATATACACTCGAAGAACACATGAAAGACAGACTCTAGTTGTCTACACATAGAACAGGGATTGGGTTCTCCTCCAGGCCTCTTGAAAGGGATTTTATGAAGGAGAAGTCTCCAAAGGAAGTAGATAATCTTAGGTTCCACAGGCCTTGACCAAAGAGAGGAAAAGTATCTATTCCAGTCAGGGAGGGGGGTGTCTAGATTCCATTTAGAGTTAGCATGGGTGAGGATAACAGGGCTAAAGGTGATCATTTGGTAGAGATACTTTTTTTTGACCATATGAAGGGGGGAGTTGTCTGTCTAGGTAAGATGAAAGGAACAGGTGTCATGGGAGCAGCAGGATGTTCTTTTCCCTAGTGAGTTAAGGGTAGAGGCAATAACAACATAGGTTCTCTTCTGGGTAGTTGGTAAGCTAAAATCTAAGGCTAAGATCTCCCATGAGATGATTTTGACATTGAGAAGAATATCTTCAAAGGATTTGATACCTTTTGTCTGCTCATTTCTTAGCGGAGCAGCCTTGAAGTATAGCTAGAGGTTTACCATTGAGAGTAAGGTTCCACCAAACTGACTTGCTACCACAAACCACTTTAGATCTCTCAAATGGACTAGTGGTAAATAGAAATTGCTTAGAAACATTCCACCATTTCTAGATTTCTTTGAAAACATTTGATCCATATACTCTCACCTTGCAATATAATCCCAACAGATCTGTGAAGCTCAGACCACTCCAATGTTTATGCTTAGCAATGTGAGCCCTGCTCAAATTATTCCTTATCAAGATCTTCCAAGGCTCTCCTCCTATAGCAGCTCTAGCAATCCACTTCACGGCTAGGGAAAATCCTTGAGTTTTAAGATCTTTAAGCCCTAATCCTCCCCAAGTCTTATCTCTAGTGCACCATTCCTAGGAAACAACATGTATTTTCTTATTCCATCTGCCATCAGACCAGAGAAAGTTTATGATAATCTATTGAATTTGAGAAAACTGACTATGGTTGAAGAGCCAGGCTAAGGAGAAGTACACTAGGTATGAGGAGATAATCTTCTGGCAAACTGTACTCTACTTGGAAAGGAGAGGAGATTGTTGTCCCATTTTCTCAATTTAGAGAGGATTCTATCTTTGATCCACATCCACATGTCATTAATATTGGGATCTACAACAAATGGTATGCCCAAGTATCTAACAATGTGCTTAGGACCTCCCCACTCAAAACCAAATCTGCCCCACTAGCTTGGGGGTTGGTGCTTCCATCCTAGCATAATGTATTTAGAGACAGAAATCTTGATGCCGGAGGCTTGGCAAAAAAAATCCAGTTTGGCTATTAGCTGGTCCATATTGTCTTCCTCAAGACTTATAAGGATTGATGTGTCATCTACAAAGTGAACATTTGAGACCTCCTAACCATTGGGGAGGGAGATACCTCTAATCTTAGGGGTCAAGATGTCATCCCTCAAAAGGTAGTGAAGAGAATCAATAGTAATAACAAATAGAGAAGGGGCAAGAGGGAAGTCTTGTCTAATGGATCTTGTCAACTCAAAGAATTCTGATATGACCCCATTGACTTTTACTACCTCCCTAGCACCATAAAGAAGGGTAGAAACCATTTTCCAGAAGGAATTTAGAAACCCCAAGCTTTCTAGCATACATAGGATAAAATTCCATTCTATTCTGTCATAGGATTTTTCATAATCAATGAGTAGCATAGAGCAGTTTTGCCTAGAGACTTTGGCCTAGCCTAGTGCTTCCCAACATGTTAAAAGGTTCTCTAATATGTATCTTCCTTTAACAAATCATGTTTGTGTGTTATTAATCACTTTGGGGAGGATATCCACAATTCTAAGTGCAAGAGCTTTGGCCAAAATCTTATATCCTATATTTAGTAGGGTAATTGGTCTCCAATTCTTAATCAGCAGCCTATCCCCTTCTTTGGGTATCAATTTTATGAGTCTTGCATTGATTGTAGGTCCTAGAGAGCCAACATCAATGGCCTCTTTATAGGTCTTGAGGATATTATGACCGATCCACTCTACATTACTCTTATAAAACTCCACAGTGAGCCCATCCAGCCTAGGGGCTTTGTCATTGGCCATACTTAGGATGGAATCTCTGATTTCTCTGATAGAGAGGTCCCTCCCTATTAACTCTTCATCTTATTTACTTAGCTTCCTTGGGACAATACCTTTTATCTTTTGTCTAGTAGTATCCATGGCATTGATGTCTTCTAAGGTGAAAAGGTCCTTATAGAATCTAGAGAAGGAGTTAACAATGTCCTCTTGAGTTGAGATAATAGTTCCCTAATCCCTAATACTAATAATCTTGACTCTTGCCTCCTTCTTCTTGAGGGTTTGGAAGAATAACTTAGACCTTTTGTCCCCCAAGTTAATCCAATTGGCTCTGGCTCGAATTTTAGCTCCTATGGTTTTAACAATTTGGAGATTCCTTAGGGAGTCTCTACATAGCATAACTTTGTCTAAGAGTTGGGGGTTATGGGGTGAGTCTTGGATTTGAGTCTCAGCTTCTTGGAGTTCCTCAACTAGCTTGAGTTCTCTCCTCCTACTATCTTTGGCTTTCTTCTTGCCCACCACTTTTAGCATAGTCTGACATGAGCTGGATGTCTGATTCCACCTTTCAGTCTCTGACCTATGTCTGGCAATACACTCGTTGATCCAAGCTATGATCTTGATGTAAGCCATCACATTAGGGTCTTTTAGGAGGGAAGAGTTTAGGGCATATCATATCTTTCTAGTAGTATACTGAGATTTTTCATCAATTAGGTGAAAGGAAGAGATAATTGGATGATCATCAAATAAGGAAAAGGGGTGGACTCTGACACAGTTATCCACTAGAGGGGGGGGGAAGCTGAAGAGCTTCTTACTAATATAGAATCTATCAATTATGGAATATATCCTCTTCTCCCCTCTTTGGAAATTGGACTAGGTGAAGCAGATGCCCTTAGATTCAACTTTCTTTCCTTCTAGGGGGTCAAACAGATTTAACTTAGATATCATCCTATTCCAAAAGATCAGCTCATTACCTTTCCACTCAAATCTCAACCCTCCTGATTTATCTTGGTCCCTCTCAACCATGTTGAAGTCTCCAGCAATAATCCAAGGAATGTTATATAAACCAGTGATCCATCTCCATAGTTGAATCCTTGCATTGTGATCATTGGGGGTATACACCGAGAAAATTCCAAAAGTACAACTATCTTCCTCAACAATAACCCAAACTACTCTATTGCAGGGAGAGAACCCCCATTTCTTGATTACCTTCCTCCATTTAGGACCAATTAAGATTGAGGTTCCCCCTTTCCCCTTCTGGTGTTTAGTGGAGTAAGCATCATCAACTTTCCAAATGCATTTTAGGGCTATATCTAGTGCAAAACCTATAGCTTTAACTTCTTGCAACATAACAATGTCAATTTCCTTGTTGAGCTGAAGAAACCTCTTAACCACATATTTCTTGTCAGACAATTCTAATCCTTTGATATTCCAAGATGCACAGTTCACTACCATGGGGAAACTTAACTGTTGGAATCCATTGGAGCATTAAAACTCTTGAAGCATTGGGGGATTCCTTTCTTTTTCTATTTACACGGTTTGGAATTGCTAGTCACATTGGGGGGTCTACCTCTCTTCCTCTTGGTGCAACTCCCTCCATCGCCTGTTAGTGGAGAGGATCTCAAAGGCTTCTTATTCCTCCCTCCCTCATCATGATCTCTTGATGAGAAAAAAAAACTTTCGAATCAGCATCCCTCAACTAACCTTGACCAACCTCAATTTCTCCATCCTCAAGGTCCAAGTCCCCCTTCTGCTCCATCTCCATCTAGGATTCAGCTAAAGCAAAGGATGGTAACTCTACAATCTCTCTCCTCCTAGGGGAAAATTTCCAAGAGTTTGGTAGGGGGAGGGAGGGAAGTGGGAATTACCACCACTGAGAATCCATTAATCTTGTCAGTCTGGTCAGTGGGTGGGGGTTTTCTATCCAGGCTAGGCGCTTGGTAAAAATTAGGGAAAACATCTAACATAGGGGAGTTAGGAGGGAGCAAGAAGCTTCTAGGGCTACCAACCTTCTCCATCGGAATCATGAGGTTAGGAGGTGGAGCAGAATTAGTCTCCCTACCTGGAGGGAGAACATAGTAGATCTTCCATTTCGGTTTAGGGGCGAATTTCACCATATCAGCTTTCAATTGGATCCTTTCCAGAGCAATTTGTTGGGCATTTTTAGTTTTGTGTTTAGGCTTCAGATGCTTACTACTACTCTTTAGCCCATAGTCTAGGTCTTTAGCCAGTGGTAGCCCATAGAGAGCTTCAGGAATCTCAAGGATGGAAGGTGGGGGCTGAGGGAGGTGATCAAACTACCCTTTAAGTATGTCTAGGGTTTCAACAAGGGCTGCCGAATCCTACATCCAATTGTTGGGCAGATTAATTTTCTCAGGATTAGAATCTTTTCCAACAACTAGGCTGGGTATGGGCAGGGATATGCATTGGAGGGGAATTTGAGGTCCCTCATTGGATTCTAGGTTGGTATTATTGGATGAGGGCTTATTTGTTTTTCTAGGAGCACCAGAGGATGGGATGCGCTTACTCAGGATGGGACAATCTTTCTTTGTATGCCCTTCTTTTCTGCATAGGTAGCAGCTATTAATCCCTCCCAAGAAGCTAATGGGGCAAGGGAAAATATTGGGAGTACCACCAAGGTCAAAGTAGAGGGATTCTGGGAGATTGATGCCAGGCTTGAGAGAAATTAGGACTTGAATATCAATGTGGGGGATTAGAACATTTGACCGATCAATCCTCAAAACTTTGCCGACTAGTTCAAGAGCAGGTGGAATCAAGTTAAGCAAAAAAGGTGGCAGATTTCCTACCACTAACTATCTAGGACTGGAGAGAGTGAGAACTTTACTATGAGAAGCCTCTAAGGACCAGGGAATGGCTCTAAATTTGAAAGGGCCAACTTTCCAAAATTGTCTATCTACAATAGTCTTTTGGGTGTTCGGGTCATAAAAAAAATTAAATAAATAATCCTTTTTGAATCATTTTGCAATATGAAAACTGAAACCCTAATTTATGACACCAAACACATTGAAACCAGTCACTACGGACCTCTCTAGAAGGGATTCTAGATACATCAACAACAACAAAAAAAATAGCAGTCTCTCTAAGTCTATTCTTCTCAAGTTCTATCGTTGAAAGCATTTGGGGATTAGGTTTGATAACAAGCCTGGGGGCCGTCACCAAAACCTTACCTCCAACTCCCACACTTGCATCTACGGCATGGGTGGTGAACGAGATGAAAATCACCCCCTCCGACAAGGTCCTCTCATTCTAGATGACTTGCTTGAAAGATTTAGGCTTTGCATGGATCCTTCGCTCTCCATCTCCTACACTGTTCTGTCCTACCTCTCCAACTGGTGTCAAACCGACTTCTGTTGTCTTGTGCTCAACAAAGTTGTTGCTTCAGGTTATATCAGGGCCATTTCTTCTGGCTTCATTTAAGCAAGGGAAATTAATCTCATTAATTTCCCCAGGAGAAGTGGAAGCCATAATGGCTCACCCAAGCCACACGCGTGGGAGGTACATCAATCCTTCAATCATCTTACCCTAGTTGCAGAGTGAAAAAATTTTGTGCATATTTTTCATCTTTATCTAAATCATCTTTGGATATTTTGATATATATCATACGCTTTATATGTTGTGATTTATGGGATATTATTTCTTATATTATTATTGAGAGTTTAAGTGCAAAGACAGGAAAATATTGTGCAACAGCTCAATATATCATCATGGGCTAGATTAATATTTATATAGATGGAAAATAAATATTTTGGTGGTGCGATATTACTTAACGGATTTAATATGACTAGGCAGTATATTAAGTCAATGGTTAATTGAGAATGTTGGGCATAGTACTTTGTGTTGGACCCAACATCCACAAATCAAAGGTTATAACTTTGATTAAGGGACAACATCAAATATTCATATTTCTGACATGAGAAACCCAAAATTCAAAGATAAATATTTGTATCAACTTTAATTAAGTATCAAGAAGATAAAATTATGTTTTCTTTATCAATATGACAGTTGTATTGGATGAAGATGTTTCTTGGTTGTATGTCAATATTGGCATGAACATTCTTGTGCCATGAGTTGCTATTGAAGGGTTAACTTGCATATTTTATGGTAACCAGGATAATTGTGTATGCTTAGCGCAAATTCAGTGAAAATTGGTATTTGGGCTTTTCATGTGATGAATATTCTCACCATGTGCAATTCGCTAGCTTAAGTCCTTGAAGAAATTCTTGCCAAGGCATAAAGAGTCCATTTGTCATGCAGAATATTGGGCATTTTCTTGGTGTCTACTACCATATTGTGAGTTCATTCTTTTCGTTAATGGGAGGAGGTTGATTATTCTATTACTCTAATGTTTGGTATTAGCAGCTTGATATTGGTAGCATTGAATCTCATCTTAGTGAGCATAACAAAATAGAATATGATTGTGGATTTCTTTGACATTAGTAGGTAACTTATTGGCATAAGATACTCAAAATTGGCATGAATGGTGGGTGGACTTTTCTTGTGCTTTTGGATGTGGTAGCTAAGGGCCTTTATAGATTGTTCTTGAACCAAACAAAATAGTACATAAATGCTTCCTGGCCATCTGAGTGTATCTCCTTATGGAAGCATTGTTATAATCATATTGTAGTGCAAGTGATGGAAGGGTCAACATTTTGTGATTCTTTGGTGTTGAGTGAGCTCATATACTAAGGAGAAATGCCTATAGCAAGGGATCCATTAGCATATAAGTTCTAATTGTGAACAACACCATTCGAGGATTTTGAGATGAACTACAAAAACCAACTCATATTTGGTAAAGGGAAGATTTTGAGGAGATTGAGGTTGCTACCATGTCTTTCCAAGCGGTGCCATGATTTCAAAGGGATAGAGAAATACTTTCTCTTTTTATTCTATTAACTAATTAAGGAATGTTTTTTTTCTCGGTATGAATGTGTGGAAGGATACAATTATTATCATTTAGTAAATGCTTGTTTTTCAAACATCAAGTCAATCAATTTCCCTTGCATCCTTGAAATGAAACATTTTAAAGTATCAAGAAAGTCACTTTGAAAATATCACTTAAGGAAAATATTGGAAAATTATGGGTTCAAATCAGTCAAGGATATCTCAATCTTTTAGAATAAAATAAATTATGACCTACCCAAATTTCTTTAAAAACATGATACTCATAAATAAAATAAAATTAAGAGCATACCACCCCCTAGATTGGTTCATTCATTTTCTATTCTCTATTAATGCCTTAACAAGAATATGCCAACAGGAAAGTCTAGTTATACACTCCCATGATATCTCTCTCTTGTCTAAGACCCTGATACAACATCCAATCCAAAGTTGTCTTTGAAGTGTACTTCTTCCAACATTGGTAAACATATCTAGGGCGCTGCACCTTAGCTTTCCTCCACAAATGTGTCAACGAGAAACCAAAAAAAGGATATAATATGAGAAGTTGAACAATTTGCACTATTATGCTCAGTTTTATAGAATCTATCAAACAAGAGAATGATTTAGCAACAATAATGACTAGAGTGATGACATTACTAGTGTTAATCCATATATATATTCCACTACAAGGTATTTATGGCCAAGTGTACATATGCCAATTACCAAGGTAATAACTCCCTTATATCAATGTCCATACACAAAATAAGATATCATGAAGCTCACCATATGAGATTTGTCCATCATAAATGTTGATAAAACTGTACAAACTCCAATGCACACTAATAACAAGGTGCAAGATGGAGTTTTTAAAATCATCTTCAATGATTATCAACCATCTCTAACTTGTTGATTGTATCTAAAAGTGCAAGAAAGACTACCTTGATATTATCCTCTCTTAGAATATGGAGAAACTGCATTCACAAAAATGAAGAGAAACTCATTTTAATTGCAATAGTATAGCATTTAATTGAGGCTGTAAGCTCATTTTGGTAAGTAATCCATAAAGAAAAGCCTATGTTGTCAAATAAAACACTTTTCTTTTACAAGAGAGAGTATATTTACATGTATTAAAAGAGCAACTATTTATGTAACATTCAACACTTTTATTAATAAGGAGAAACATGTCCATATGACATTTTCCTTTTGAAACTTGTGATGTCTTGCAACCACAAACAAACTTGTTGCTCTTCCACATGCAGTTGTTGTCATGACAAAAGGAATAAGGAGAGAAATTGGCTTTGTGGGGAACTTGTCACATTCCCACAATAATGTGGGATATGTATTTATCAAGTAGAAGCTAAATATAAAGGAAGGAGACAGTTGGCTACACCTATGTAGTAGATGTTCAAATAAATGATCATAAACTCAAAACCATTAAATATAGACCATAGATGATCTTATAGGCTATTGAACAAGGTTCCTTACACATCCAACTACCAAGCCATTTTGGGCATTCAAAGGAAGACACAATTATCTAGTCAACAAAAAATATAAAATTATCTTAAATGGAAAGTGGGTCGGTCTCCAACCTACATACTTTTAAGAAATGGTTTTTTTCTACAATAAAAATTTGAAGGTGAGTCATATGCTAATATATCAAGAAATGAAAAGAACATTTTAGTCTAACATCATAGTTGTAGAATATTCTTTGTGCTTGTCATGTATTGCAAACATTGAAGGTTTGTCTATCACTTATGTAACTCCAAAGAATATTCTCCTTCTAGAGAATAAGCAATTGAATAAGTCAATAAATTGAAAGCAAAGTTAATCTACTATTAAAGGGTCACCTTTTGAGCCCTCTTAACCTATTGTGGCCCCTACAAGGACCTTCCTATAATTCCCTTCTCTACTTTTTTTTATTATTATTATTAAAGATAAAATGGGTTTTGAAGGGGCCTGAAACCCTTTACAAAAAGGTCACAAAAGATATTCCATGAAAGCCCATGACAAGGAATGGATCAAGACCACGATGGGGGTTTTACCAAGAAGCTTCAACAACCTAAGATAAACATGGCATGAAAAAAATAGCATGCAGCCCAAAAAAAAAAGAAATAGAGAAAACTCCAACCCTAATACCCACAACTAGAAATATTTAAGATTTACCTATATCCCTGCCCTTGTGGGAATGTAGGGTCATGTCAAAAGAAAGGTGAAGATATCTTATATTTTTTCCTTTCACTGTAGTCCAAACTACTTCCATCTTAGCAGAAGCAAGTTCCCAAGTCAATGAATCCAGCGCTAGATTCCCAACACCTAGAGAGGGAAGACCGACAACACCCACAGAAGAAAAAGAGATAGGCCCAACAATATCCTAAGAGACATGACTAGAAACAATAAGAGAAACTACTCCAAAAACACTATCAATAGTTAAAGGACAATCCCCAACAAGAGCCCTGTCATGGGCAACAAAAATCTAAGACACAATAAGTGCAGAACCAGCAACACAAACCATCCCAATACCAGTTTGAGATGCAGTGGGAGGGGCAAAAGGCTGAGGACCAACCTCCACCGTCGTACAAACATAATTAGCACTTCTCTATGTAATATAATTAATATGATAGAAAAATTATTGTATCTTAATTCTTGGGTTAATTTCAAGGCCCTTTGGGAACTATTAGAACTTAATCTATGTTAATCCAAAGACACAACATGAAAAACTAGCAAAAAATGTACTTGGGATCATGTGGTTGACTTTATAACCTTGTTAATTTGAATGCCATGATGTTGGTTTTATATCTTGCATGGTGCCTTCTACTAATGTTATGTGAAGATCACCTACATAGACACCCCCCCCCCCTTGCCTTAAATTCATTCAAAGTAAGAATCTTAAAGAATTTTAATCAATGTTATAACTGATCGAAGTATATGAACTACACATTTTCAATTGGAAATAAACATTATACATTTGAGTACAAATAACTTCTAGAACATCAAAGTTGCATAAGTTTAAATGTCAATTAGTCCACAAGTAAAAAACAACCAACACAATATTTAAGGTGATAACAAATCCCAAAAAAATGCAACATGATAAATTAGAACTACTTTATTCTACTTACCCATTCAAAAGTATGATTATGCACAATTGCTTTCTCAACTAGAAACACACAAAATGGGAATTGTGGAAGCATAAACCTGAAAAAATCAATGTGGCATTATATTATTGATGTATGATAGCTAAACTCTAATACATTCACTACATTATATCACCCCTTATTTAGGATAAAGAATAATATAAGTTAAAAATGATTACCCGCACATTAAAAGTGGCCAGTCTCTAAGATTTTTGGAACTAAATCAGAACCCAATTTGAATCAAAAGACCATACTACAACATCAAATATAAGACTTGTATCAGTCATTATTTTAAAGTTTAAACCCATGTTTTTCTACTCTAATAAACCGTAAAACATGAAAAAAAAATCCTTTCATTCCCTACAAACACAAAAAGCAACATTTCTAGTAATATATGCAATGAACCATCAACCAAAATCTATGCTCAAGAAAAAAAGTCAAACAAAAATACCTTCATCAAATTCTCAATAATCAACCCGTTGTTCACAACAATCAAGAGCACAACACAAAGATTAAATAATCATGCATGGCTCTCCAATGTCAAGAAAATAACAACGATAAGGTGGAGGAAACAAAAAATATGGAATTTCATAAATACAACTGCTAAACAACCATTATATTGGGGGCAAGAATGTTATATCAGATCATACATATAAGTCCACAAAATACATTATAAAACATAGTAAATACTAGTTAAAGGGAAAAGAACAAGATTGAGTCCAATGGTAGAAAATCAGTCTAATGTCATCACCAATGGTAGGCATGAAATAAAAGGACAACTGTAATCCCAATATTAATATAAAACTACAAATACAAATATATAATTCAATGAAGTTAAATCAAGATAAAAAAATTAGATCATATGCCACATTTGGATGAAATTGCATGTACCTTGTCATTAGACACTAATAGGCACACTATAAAACTAAATCTATGGTCCCAAAGTTATGTTCTCATCATACACCCACAATCTAATCCATAAGTTCATGTTTTAGAGGTTAAATGAATTGTCTAACCAAAATATTAGTTTCAACATTGTAGAGATTAAAAAAATAGGTAACTAATTAATGTAGAAGGAATATCACAACATGGAGCTGAAAGCATAGAAAACTACAAATTATATGTGCATGTAGTTCCAGTGTTATGATTTTAGGATCATAATGGGTAGAGATGGTACGATGTTTCACTGAGAATCTAAAATAAATGTTCAAGAGCACTCTAAATAGGGTGAAGGAATAAAAATCTCAAAATTCAAATAACTTCAAGAGGTGGCAATATTCAAGAATCAAGAACTATAGGTGATTGGTTATAAATGATGATTAATGGAGTAACTAAACATTTTGATAAACTTTTCATATTTAACTTTTTAAGAGGTGGAGATAGATCAAGGAATCAAATATTTGTAACATTTATTGTACAAGCTTTTCAAAAGGGTGGGATCTATTTGGATATGCTAAACCATACTTCCATCAACCTCTTTTTTTTAGATACAAAATCTCACATATGATAGGTAGTTGAATGTTATATTCTTCATTATCTTTTACTTTGATCAACTGAAGGATGAGTTTCTTCCCCAACAATTCACTCTCCATGCATTAAGCTAAAGGCATGTTTTCAAGAACCCTTTATAGAAGAATAAAGAATGATCTTGATAGAAGCAATAGATGAAGGATGAAGAACACCAAAATAAAAAGATATACTGGATTGAAAAAATACTAGGAACATTAAATGAAAAATTTCTAAGTTGTTGGTTCGGGTATAGGTCTAGGTACGAGAACCCAATATGTGGGTATGTGCAATTTGTTTTGGGGCTTTGGGTAGGTTTGGGTACGTGTGTTTGTGTGTGTATACACAAGAAAATAAAGAAATATACAGATCATACAACCATCTAGCATAGCTACCCGTACTAATGCTATCAAAATCTCTTGCCCTATTATACAACTATCTAGCCTTTGCTACTTGTAACAATGTGATCAAAGTTGACCTTTCATACGACTATCGAGCCTTTGCTACTCATATCAACAGAATCAAAGGTGCCTTAGCATACAACTATCTAGCCTTTTCTATTCTTATCGTACCAATTAGTTGTAATGTCCCCAAATTGGGAAACCCTAATTTGTACCCTATTTTCTTATATTGCAAGGGACTTCTTTCTATCTAATCCTTTAATTTGCTACTATCCTTTGTACTAAAGATTACTGAACTAGTTTCCAATTTGATTTAATTGCTTGAGGGTCAACAAATGGTTATACCGAATGTTTGGTAAATCAACCACTAAGTTTGATTTTATATATATATATATATATCCAAATTCATAATATGATGGGAATGACACTTTGGATTGTTGAGCTAATAACCTCTATAGAAGTTTTATTACAGTTGTGATTCTATATGAATCTTATTATAAATATAGTTTGCAAGATGTAATAATCATTGCTTTTAATCCCTATAAATTTGATTCTTGTGATGATCCAAATATTTTTCCCTTGCTAAATGCTAGTTCTGGATCATCATATGATCTTCTTCCAATCAATGATGATTTCTATTACTGGTCTTATTTACTTCTACTGCTAATATCTCTACTAAATGTATGTTTTCTTTGTTGTGGTGCTTCAATTGTTTGATATCTTTCTCTTTCTTTCCTCCTATTTGATGATTGATAATTCTCCCTTCATCCTAGTCAATGCCTTTTTCAGATTGTCCCCCCTCTCAAGGAAAGTCATTTGTTTCTTATATGTGGCAACTTGAAACAATGTCTCTACTTTCCAATGCTCACCCCTCCATTTTGGTCGCATCTCTCAAGTTCCATCCATATTCGCATTTGCTTACCCTTAGTCTATTTATAATAAACTTTAGCTTACTTAATCACTCTTCCTATGGAACGAGTGGCATGAACAACTCATCTTGATTTTAGAGGCATTGTACATTATGCAAAATCAATATTTTAGCTTTAATCTTTCATTATTATTAATAATATTGATTGATATATAGATTAATAGAATTACTTATATTAATAATTGATTAACACATTTATTTATTAAGGTTATTATTTTTATTTTATTTAATTATTTAATTATTATATCTATTATTAATTTATATTATTTGTTTCAATATTATTATCTATTATAATTATATTATTTATTAATTAAGTTCTCTTTCATTATTATTCTTTATTTAATAAAATTCAATTATTTAATTATTATTTATTATTAAAACCTATTTCAAAATGGGGACATCACAATTAGGGTCTTAAATGGGGGACATGACATCAACGTCGCTCTATCATATGACTATCTAGGCTTTGCTACTCATATCGTTGAAATCAAAATCATCCTATCGTATGACTATCTAGCATAACACAATTTGCTACCCACAATGGCATACTATCAGTGATCACTATCTTATCATTATCTCTTTCATCTAGCATGCATGTCTGCAACTTGCACGTTGGATGCGATCTTGCAAATATCATGTATTTTTTCCTACGAACTATGCAATTCAGGAACAATACAAAGTGTTGGGTACATTAAGGCCTTATTACATGTCGACCCAAATTTTTATTTTTCTTTGTCTTCATGTGCTCTTTTTCAAACTCGAAGACCTCAATCCTAATGAAATATTATTATGTAGTCATCTATCATAAGTCTTTCAACTCTTATGGGTTTTTACACTAAATGATTAAATCTCCTCATCTTTACTTGCTTGTCTTGATGTTGTGGGGTGACATTCCATGGAAATATTTAGCTATGTTGACATGCCACAATGCCTCTTTTCTCCTTAGTATGCATCATGCTCCCCTATGTGCAACACATTCCATTCTCAAGGGGGCTATTATATCGTGTCATCTATATCAAAGGTTTTTTTAAAAATTTAAGAAGTTTTAATCTATTGTATCTACCTCCATGGGGGCCAATTTAGATATTTATAATATTTTTCCCTATCATATGGTTATCTAGTTTTTCTACTTGTACATGTGTACCATCTAGCATTGCTACCCATACTAGCACTATCAAAATCTTTTTCCCTATCATTCGACTACTTAGCCTTTGCTACTCGTACCGACATGATCAAAGTTGCCTTGTCATATGACCATCTAGCCTTGCTACTTGTATCAGTGAGATCAAAGTTACACTATTATATGACTATCTAGCCTTTTCTACTCATATCAACACAATCAAAGTCGCCCTATCATATGACTATATAGCCTTTGCTACTCGTATCATCAAAATAAATATTGCCCTATTGTATATCTATCCACTAATACATTTGGGGGCATTTTGCGATGGCTATGTGTCGCAATTGCGACAACTATGTGTCGCAATAGCAACACCCATAGACGTCGCTATTTTTTAGTCGCAAATTGCGACGTCTATGGGTAGCCGTCGCAATTGCGACACATATCCCGTCGCAATGTGACTAAGATTTGTTAGCGGCATGGGCGTCGTCCCCCCGTCGCATGGCTTCGGAGGGCCGTCGCAATCACGACGGACCTCCCAAGCAATTGCGACGGGCGCCTGCATCGCATTGCGACGGGTTGCCGTCGCAATTGCGACGCCCATGGGTGGATTAAAAAAAATAAAATTATTTAATACATTGCTAATGAACCACATTAATGCTTTTTTCTTTCAACAAATGAGGGCAGCCACTGTAAAGACAACATGATAATGTACACTCACTGTAAGGACAGTCACAAATGAGGACATCTCACAGTGACTGTCCCTAGTGTAATTGCCACTTGAATGTATTGCTATTCAGCCACATTAATGCTTTTCTTCTTCAACAAATGAGGATAGTCACTGTAAAGACAACATGATAATGTACACTCACTGTAAAGACAACATGATAATGTACACTCACTGTAAGGACAGTCACAAATGAGGACATCTCACAGTGACTGTCCCTAGTGTAATTGCCACTTGAATGTATTGCTATTCAGCCACATTAATGCTTTTCTTCTTCAACAAATGAGGATAGTCACTGTAAAGACAACATGATAATGTACACTCACAGTGAGTGTACATTATCATGTTGTCTTTACAGTGACTATCCTCATTTGTTGAAGAAGAAAAGCATTAATGTGGCTGAATAGCAATACATTCAAGTGGCAATTACACTAGGGACAGTCACTGTGAGATGTCCTCATTTGTGACTGTCCTTACAGTGAGTGTACATTATCATGTTGTCTTTACAGTGAGTGTACATTATCATGTTGTCTTTACAGTGTCAATATATGCATTATTACTTAAACTGAAGAGTACTCTAAATAATATGTCATTATGGAGTTCTGATTGCTTCCAATTTGATATACGCTTGTTCTACTTATGTATCCAGCATCATGTAAGAAAAGTTGATGCTTTTAAAATAGATTCATTTAGCCATGAAATGCCTGTGCATGTTACATACAAGATTCCAAGGCCCAAAACTGATTACTCATTATAATTCATGTACAGAATGATAATCAACCACAACGAGGCATGCGTAGGCGCTGCTTAGATTTTGAGGCATCAGAAGCTCGTAGAAGAAACTTGACCAATGGCTCATGGAATGCAACAAACTTATTGCCTAAAACAGGAGCATTGGTAACCACAGATGTTGGTTTTGAAAAGAACACTTCACCATCAATGTCACGTGAGGGAACTGCAATTTCTGATGGCAAGTAACTTGTAGTATATAAGAGAGATGCAGGTATAGATGCTGGGAATACATTGCTAATGAACCACATTAATGCTTTTTTCCTTCAACAAATGAGGACAGTCACTTTAAAGACAACATGATAATGTACACTCACTGTAAGGATAGTCACAAATGAGGACATCTCACAGTGACTGTCCCTTGTGTAATTGCCACTTGAATGTATTGCTATTCAGCCACATTAATGCTTTTCTTCTTCAACAAATGAGGATAGTCACTCTAAAGACAACATGATAATGTACATGGGCTGTAAGTGTACATTATCATGTTGTCTTTACAGTGACTGTCCTCCTTCAGGTGGCAATTACACAAGGGACAGTCACTGTAAAGGCAACATGATAATGTAGAGAAACGTTGTCATTTGTATTTTCAACAGTGCCGAGAGAGATTCCCTCCGCGAAATCACAGCTACAATTTCTGAGTACGTTGGGTTTATTTTTCTTTTGTCATTATTATGTAATCTGGTATTCAGCTGTTACAGAGCTAAAATACCCAAAAATGAGGACATATCTATGTTGAATTTATTGTTAGCGGCTTTGGTTATTTAGAAGTTTAATTTTATTTGTTCATCTTTCAAGCACAAACATTTTGTGGACCGTAACATCTTCATTGTTTCGGGTATGCAATGAAACAGCTGTAACTTGCAACTACCTTCACGGTACTTGTGTACATTATCATGTTGTCTTTACAGTGACTGTCCTCATTCAAGTGGCAATTACACAAGGGACAGTCACTGTGAGATGTCCTCATTTGTGACAAGGACAGTCACACATGAGGACATCTCACAGTGACTGTCCCTTGTGTAATTGCCACTTGAATGTATTGCTATTCAACCACATTTATGGGCCCGTTTGGACCACAGCACACAGTAGCATCTACAGAGAAGAATATCCCAGGTGTAACAAGTTGTAAGAATATACCAACAGTTCTAAGAAGTTCCCTAGCACATAGTAGCATCTACAGAGAAGAATATACAACATGAGGGCAGCCACTGTAAAGACAACATGATAATGTACACTCATTGTATGTGTACATTATCATGTTGTCTTTATAGTGACTGTCCTCATTCAAGTGGCAATTACAGAAGGGACAGTCATTGTGAGATGTCCTCATTTGTGACAAGGATAGTCACACATGAGGACATCTCACAGTGATCGATTGTCCCTTGTGTAATTGCCACTTGAATGTATTGCTATTGAACCACATTAATGCTTTTCTTCTTCAACAAATGATGACAGTCACTCTAAAGACAACATGATAATGTACACTCATTGTAAGGACAGTCACAAATGAGGACATCTCACAGTGACTGTCCCTTGTGTAATTGCCACTTGAATTACACAAGGGACAGTCATTGTGAGATGTCCTCATTTGTGACAAGGATAGTCACACATGAGGACATCTCACAGTGATCGATTGTCCCTTGTGTAATTGCCACTTGAATGTATTGCTATTGAACCACATTAATGCTTTTCTTCTTCAACAAATGAGGACAGTCACTCTAAAGACAACATGATAATGTACACTCACTGTAAGGACAGTCACAAATGAGGACATCTCACAGTGACTGTCCCTTGTGTGATTGCCACTTGAATGTATTGCTATTCAGCCACATTAATGCTTTTCTTCTTCAACAAATGAGGATAGTCACTCTAAAGACAACATGATAATGTACATGGGCTGTAAGTGTACATTATCATGTTGTCTTTACAGTGACTGTCCTCCTTCAAGTGGCAATTACACAAGGGACAGTCACTGTAAAGGCAACATGATAATGTAGAGAAACGTTGTCATTTGTATTTTCAACAGTGCCGAGAGAGATTCCCTCCGCGAAATCACAGCTACAATTTCTGAGTACGTTGGGTTTATTTTTCTTTTGTCATTATTATGTAATCTGGTATTCAGCTGTTATAGAGCTAAACTACCCAGAAATGAGGACATATCTGTGTTGAATTTATTGTTAGCGGCTTTGGTTATTTAGAAGTTTAATTTTATTTGTTCATCTTTCAAGCACAAACGTTTTGTGGACCGTAACATCTTCATTGTTTCGGGTATGCAATGAAACAGCCGTAACTTGCAACTACCTTCACGGTACTTGTGTACATTATCATGTTGTCTTTACAGTGACTGTCCTCATTCAAGTGGCAATTACACAAGGGACAGTCACTGTGAGATGTCCTCATTTGTGACAAGGACAGTCACACATGAGGACATCTCACAGTGACTGTCCCTTGTGTAATTGCCACTTGAATGTATTGCTATTCAACCACATTTATGGGCCCGTTTGGACCACAGCACACAGTAGCATCTACAGAGAAGAATATCCCAGGTGTAACAAGTTGTAAGAATATACCAACAGTTCTAAGAAGTTCCCTAGCACATAGTAGCATCTACAGAGAAGAATATACAACATGAGGGCAGCCACTGTAAAGACAACATGATAATGTACACTCATTGTATGTGTACATTATCATGTTGTCTTTACAGTGACTGTCCTCATTCAAGTGGAAATTACACAAGGGACAGTCACTGTGAGATGTCCTCATTTGTGACAAGGATAGTCACACATGAGGACATCTCACAGTGACTGTCCCTTGTGTAATTGCCACTTGAATGTATTGCTATTCAACCACATTTATGGGCCCGTTTGGACCCCGGCACATAGTAGCATCTACAGAGAAGAATATCCCAGGTGTAACAAGTTGTAAGAATATACCAACAGTTTTAAGAAGTTCCCTAGCACATAGTAGCATCTACAGAGAAGAATATGGGTCAACGAGGTTGACTTCAAAGCCATGCAATCTAATGGTAATAGTAATATCATAATTTGACATACTATCAGAAATACTTCCTAAATAGACTATTCAATCTTATAAGAGATGGATTCATGAGAACTATTATTTATGAAATATGAGTCAATGACTTTAATTAAAAAAATTACACAATCTAATTCTTGTAAAAATATCAAAATTTGACACATTGAAAATACCTTCCAAAAGTATCGTTAATTGATTAATATGAATCACTACTCATGAAATATAATTTTATAAACCTAATCTAAAAACTACACAATAAAAATCTTAATAGCAATATTGTAAGAAACTATTCCCAAAAGCAAGCCTAACAAAATTTGATGAAAATAATTTTTGTTTCACTCAACTTTGACATTCACAACTTCCTCTTTTATTATAATAAGAAAAAAAATATCTTTTTAGATATACCTCATGAACCATACTCGAATAATCTATCATTTTTCTTCTCAAAAACATATTTGCAGAGCCTGCTTCTTTTACTTGTTTGTACTTTTATCTCTCTGATGGAAAGGGTTCCTTCAGGACACATTTTTCCAAGTTCACTGCTTGAGATATTTGAGGAGGGTTCCCCTGCTTGAGTATCCATCCAACCCATATTCGAGTAGTTCTACAATTGCACAGTCTAAATTAATAATACTGACAATTGAATGACGAATGATGATACATAGAATTGATATAAACTAATCCTAAAAACACTAAAACATTATTAATATATTTATATTTCATAAATAAAATTGATATAAAAGATTTGGAAAGATACATTAAAAAATAGAAAAACAGTAATTTATAATAGAAGGAAACTTAAATTGCTATTTAAAAAAAAAACAAGAGTCTTAAATCTTATCATTTTGTTTCATTATCATCCATAAGTACACACCTCTAGCATAATAATTATATTTTACCACCCATAAAATGAAAAAAAGATTTTCACAAGAGAAATTGAAGCTAGATTATAAAAATGAACCATCTTATTGGAAACTGGAACTGTTATCATACCCAAAAGGACTACAAAATTTCACCTTATCATACCCAGATTGTTGCTTTGCCTGGCGGAGGGAAATTTGATCAGTAAAATTGACACAGAGTATGTTGTCTCCATTGTCATGTTGGATAACAAAACACCAACTTTAATGGGCATGTACTGTCCCTTGTGTAATTGCCACTTGAATGCATTGCTATTTGATGCAGGGGCATCCCTAATGCAAGCCAAAGACACCATGATTGAAGGAAGTTTCCATGAAGCCAAGGAGTCAAATCCTATCAATTGGAACATAAGATTTTCACCTTGGAGCTTTGAAGGATTGACTGGTGAAAGGTCCTTTTGATTGACAAATCAGAGTCTTTTTGAATGACAAATCAGAGTCTTTTTGAATGACAATAAATTAGAATAGGAGTTTTAGATGTTTTCTTGGTTTGTAATAAATATTAAGGATTGATTTTATCTCCTTATAAACATCCACTTGTTGGACACAAGACCCCTTGGTGACTTATAAACCTTGGGCATCTTTTGAGTCCTTGGATGAAATGAGCATAGTAAGTGTTTATTAGGTGTCTTTTAGATGTTGTTAAGAAGTTTGAAGGTCCAAAATAACTTTAATAAGGTTCCTAAAGTTTCACAACACATTTTTAACCTTCTCGGCAAAGTTGTTTGCAAAGTTGTAATGCAACTTTAAAAGTTGCTTAGCAAAGTTGACATTTGTTGGATAAACTATTCTAACCACCTAGATGGTTGAACCAACGTTTGGAGAGCCTATTTTAGGCTTCAAATGGTCGAAGACAGACAGAGAACCAGTATTGTAATCATTTTGCTTTCATAAAAAATAAAAATAACCCGATTTTAGTGCATTTTTGGTGAAAAATGAACTCTGTACGGCTGTACGGAGGGTGGTTGGATGATAAAATTTGCCTGGAAGTTGTAATAGTGACATCTGATGCTTTGGAAGTTGGTTTGATTGATTCTCTTTGTTTTATATCTAAGTTATTTCAAATTTTCTGTGCATTGTTTACAAACCCTCATTTTCAGGGTTTGACTGATGTAAAGACCTTAACTCACGTTTCAACCATTGGAATTCCTTCTTCCTTGGTGGAATGAGAGTTAAGGATGTATATTTGTATATTCTAAAAGCCCTGACTACTCTGCATCACTATTGAACCACATTAATGCTTTTTTCCTTCAACAAATGAGGACAGTCACTGTAAAGACAACATGATAATGTACACTCACTGTAAGGATAGTCACAAATGAGGAAATCTCAGAGTGATTATCCCTTGTGTAATTACCACTTGAATACATTGCTATTGAACCACATTAATGCTTTTTTCCTTCAAGTGGCAATTACACAAGGGACAGTCACTGTGAGATGTCCTCATTTGTGACAAGGATAGTCACACATGAGGACATCTCACAGTGACTGTCCCTTGTGTAATTGCCACTTGAATGTATTGCTATTCAACCACATTTATGGGCCTGTTTGGACCACGGCACACAATAGCATCTACAGAGAAGAATATCCCAGGTGTAACAAGTTGTAAGAATATACCAACAGTTCTAAGAAGTTCCCTAGCACATAGTAGCATCTACAGAGAAGAATATACAACATGAGGGCAGCCACTGTAAAGACAACATGATAATGTACACTCATTGTATGTGTACATTATCATGTTGTCTTTACAGTGACTGTCCTCATTCAAGTGGCAATTACAGAAGGGATAGTCATTGTGAGATGTCCTCATTTGTGACAAGGATAGTCACACATGAGGACATCTCACAGTGATCGATTGTCCCTTGTGTAATTGCCACTTGAATGTATTGCTATTGAACCACATTAATGCTTTTCTTCTTCAACAAATGAGGACAGTCACTCTAAAGACAACATGATAATGTACACTCATTGTAAGGACAGTCACAAATGAGGACATCTCACAGTGACTGTCCCTTGTGTAATTGCCACTTGAATTACATAAGGGACAGTCATTGTGAGATGTCCTCATTTGTGACAAGGATAGTCACACATGAGGACATCTCACAGTGATCGATTGTCCCTTGTGTAATTGCCACTTGAATGTATTGCTATTGAACCACATTAATGCTTTTCTTCTTCAACAAATGAGGACAGTCACTCTAAAGACAACATGATAATGTACACTCACTATAAGGACAGTCACAAATGAGGACATCTCACAGTGACTGTCCCTTGTGTGATTGCCACTTGAATGTATTGCTATTCAGCCACATTAATGCTTTTCTTCTTCAACAAATGAGGATAGTCACTCTAAAGACAACATGATAATGTACACTCACTGTAAGTGTACATTATCATGTTGTCTTTACAGTGACTGTCCTCCTTCAAGTGGCAATTACACAAGGGATTTGTGTTTTCATTTGTTGCTTCAACAGCGCCGTAACCCTCCGCGAAATCACATCGGGATATAAGGGCAAAACAAACAAGAACATTGTCATTTGTATTTTCAACAGCGCCGAGAGAGATAAACAAACTTAAAACTCAGACTTAAGAAAGATGAAGGCAATGCTTCAAAAGGCCGATGCCCTAAATACGGGAAAACACAATACCACCATTAAACGATGCCCTAGTCACCGTATCAATGCTGCCAGCTCCGTACCAGTATGCTGACTGCTCACTTTCATCCTGTGATAAAGGTAACTTCATTAATCATACTTGAAATGGCAGCATACGAACTAAAGCTGATGAACATTTATAAACTAAAAGTTTAAAACTACAGATTACAAATGTAGTAGTTTCATACGAAAAGAACTTGATGTCTGAAATTTACCATTAGAAGTATCCAAAGGAATACCACAGTACTGTTGAACTTGGAGAATCGGAGATGATCTACACAGCAAGGTTTAACAGCTGTAAGGACTGTTACACCATCTTTAGCATTTGAATACATTTTCTCCTTGGCTTCTGGTGGATCCTCAAAGACCCCCAATGACGTTTTCCCTACAATTATCAATTGTTTGTCAGTATGAGATATTAATAAATAAACATTAATCACAATATTAGGCAAACAATGTTCTTGATGTCTGAATCTAAATCACAGAAAGCTCTAATAAAGCAGTTCTCAGTTTCACATTAAACTAAGTTTCAATTTCAAATGGTTATAATAATTTTTGCAAGTTATAAGTAGCTGGTTACAGTATATGACATAAAAAGAAAAAAAATCATTTCTATTCTTTTCTTCTTTTTCTCTTTCAACGAAGCTTTTGCACCACACAAATGCATACCAAGAATTTCTCAGGAGGTTTCAAGACCATTGCATACCAAACTTCTTCTCTGTAGATGCTACTGTGTGTCGTGGTCCAAACGGGTCCAAATAGACCTAGTGACTCTAGTAGGTCTCCAAAACCTGTTCTGCAGCAATAACTCTTCAATTTGACAAAGGACCTTATGAACTTATATGTTTTTTGAGTACCCTTTTTGATTTTCTAACAATCCTCCAACTCCTAGACCTTGACTCCACTCCAGCATATCAATGTCCTTATTGAGTCCGCAGACCTAATGCATGCCTTTGGGTGTGGGTTCCAAAACAAGGCATTGAAAATGGGTGCATGAAACCAAGATCAGAGTTTGAAGATGTCCACCATGCTCTAAAGATCTAGATTCAACAAGGTTTGAGGTCCTTTACTTGCCACTACCCTCTGATCTTGCATAATCCATCAACTCCTAGTCAAGAACATTGAGATTCTTGACCTAGGGCTTGCTCTTGAAATTCTCTGGCTTAGTATCCTGTTCCAAAGCTTTTAAAATATGAAAATAAACCCCCTTAACTTGCATTTTACAAAGAACAGAGGATATCCTATGGTTTATTTGCAAGTTAAGGCCATTTGAATGCAATAAGCCAAAAAATGAGGGTTTGACAGAACAACAGATAAGAAAAAGGAATAACTTTGATATAAGGTGTCTTGAATCTACCAAATAAACTCTCAAAGCATAAGATATAAATACTCTAACTTCCACACTGGTCTGCCCTCCCTTTCACATCCGTACACTGTACAGTGCTTGAAGGAAATGCACAGAAAATGCTCTGAAATAGTGGCTCTATCTGACAGAGAGTCCATGCTAGGCTTCATGACTAACCTAGAGCACATTCCTTGTTATGGAGGAAGTTTGAATGGTGAAGAACTTATGGAATGGATAGAGGACCTAGATAACCATTTTGACTACAAGTATCTTATTAATAACCATTTTGACTACAAGTATCTTATGGATAGAGGACCTTGATAACCATTTTGACTCATTTAGTATCTTATTGAGCTTCACTTTGTTTCGAGAATATAGTTTAATATTCTCTACTAAACAGGGCCAACCACGTGAAGGTGGAAGCTCATTTGGCCCCACCCCCCTCCCCCTAACATCACTCTACATTCCCCGTTAACATCTAACATTCATTCATTCTTTCAATTATTAATAAAATGTAACATTCAATCAATATCACATGATAACATTCATTAACACATTAGATTCGTTAACACACAACATTCATCAATATGAAAATAAACACATAATTCATGAACATTCATTAGCACATAATTAAATTCATTGAGACATAAAATTCAGTCATTATCAATTAAGGTATTTAGATGACAATCATTTCTTTTTTCTCTTTCTAATTTTTTTTTCTATGTAAGCTCTAAGAGGAGCATCAGTGTTATCATCAATACCCCCCTCATCAGTTGTTTTGTTCTTTGTTCTTGATGATCTCAAATTCCTATGCTGCTGCAAAGGGGGCTCCTCTACAATAACAAATAAAAGAGTTAAATTTAAAATATTTAATTATAATTGTAAATACAGAACAACATAACTTACTTTGATGAAAGTATGCCAATCATGCGTTTTGAGCCCTGGCCCAAATTCACTTTTCTTTGATATGAGATTGCTTATGTTCCCAGCAAATCCTGTGGGAAATCAAATTTTTCGTATGACTTCTTTTATGGCATCACTTTGCTCCTCCGTTAATAACCAAGGAAGGGCACTTATATTAATCTGATCTCTATTGCTATTTGAGTGAATGAAATTCTTCAGTGCATGATTGGATTCATGAATGTCATTACAAATTTTGACAATTTTTTCTTTGTCACGCCTTCCATCCAGTATTTTCCACAATGTCTCTGTTATATTCTTTCCAACATGCATAAGATCAAACAAATGCACAATTTGTAGGTCCTCGTAGTAGGGCAACCTACTAAATTGTCTGGGATAGCTTTTTAGTCCCTTTGGAAGGTTGTCAGTAGTGCCTTGACGACCTTCACGATCATCAATTACATAATTAGTAAACAAAAATCACAATAGAAATATATAAATTACAAACATAAACCATTAAGTGGAACGACATTACCTCGACGATTAATTCTATTATATTCCAACTTCCATAGGCGAGGTGTCATTCTTCGTGGCTTTGATGTAGTCTCTTCTTTCCCATTGAAAAGATGTTTTTCCATACTTCGATACTTATGATTCCTGTGGAGGAAGTGTCTGTACTCATCAAACACATGCTTTCCTAAACTTTTTGAATGACGAGATTTCATCTTTGGACCACAAACTGGACATGCAAATTTTCCCTTTGTTTGAAGACCTACAAGATAATGATATAATTGGATTATTAAATATGTTGATTTTTATAATTAGAATTATCATGCGCAACTTGAATTCACTATAACATACCATAAAAATGTGTTAGCCCTGGGGCATCATGTATTGTCCATACAAGTATTGCATGGAATTGAAATTGTCTTTGTCCTATTGGTCTAGACACCTCATACATAGTGACACCGTTCCATAACTCCACCAACTCGTCAATAAGAGGCTCAATATATACATTCATATCTTTAACTTGATATTTACCTACTTGAATGAACAGTAACATTACATAATTATTGTGACCATTTTACTGTAAGATTTGTAAGTACATGTAAATTAATAACTATCAAATGATAAAATACCTGGAACAATCATTGCCAACATAATGTGCTCTCTCTTTATTGACATCCACGGAGGAATGTTATTGTTGATAACAAAAACAGGCCACACCGAGCAAACAGATCTCATCTCTCCAAATGGATTGACACCATCCACTGCCAATGAAAGCCTGAGATTACGAGGTTCTTCTTTGAAGTGTTGCCACTTTTCCTCTATGTGCATAAATGTCGAACCATCTGTAAGGATTCGAATAATGTCATCTCGACTTCTATTGCGTGCATGGTAATCCATAAATTGTGCCAAGCTAGTACACCTGAATAATTGTCGCATCCGTGGAATAATGGGGATGTAATGAAGAACCTTGTGAGGCACCTTTTTTGTTATTCGATCTGTTCGATATCTACTCGTATGACATACAAGGCATTGTGTTGCAAATTCATGTTCTTTATAATATATAATATGATCATTGGGACAAGCATGTATTGCTTGATACTCCATTCCAATATCTTTCATAATAGCAGATAATTCTCAATATGAGCGAGGTAGAATATTTGATGGTGGTAACAAAAACTCGCCTATCAATCTACAGCAAAAAATATAAGTTGTTAATATAAACAATATTAGTGGTACATTATTCACCCTTTGTTAACTATAAAGACATATATGACATACCTTAACATACGTGACATTGTTATGTTGGATAAACCATTCATAACCTTCAAGTTCAACAACAACAATATAGCAGAGAGAAGATTTGTTTGAGAGTCTTTGTATAGGGGCTCGTATGCCTTCTCAAGTAGAGGTACATCAAGGCTATCATCATCATCATGATCAGATCCGCTTGGACTAAATGTGTCATGGATCAATGTATTTATACCATCATCTTCAATTGTGTTTTCTAGCGCATGATCGTCATCTTCCATGGGATCATTATCTTCACCTTGGATATTCGCACCCCCATGTTCCTCCATATCATGTACTTCCCTGGGGAGATCAATCTATATAAAATTGATTAACATAAATAAACCATGATCTTCAACTCATCATCAAGTGATTTCATATGTATATAAATTGTTAAAATGATATAATGAACAACTTACCAGTGGATGATAGTCATGCCCCCCTTCAATGTGATCATTCTCCCTACAATGTCTCTTAACTGTTTTGATTAGCAATCTTCTACGGTTTAAGCCCTTACAAATTTTGCAGGGACAATAACATTTTCCATCACCTTTTCTTTTCAAGTTAGACCACAATCTAGCGATTGTCTCCCTATTTTGTTCTTCACTTATATTATCTGACATGATCGTTCTTTGCAGGAAGCAAAAATTGGGCTATGAAAACTTCGGTCTACAACTTTCAGTGACTAAGCAAAATTGTCAAAAGTACACAAATCTTCTTAGACCTAGTTAAATCCTTTAATATTTTAAAAGTCTAGTTAAAATATACATTAGATTAAAAAATATACAATTTTCATGCCTGAGCGCGCGGCTACGACTAGTGCAATGCTCTTCTTGCTTAGCTCTAGAAGCTCTCTAGCAATCAAAACATATAAGCTACAAGGCCTAACAGCAATTTCAAAACATATAAGCTACAAGGCAAGACATATTACATGACATGGCAAAAGGATTAAAATATACATTAGATTAAAATATATACAATTTTCAAACCTGAGCGCGCGGCTATAACTCGTGCAATGGTCTTCTTGCTTAGCTCTAGAAGCTCTCCAGCAATCAAAACATATAAGCTATTAGAATTCATTAACTTTCTGTAATTGGAAAAATCTATTTGATATTAGACCGTAAACTACTACTATTCTCTCCATAAGAACTAAGTACAAAATTCTTTCAAGTTCACATCCATGATTCCCTTTAGATTAAAATATACAGCAAAAATAAGCTAAAAGTCTAGTTAAAATATACATTAGATTAAAAAATATACAATTTTCAAACCTAAGCGCGTGGCTATAACTCGTGCAATGGTCTTCTTGCTTAGCTTTAGAAGCTCTCCAGCAATCAAAACATATAAGCTACAAGGCCTAATAGCAATTTCAAAACAAGGGTCATCAAAAGAACCAAAAACAATGTGTGCAAACAATACCTTGTGAAGTGGTATAGACAATTAGAAGATGCTACTATGTGCTAGGGAACTTCTTAGAACTGTTGGTATATTCTTACAACTTGTTACACCTGGGATATTCTTCTCTGTAGATGCTACTGTGTGCCGTGGTCCAAACGGGCCCATAAATGTGGTTGAATAGCAATACATTTAAGTGGCTTACACAAGGGACAGTCACTGTGAGATATCCTCATGTGTGACTGTCCTTGTCACAAATGAGGACATCTCACAGTGACTGTCCCTTGTGTAATTGCCACTTGAATGAGGTCAGTCACTGTAAAGACAACATGATAATGTACACATACAATGAGTGTACATTATCATGTTGTCTTTACAGTGGCTGCCCTCATGTTGTATATTCTTCTATGTAGATGCTACTACGTGCTAGGGAACTTCTTAGAACTGTTGGTATATTCTTACAACTTGTTACACCTGGGATATTCTTCTCTGTAGATGCTACTGTGTGTCGTGGTCCAAACGGGCCCATAAATGTGGTTGAATAGCAATACATTCAAGTGGCAATTACACAAGGGATAGTCACTGTGAGATGTCCTCATGTGTGACTGTCCTTGTCACAAATGAGGACATCTCACAGTGACTGTCCCTTGTGTAATTAAGTATTGTGGGGAAGCATTCTAAATAACCAAAGCCGCTAACAATAAATTCAACACAGATATGTCCTCATTTCTGGGTATTTTAGCTCTCTAACAGCTAAATACCAGATTAAATAATAATGACAAAAGAAAAATAAACCCAACGTACTCAGAAATTGTAGCTGTGATTTTGCGGAGGGAATCTCTCTCGGCGCTGTTGAAAACACAAATGACAACCCGCTTGATTTCGCGGAGGGAATCTCTCTCAGTGCTGTTCAAAACACAAATGACAACCCGCTTTGTTCAAAACACAAATGATAACCCGCTTGATTTCGCGGAGGGAATCTCTCTCGGCGCTGTTGAAAACACAAATGACAACGTTCCTTTTTTTTTTTGCACTTATATCTCGACCAACATAAGGTCCATTTGTAATACAACATGATAATGTACACTTATAGTGAGTGTACATTATCATGTTGTCCTTAGAGTGACTATCCTCATTTGTTGAAGAAGAAAAGCATTAATGTGGCTGAATAGCAATACATTCAAGTGGCAATTACACAAGGGACAGTCACTATGAGATGTCCTCATTTGTGACTGTCCTTACAGTGAGTGTACATTATCATGGTGTCTTTAGAGTGACTGTCCTCATTTGTTGAAGAAGAAAAGCATTAATGTGGTTCAATAGCAATACATTCAAGTGGCAATTACACAAGGGACAATCACTGTGAGATGTCCTCATGTGTGACTGTCCTTGTCACAAATGAGGACATCTCACAATGACTGTCCCTTGTGTAATTCAAGTGGCTATTACACAAGGGACAGTCACTGTGAGATGTCCTCATTTGTGACTGTCCTTACAATGAGTGTACATTATCATGTTGTCTTTAGAGTGACTGTCCTCATTTGTTGAAGAAGAAAAGCATTAATGTGGTTCAATAGCAATACATTCAAGTGGCAATTACACAAGGGACAATGTCATGAGCCGTGACATATTGAACTTAGTATAATAATAAAATGATTAGATGATATATAATAATCTATTATTAACGGTATATAACAATAATATATAATTATTATCAAAAGATAATAATAATATATAGTTAGCATAATAAGTAATATGTTAATTAAATAATATTAAAATATTAATAAATAATATAATTATGATTATAATTATAATATAAATTAATAATAAATAATTATTAATAAATTATATATATTATATTATAATAATATATTAAGTAATAATATTAAATCAATTATTGATATAATAATTTTAATATATAAATAATATTAATAAACCTCTCAATATAAAACAATATGTTATCACTATAATAATATTTATTATAATATTATTAATATTACTAACATCATTAATTATAATATTTAATAATAACAATAACATTAATAATAATAATAATAATAATAATAATAATAACGTTTAAAGCAATATCGAATATCTGTAATCGATATACATCTACATTAAACATCTGCATTATCTATCACGATGAGGAATGAAGAAGTGATACAACAATCACTAGTCATTACACATCGATACCATGAGAGGATGATTAATGAACCAAATACTATGAAGTCAAGATCAACATGATATGAATAAGGGATAGGTCGCTATGTGTTTCAGAAGATGTATTGATAAGCAAGAAGGATAACCATTCATATATTATAAATAATCATTAATTGCACAAGTTTAGACAATGACATATCCGATAAAGCAATATCAAACATGAAGACCCGCTAGCAAATATGCACCATCACTTCCTATGTTATCATGACAATAACATAAACTAGATTGAATTCTACTATCTATATCAATAGACACCACATAGGAGGATATCGACTAAAGGATTGAAAGATTATCGATTGTCTGAGATAAACCACATCTTGTAGAAACACAAAAGCATCAGTGATTATATCACAAGCTATTGATGAATGAGGCATCAGTCATGGATAATAAGTACAATGTATCCTTAAGTATTAACAGGAATGGAAGTCAATTTGAAGATCAAACTCCATTACCAGCAATCAACCAATAAATGGACAATTATCAGAAAATGATATCGACTTATATCAGAGTAGAAAGATTGGATATCATCATAACAATATGGGATAAGGCAAGAGTTAATATCGATTGACTAAATACTAATGATAGTTAGACCAAACTAATACAAACACAATGGATGTTAACTACTGGTTGCACTACCAATTAGGGAAGATTACCTTCATAAAAAGATTTGATATTGAGTCAATCTGGGAGTTATCTATGATCAGAAAATAATGAAATAATATTATGTGAACTGTCGGATTATGGAAAGGTGTGATTAACAAAGGGACATGGAGGAAGAAACAAGACACGTCTCATTCATAGCATCTCTTCATTTGTTAAAGACAATATAAGAATGCATTCTCGTCAGTCACTCAAGGCATCATTAGAACTTTATTTACTTATCCATATTTGGATATACTCAATAGAGCATCTGCCTTTGGCAGTTTGGTTTCAAGTTTATCATTGCAGATCAGAGACAACACCATGATTGCACAGATAGAAAGGATAGTCAGAAACAGCATCAATATTTGAAGTTGCAAGCATATAATTCAGAATCTGAAATAGCAACATATCACTCATAGCGATATTACACATTTGCATAATTACATCATCATATCAAACACAGCAAATACATTGCTGTAAGCAATACTTATTGATTGTATATCGATATTGTTTATATCAGACATACCATCATTATACTATCACTATAAGTGATAGGAAACATCATATTCATAGCATATTTCATATCATTATATCCGACAGTGCTATTAAACATATTGGTATCAATATCATCTTGCACACATATTGTGATTGAATCTGAAATAGCGGTTGATATCTTAAGTAACCTCCATTACTTAGGTTAATTGTAAGTATCTGATAGAGTAAGTCTGAGAAGTGGAGTAATTGTTCCTGTTTTCCAAGTTAGCCAAAAAGGGGACATTATAGACAATCACTGTGAGATGTCCTCATGTGTGACTGTCCTTGTCACAAATGAGGACTTCTCACAATGACTGTCCCTTGTGTAATTCAAGCGGCAATTACACAAGGGACAGTAACTGTGAGATGTCCTCATTTGTGACTGTCCTTACAATGAGTGTACATTATCATGTTGTCTTTAGAGTGACTATCCTCATTTGTTGAAGAAGAAAAGCATTAATGTGGTTCAATAGCAATACATTCAAGTGACAATTACACAAGGGACAATCACTGTGAGATGTCCTCATGTGTGACTATCCTTGTCACAAATGAGGACATCTCACAATGACTGTCCCTTATGTAATTCAAGCGGAAATTACACAAGGGACAGTCACTGTGAGATGTCCTCATTTGTGACTGTCCTTACAGTGAGTGTACATTATCATGTTGTCTTTAGAGTGACTGTCCTCATTTGTTGAAGAAGAAAAGCATTAATGTGGTTCAATAGCAATACATTCAAGTGGCAATTACACAAGGGACAATCACTGTGAGATATCCTCATGTGTGACTGTCCTTGTCACAAATGAGGACATCTCACAATGACTGTCCCTTGTGTAATTCAAGTAGCAATTACACAAGGGACAGTCACTATGAGATGTCCTCATTTGTGACTATCCTTACAGTGAGTGTACATTATCATGTTGTCTTTAGAGTGACTGTCCTCATTTGTTGAAGAAGAAAAGCATTAATGTGGTTCAATAGCAATACATTCAAGCGGCAATTACACAAGGGACAGTCACTGTGAGATGTCCTCATTTGTGACTGTCCTTACAGTGAGTGTACATTATCATGTTGTCTTTAGAGTGACTGTCCTCATTTGTTGAAGAAGAAAAGCATTAATGTGGTTCAATAGCAATACATTCAAGTGGCAATTACACAAGGGACAATCGATCACTGTGAGATGTCCTCATGTGTGACCTTTGTGAAGGCAAGTGCCAATTTGTACCCAAGTTACCAATATTGTGGCAAAAGTGGGAATGAAGCATTTAGGGGTCAAATTGGGCAAAGAAGTGTAGAAGTGGCCTATGTGAGGTCTAAATAGCCTAACTAAGTCATGGTTAGGGTCTTATGGTGTTTGAACAATAAGTTTTGAACCAAAATCCCAAAGGTTGTAACAAGTTGTCAATGTTGTCATTCACAACATTGACAACATTTGTGCAAGGGAGCATTTTCGAGTAAGATGGTTATGTAACTATATGAAACCATTGAATTAGGCATCAGATCAACTATAAGAGGCCTCCATCGATCTGTGCAAAAGGTTGGGGGGAAAAACATTTGGAATTAAGAAGATTTGTAGAGTAACACGGTTTTAGTGAATTCTTGAGTTTTTTTGTTTCTTTGTTTTCAGTTGATTAATGGATTAGATAGCTCGCAGTGTCTATTGGAAAAGTTAGTACAAGTTGTTTTTTTATTCTGTGTTGTGTTTTTTTTGAGTTTTGAAGCATTCCAACTAGTTTGTTAATTCTTTTGTTAAGTACCCTATCATTGGTTTGAACCAGGTAGGTTGAACAAATGGAGTCTTAGCTCATCATTCCATTGTCAATTTTGTACAGGCTCTTGGAATGGGTGAGGAGACTCCATGTACTATATGTTTGGAAGGAGGGGCCCTGGGAAGCTCATTTTCTATGTTTGCAATGATGTCCTAGGTGAGTCAGTTGAGCACAGTTAGGGATGACAAATCATTACAAGAAGATTAGAACAAGTTGAATGCATTGGTTGCTTCAACTAAAATCTCATGGAGAGGTAGACACACATCTAAAGAAGCCCCAAGTCAAATTAGAAGATTGGGTGAGTTTCTTTGGCTGCTAAGAAAACAAACTCTTAGTCAGACTGTCCAAGTTGTGTCAAAATACTTGTTTTCAGGCATGGCTGTAGCAGTTGGTGTACAAAAAATCTAGGAGGAGAAGACCTTAGATATCTTGGAGTTCTCAATAAAGGGCATCTGAATCCTAAGCCCTTTAGGTGGCTTAATATAAACAAAAAGGCTTGACAAAGGCCTAATTGCTAGCAGCCTATTTTTGGGTGCAATTGGCATGGTTTGATGAACCGGATTGAAGTACTGATGAAAAGTATAGGTGAAGGAGTAATATTGAAACCAATAGAGGTCCTAGTGGCCAGCCTCTCCATGGAGTAAAGTTCTAGTTGAATGTGTTTCAATTTGTGAAGACAAGACTAGGAGTGTCCTAGTAGCTAGATTGGTATTGAGCAGAGTTCGTTGTATTTCTTGTTGGTGTGCACTAGTTGAAGGAGTGGGATCTTGGGTAGAGATACCTAAAGAGTGTAGGGATAGTTAAGTACCCTATCAAGTCAAAACATTGGCCTAAAGAGACCCTAGTGAAGGATAGGGAGTGAGCAAGACAAAGTGTTACATCAATTAACAAGATCATTTTTTGGTAATTGTGTACATTATCATGTTGTCTTTACAGTGACTGTCCTCATTTGTTGAAGAAGAAAAGCATTAATGTGGTTCAATAGCAATACATTCAAGTGGAAATTACACAAGGGAATATCACTATGAGATGTCCTAAGTGTGACTGTCCTTGTCACAAATGAGGACATCTCACAGTGACTGTCCCTTGTGTAATTGCCACTTGAATGAGGACAGTCACTGTAAAGACAACATGATAATGTACACAAGTACCGTGAAGGTAGTCGCAAGTTAGGGCTGTTTCATTGCATACCCGAAACAATGAAGACATTACAGTCCACAAAACGTTTGTGCTTGAAAGATGAACAAATAAAATTAAACTTCTAAATAACCAAAGCCGCTAACAATAAATTCAACACAGATATGTCCTCATTTCTGGGTATTTTAGCTCTCTAACAGCTGAATACCAGATTACATAATAATGACAAAAGAAAAATAAACCCAACGTACTCAGAAATTGTAGCTGTGATTTCGCGGAGGGAATCTCTCTCGGCGCTATTGAAAACACAAATGACAACGTTCTTGTTTTTTTTGCCCTTATATCCCGATGTGATTTCGCGGAGGGTTACGGTGCTGTTGAAAACACAAATGACAACGTTCCTTTTTTTTTTTGCCCTTATATCCCGACAACATCGCAATTGCAAGTTAGGGCTATTTCACTGCATACCCGAAACAATGAAGACGTTACGGTCCACAAAACATTTGTGCTTGAAAGATGAACAAATAAAATTAAACTTCTAAATAACCAAAGCCGCTAACAATAAATTCAACATAGATATGTCCTCATTTCTGGGTATTTTAGCTCTCTAATAGCTGAATACCAGATTACATAATAATGACAAAAGAAAAATAAACCCAACGTACTCAGAAATTGTAGCTGTGATTTCGCAGAGGGTTACGGCGCTGTTGAAAACACAAATGACAACGTTCTTGTTTTTTTTGCCCTTATATCCCGATGTGATTTTGCGGAGGGTTACGGCGCTGTTGAAAACACAAATGACAACGTTCTTATTTTTTTTTGCCCTTATATCCTGATGTGATTTCGAGGAGGGTTACGGCGCTGTTGAAAACACACATGACAACGTTCCTTTTTAATTTGCGCTTATATCCCGACAACGTCGTAATTGCGACAGTGACAAATGTATTGTCGTCGCAAATTGCGACGGTGTCGGGCTATATTTGAAAAAAAAAAAGGCAAAACCGCATGACATTTGCCTGCCGTCGCAAATGGCCGTCGCAATTTCACCCCAAATGTATTAGTGATCTAGCATAACACAATTTGCTACCCATACTGGCATACTATTAGTGATCATTGTCTTATCATTATCTCTTTCATCTAGCATGCTTGTCTACAACTTGCGATCTTGCAAATATCATATATTTTCACTAGGGGCAACTCCATGTGGAGAAAATCTAAAATACATTCGGTGTAATTCTTCATTGCATAACACCTCCAACTTAATCAAAAATCTAAATCTCGTGCAATCCTCTGTATCATTCCATTTGCCTTGTCACCTTCCCTATTCAAATTCTTGACCACGCGGATTGTTTGGCTTAGCGAGGTGTAATAAATGATTGATACCATGCTTGACCAAATGAAGACCATTATCAAAAAAATGAGCCCACCTTGCAATTCTCTAGTGAACATATTCGGCCTATCATTAAATGCAAGTAGGAGAAGTTCAACACCCTCTTGCACATTGTATCCTATGTATTGAACCTAAAATAGTATGTGCAAAATTTGTTCACAAACTTGGACTCGGAGAATACTAAGAAAGTCCAAAACATTTCACTTGGCAAACTCGACAACTTAAAAATTACTGAGATTTCTTTAAAAAACACTTCTTTTTCAAAGTTCTACAAAATGGAACAAATGAGTCTAAAGAACCATAAGGAAGTGTTTTCTATAGAATTGACTATTGAATACACATGGATAACAAACTAGCCTCATCATACAAAGTTGGATAGTGGATACAATTGCTAGCTACTACCTAAGAACTATTATGAATTTATAATGATTATCTTTGAAAATCATCATCATAAATTTCAAATCTAGGCAAGTAAAACATTACATTTTTTTACCTATTTCCTCTTCCCCAACCTATTGAATAATGGACATGAAGTGGATATTCTTATATTTTTAAGTTAACTCATTTTAATGTATTTCTAAAAAAAATCAACCCTACAATGGTGTCTATTTTATATTATGATTCTTGACACACACTATGAATAATTTAAAAAATTTAAATACTTCATACAAAGTAAAAAATAAATTGAAACTTAACTAAAAAAATTATTGAAGATTTCATCGTGTTTAACAAGGGTGAAATGCAGGGTTTATAGAGAAATATCCACCTAAAATTTACATTTCACCTGCATTTTAAGTACGTCGCAACACATCATGGATTTCCATGCATGTTTCACACATTTTGACCCTTTGTTTTGCTTTTTTGGGCCTATGTCACATTTTCTTGCAAGTTTAGCAAGTTGCACAACAAATGTCCATGTGTAAAAAAGTATTTTGTCTACAGGCTTAGGGGAGTTAACTCAATAGTTGCTCACATGGTTTTGAAGCCCACAAGTATTTAGCAACTCAACGAGTACTCGCCAGGTTTTCCTACTATGTGTGCAAAGACTTACTAGAGTTGTCTCTATAGTAGATACTAAGGTCCAAAGAAACTTCATAAATGCAATTCTAAAGATGTACAATATAGAGATCGCAATTGTCTTGTAAACCATTTGAAAAGCTTGGAAATCTAGCAAGGGGTTTTGAAGAGGTGGGTGTTTTTAGAACCATTTGAAAAGCTTGGAAATCTAACAAAATGTATTCAATAGATAAAGTATTTGGACTCAGTTGTGTGATTATATCATGCAAAGTGATGACAGTCATTTAAAGCCCTATGGACACCTATCTTTTTGAGGGATTTGCACCTGACCCCTACCCTATCTTGGGACAAAGATCCATTGCATGGATTTATACAAGCCCCTCCTTGGTAACATCACAAATTTGCCTTCTATTAATCAAAATAGTAATAGGATTGAATATGTTTTCAATATATAAATATTTACTTCAATGTTCAATTATATTCATCAATTATTTAATAATGGTTTCCCCATATATATATGACATTATATTGGCCCATAATATAAGTCGGATAATATTTGTAAGTCAATTGTTTCCACACTTGTAGTCTTATTCTATCTTCTCTTCCATTGAAGAGTATCCCTTATATTTATCTTATATCTATATATTGATCTTTTGATCAAAACCAATGTGTATATTTTGATATTTACTTCTTATTCATGTCTTTTCTCCATTGTCTATAAAACTTTGCAGGAGGTTGTGTCTTAATATCATGATTACCAGTTTCCTCATATAGGACCGACAATGTACATAAAGTCTTATTCCCTTATATCTTCCCCTGTCTTATGCCCTTTGGAATGAGATTATATATGTCTTAGATATTGGATAGTTGCATCCATTGATTTGGATAGACACGCCCCTTAATCCCACCTTTTCATTTGCACAAATCAATGTAATAATAATCGTGCCTTAGCTATTGATATATCGTCATTGTATCATGAAATAATTTATCTTTTAATCGTTGCATGGGTACTATGAATGTTCCCCCATTAATTGTCGTAAGGACCATCTGGGAATGGTTACTGACATGCATTATTCATCACTGTTTTTCATAGTTTCCCATGTTAAATAATCACCGTTGATGTCTTTGACGTCTTTGATTAATTAATTTATTAAAAATTAAATTAATTATGAATTGATCAATATATTATTAATATATGATTTATTAATCTTAATTATAATTATATATTTATCAATTGATAATTATTTATTTTAATAAATTATTATTCAATTATCTTTTCAATTGATATATTTTATTAATTTATTAGATATTTATTATAGATAGGGGCTATTACACATAACATGTTCTTACTTAAGTACCTATTGACATGTTGAATGAAAACTTGAATTGAATTGAATGATTTTAATGACGTCCATGAGGCCAAACAGCCTAAGGGACCACCGGATCACAGTCGTAAACTAACTCCAGATTCTTCTCTAAGTCAAACCTCCTGTTGTGAATCTTGACAATCAAACTAGCGGTTTGGTTGATCTTATCCTCTTCAAATAGGTTGTGCATGTTGCATGCTCCCGAACTGATTCCGTACTGAGCCCGGATGTCATCATAAGTGGTGCACTCAATGATAAATGTCATTCAGTCTCAATCGCACCCGACACACAAAACTTGCAAATCCTTTCTTCCCATTCCTCTTTGGGCCTTTTCCATCTACCTATCTTGCATCTGAGGTGGTGAGAGCCTGTCCTCAACTGGGCCACTAATAGTCTAGCTTTACCTTTAATAGCTGCTCCTAGATATACCTTATCACCATGTTCCCCGGTT
The DNA here is from genome assembly GCA_027943335.1 of Chamaecyparis obtusa. Lineage (NCBI taxonomy): Eukaryota > Viridiplantae > Streptophyta > Pinopsida > Cupressales > Cupressaceae > Chamaecyparis > Chamaecyparis obtusa. The sequence continues at coordinate 358,011 of BSBK01006783.1, forward strand.
GGGTTGAACACTTTGATGTAATGAGCCTTTTTCCTGCCCATGTTATTAGTCCACATGGTAGTCCAGAATTTTTCTATGACAAACTTTTTTATTTTCGCATTGGTGTTGGGGCATTGTTGTAAGTGGATATTCCATTTACTCAACCACTTTATATTCTGTTTCATCCATGTTTTCTTTCTACGGGCCAAGTCCTCTTTCATCACAATTTTGGGCCATTGTTTGTTATCCATGTTTTCAAGTTTCTTTAGATAACTTATTAACTGAGTTATCACTGCTGCTTCCAATGGGAAACAACCTGCCTCCGCTAAGAGAGTTTCATATGGGACCGAGGTCTTGACTTTAAGACTGCTAGTGATTAAGTATTTTTGAATCCTCTCCACCTACCTCCACCCGCATTTTGTCATGCTGCCTCCCCAAACTTCGCAGCCATAAAGGATAACCGGTGTGACCAGCAAGCCAAATAAAGTTTTCTTGGTTTTTCAGTCCCAAAGTTCAATGTTTCTGCATCTATTCTGGAGTAGGTATGACGCTCTCCACCCTCCTTGAATCCTTTTCGCTCTACAAGTCTCCCAACTGAGTCTATAGTGGAGGTCAATCCCCAAATATTTGTATTCTTTCACAATTTCTAGCGGACTGCCTTCAAAAATGAAGGAAAAATGTTTTTCCTTCCTCTTCAAAGAAAAAATCATAATTTTTATTTTGGGGATGTTCACCTGCATCCCCACTTCCTAACAAAAGTGCTCCAAAGCCCCTAATTGATCTCTTAACCCGTGAGCAGTTTTAGAAATTAGAATAAGATCACCCGCATACAGAAGAAGCTTCACCACATATCCTGCTAAATTCACCCCTTCGCCATCTATCTTGTCTAACCAAGATTCTAGTTTATCAATGTATAAGCCAAACAAAGTGGGAGATAGAAAGGGCATCCTTGTTTAACACCAATGTCACTGCCAAAGCATTCAGACATACCCTCTTTAGTTCTGATTTTGGCCCTGACCCTCTCATACAACCTATGCACCGCAGCTCTAAGGACCTCCGGGATGTCTAAATCTTCCATTCTACTCCATAACTTGTCTCTAGGAACCGTATCAAAAGCCTTCCCGAAGTCCACAAAACAACAATAAGCTTCTCCTCCCTGGCTGTCCCATAATTTTTCTATCAAGTGCCGAAGAGTGATGCAATGATCAATGGTAGAGTGTCTAGGCCTAAAACCTGCTTGCCCTTTGAATCTTTTTGTCCCTTCTCGTTTCGGATAACTCATCCTTCAAGAACAGGATAACTCCTTCTGTAGTGCAGTAAGTGGGCATGATAATTTGTTAGATTCAATGATGTAATTGGATGGTCCGACTTGAAGCCTATCGCCCTCCAGAATTTGTAATATGCAACTATCTCATACATTCTGTTCTAGACAGATGTTATATGTAACGGGCCATAACTATTTAAATTTGTAAAATTTATGTTATATTTTATATAGCTGTTTTAGACCATTGTTGGGAAGAAGCATTTCACCCAGCTTCCATCACATAGGTTTTCAACTTTGACATACACTATTATCTCTTTACAGTTGCAACCAAATCAGAGGTATGGTTCCACTGTAGCATGTGCATAAGAAGATTCTCACTCCCTATAGAAGAAACAATTCAAAATAATTAAATGATGACCCTATGGTGCATATTAGAAAGGGGATGTAAAATTTAACTGGTCGCTTTGCAACATTTGTCCCATGATAGGATGAGCGATCCTTGGTGCAAAGATGTAAACACAATGACATGCAGTATTGGATTAGTTCAATGGACACATTTAATAATTTCTAGCTGATTATTTGGTATAAGGAACAAATTGTATGATGCCTGCCAACATTGGAGCTCCTGTGATTATTGACTAGCTTCTCTGCAAAACTGTACATTGGGATGTTCTTGTAATATTTCCAGGCTAGAGAATCTCACCCATATAAGTACCTCAATATGCCAAACATCAATTTCTCCGTCGTCACAAAGAACAAAAATGTCATCTATGGCTTCACACTGCGATCATCTAATATTTCAAACATTTACCCACCATATAGTTATATGCCTAAAACATATATCAAGTTTTCTCACTATGGTAAGAGAGGCAGTGGTTTTTTATCCCCTCATCCATGTTATAATACACAGTTTCTGTCAGGTACATAACCCCATCCCTTTTTTATTTTCCTAGAAAGTGCATACAACATTGCATAGCAATATAATCATACTACCAAAAAATTGCATAAATTCAAGGATCAAGTTCAGACATAGCAATATCAAATATATTGGTAGATATGTAAAGATAGATGAGAAATAGCAATATATGGTTGTAAGCGATATTGACATATTTGCATATTCAAAAGGATAGATGAGGAGTAGTAACGCACCTAATCAAATTGTAGCATGCATTACAGTGTATAGGAGTGAAAATCAGATATATAGATGAAGATCATCTTTGCCTACATCTAAGTGCTAAATTAGAGATAGCAAAGATATTTGTTCTTATATCATCATATTACAAGTGGTATCAATTGTGAATAATAATCTATCATTCCTCCATTGAGTAGTATCAATTATCATCATTTTTTGGAAAGAAGTCTTTTTCAATTGCATTTTGTGAGTTAATTGTCCCTATTTCATCAGTATTAACTTAAGACGACATTACAAGTGATATCAGAGCGAACTATCTTACTAGCCGGTGCAAGTTACAAGTAAATGAAAAGATAAATATTGTTAGAAAAGGAAATAAGCAAATGATGTAGATACGTTCTCATAGAGATGGTATTAATGGTAGTGCTTCCAAGTTCAATTTTGGTAAAAGTGTAGAGATAAGGTGACAAAAAACATCATCAAAGAATCAAATAAAATAGTATGGGATAATCCAACAACCACATGAATCAATTCATGGAAGAACATAAGAACACTCAAGAGAGACTATCTCAATTTTTGTGCATGCTATCCATGACAAACAATAGTGGCAATAGAGATCAATCCAAAAACCATCAAACTCCAACTAGGCATATGCCTACAACAAGTTCTAGACCAAGGATACCAACATTCCCACCCAAAGTAGAACATAAAGAAGGAAAGGAACCCACATTGGTTGATCTCAAAAGAGAAAATGCATGTTATTTTTCAGAAGTAGAGCTTTAGAGGGAGTTTTTTTACAGGTTTGCTAGTGATACTATCACATGCAATTACAACTTGTTACCCAATTATATGTAATTTGTCAACAAAACTACACCTACTTATAAAGCATGTGAAAATGACTTAGTGTCTGACAAGACACGACTTCTACTACATCATCCTTTGTTGGTCTTCATGCTACTACAGGATGCCCAATTGTTGATGTGTCCTAGTTTGGTGAAAGCATCTCGAATCGGAATATGAATCTGCGTCCTTGATTGTTCTGTATTGATGGCATCAACCAATCGCCTACTTGAAATCAGTCTTGAAAGCTTTATATGCTGTCATCATTCCATTTTTCACCTCCTTGCATGTGCACGTATTTTCCTCTTTTAAGTGGGGCTTTAAAGTCCCATTACAAGTCATTTTGGAAACTACTTTCCGCCTGCAAACGGGTTCTTCATTCTCATTTGCATGCATTGAAAAGAGCGTCAAAAGTGCATGGAAAACACTTATAGGTGGGCTTTTTAGCTTGCATTACATATAGGGGAAAAACCTTCTTCTTGGGAAGAACAACCTTATGAACGGGGTTTTTAATCCTGACTGCACATGCAAGAAAAATGAGTGTTTGGAGCTTTCTCATGAAGGAAAGAACTCGCATCTCTTCTTGGGAAGAACTTGCATTGTTTTGAAAACAATACAATCAAACTTTTGAAGCCAAAAATCCTTCTTTGAATCTCCAACCATGTAGCATGTAGCAAGATTGCTAAAACATGAATAACTTGCACCACGCAGAACCAAAATGTGAAAGAAAAGATGCTTGAACTTTGAAGAAAAACTCCAAATCTTTGCTGGTTCAAATTTAGGAAAGGATCCCCAAATTTCAACTATAGAGGAAACCAAGCCTGACCAAAACTTCACAAGAATGAATGCAAAACTCAGTCCTCTTTGAATCTTTGACAAATGGCCATGAATGAGAAATAAAATGCATGAAGATAGGAAGCCAAAGACCTGTTCAAACTTGTCCCACGCTGATATTAGATGCCATCACAAGCATAGATGTAGTAAGGAAGGAAAATGGCGTCCTTAGGAGCAATACGCGGTTTGTTGAAGAGTTTGCAAGCTGCAAATGAAATGATCTCTTCCCTAGACGGGCTTCTTCTTAAAAATGCTTCATTCTCCTCTAAAAATTGTGCCAATGCCCTAGGATGTGCTTCTCTTTCAATGTTGCAGCTGTAGGTGAGCCGTTTTTAACATAGAAAGCCCAAATACGAGCTTCTCAAACTCAAACGCAGCTGAAGATGCCAAAAATGGGCTTTTTAATGTCGTTTACATGTATTGGAAAATCCATTATAAGTCATAAATGCACAATACGGGCTTTAGAAACTTGAATGCACCTGTAGATGCCCTATACGGGCTTTTGTATGAAAAACACAAGCTCTCAAAGAGCCGTTTCTGCATAAAACGTCCAAGTATTGACTGTAAAACTCAAATGCAGCCCTTTAATGAAACAAAAATGGCTCATACGGGCTTTTCCACAAATGTGACATGCATAAAATGACAGCGTTTTGATAAAAACAGGTTTTAGAAACTTTAATACAAGTTAAAATGCCCAAAACGGGCTTTAAAATGGAAAAAATCATTCGTGCACATGAATGACAAAGATGTGGGATTTAAATCCAGAGAATACAGATTTGGATGCTTCCACTTCTCAGCTTGCAGTTGCTGAATTGGAAGAATTTTGCAGCTTATCCCATTGGCCTTGGCACTATTTGTGAATCAACTAATGGCATTGAAGATGATGAAAACAATGAAGAAGAATAAATTATTAATCCATTAGTTGAAACTTGAGACAATGATACTTGAACTTGGTGTTATAATTTATCATTTGACATTTTAATATTTTGATGTTGAACTTGAAGTATATGATGCTATGATTACAAGTTTATGGTGTTTTTGTTGTTTATATGATATTATGTGACATTCTAATCTTAATTCATACTTACAGGCTGCATAATATACATATATATAAATTTTACATGTTTTTGTACTAACAAACCCAAATCCCATTTCAAAAATTTGGCATACCAGAAAACCAGTTCTTCAAACCCAAACTTGAACCTAAATCCGAACCGGCAACTTAAGTTTTTTGCAAAGGTTGTTCAGGGAAGATATATATAAATTTTACATGTTTTTGTACTAACGAACCCAGATCCCATTTCAGAATTTTGGCGTACTGGCGAATCAGTTCTTCGAACCCAAACTTGATCCCAAACCCATACTGGCAACATAGGTGTTTTGCAAAGGCTGTTCAGGGAAGTCAGAAAGAAGATAGTGTGCAAAAAGATGTCATGCAGATTAGTGACAAATTCACTGTCCTAGATCATAGAGGTATGCATGCTATTAATAAAGATAAGAGCAATGAAGGATAAAAGCTGAAGCAAACAATTCATCATGGCAGTGAGTGAGAAGATAAAGACAGTCTCAGAGTGAGGATGAGTCATTATTGTGACAAAACACTGTCATAATCATATTAAGTTACAGTGACAGTAGAGTTCATTTTATCTCGTTGGTATGAAGGTTACCATCATAGAAAAAATTAACAAAATGAACACTAGGAGAACTGTCATGATGTAAAAAGATGAAGAGTATTGTTGTAAAGAGGAATGGAGGGGACTATCAATACTCTTAGAGAGAACTCGCTAGTATGACATAGAGAAATGAAAGGATAGCTCACTATAAAAAAAATGCAGAAATGATAAATCATGTCATGAAAATAAGCCATTCTCAAGAAAAGTAAAAGACAGTGACACTGCCATAATGTTCAAAATAGCAAATACTTGAAAGGACAAGATTCAAGAAGTGGACAAAAACAGTGATCGTGTGTCATTGAAAGCAGTGATGTTCTAGTTCTAAAGCAGTCATGGAGATCATTGCATGATGATAAGACTGTTGTAATGCATGTTTTAGATAGGGATCAACAATGAAGGCATCTCCAACTTACAGAGAAAAATTAAAATGACAGTCAAAAGATTCTATAGCAGTCAAAGAACAAGTTATAGCAATCATTCACATATGCAATGATCATGACAGTGGAAACAGGCATGAAGATATAGCAGTGATTTGTATGAAAAGACAATTGATGAAACAATGAGGGGGTGTACTGCAGATAAGCCCACTGTTTTGACAGTGATATACATGAAGATGGAAGACAATCATTAACGTATTGCATGGAAGAAAAGTGTTGCAATGAATGTTTCAAAACAATGAAGCGAAATACAATGTTAAAGTAATCATCAAATAGGCATTGCTATTCAACGAAAATGACAGTGATCTTTAGTGGGACATGACAGTGACAAAGAAATGCTCGAAACAGTGACATGATCAGTCAATGAGATGATGTCAAAACAATAATGATAAAAATAAGCAAAAGCAGTGGCATATACTGTTAGAAACATTGACATTCACTGTTGTAGCAGTCACATGAAGGTCAAGAACAGTACCAAAACTAACATGTTGCAGAAATAAAAGAATAGTAACTGCTAATTTTCAATGAGAGTGCAGTGATAGCGGCTTTTAAAATGCAGTCATGACAATGGATTCAAGGAAGAAAGGTGAAAAGTGATATTTAGTTAAGGACTGAGATGTGGCTGTCTATAACAGCAGGGGACTTTATATGACAGTGATCTCAAGGAGTTTGTTGTTCTTCAAATATGTTTGGGCCACTCTTTGAATTCCATGACTGTTTTCTCAGAGTTTTTCTGCTATCTTTGGAAGTTTGGGTGTGGTTCTTCAAAATGGGACGACTGTTAAACACTGCCCATGAAGGTTGAAGACTGATCTACAACTTGATGAATGTTTCTCAGAGGTTTTCACCTTGTTTGGAAGATTCCAACTACTCTATGCTGTTCAAGGGGGATGTTCATGATTCTTCAAAGATATAACGATTTCTCTTTATGCTTGTATGACCGTTCATGTCCGAACGGTAAACATAAATGAGTTATCATAGAACAACCCTAAATTCAAAACCCAAGGGACATCGTAATTTGTTCAAATTTGAGTAAAAATTGCATCCAACATGCTTGTGCAACACAACCCAATATGAAGCCAAGGCAACATATTAAAATTGATTAAGTACAGCATCCAATATGTAAAGTGCAAAATAACCAAGTTAATGAGGTAAGGTTCAAGTAAGACAAGGTTATCCAAAAAGGAGGGATTTCACTCAAGTGAAGGTATTTTTTTGGTCAAATACCAGACTTGAAAGAAATAGAAGCTTAAAAACTTAAAAATGTCAAAAATAATAAAATTGGTATGTTACGGTAATTTAAAAATAAAACACCAAGAAAAAGACTTAGCAATTTTGATCACAGTAATATTACATGCACATTCAGTAATGGACCGAAAAAAACACACCTGAAATTGGAGGCCAATCTATATTTGTTAACCCTGTCTTGTCTTCATTTGCAGATCCATATGTTCAAACCTGCAATATGAAAAAAGATCAACCATAAAAATCATTTATAAATCATCTTTAAGAGATTATACTTCAAATTGGTGGGTTTTTTTCTCATTAGCTGAGATACATGGAAAGACATATTACAATAGTAAGTTTGATCTGTATATAAAATTTAATTAAGCCTACAAAGAATCCACCCTCCGAATATGAATGTGAAGAATAAACAATTATTTTTATAACCTTCAAAATGTTTAAGGAAAAAAGCGAACTCGAAACAAAAATTAAGGCATAAATAAAATACTTCAAATGCTAAACAAATAAAAGTTCATCAAAGATAAACCAAATAATATAAGATCAGGTAAATGGGTTTTCAAAGCAGAGGCCTAAGCTTTAACTTTAAGAGACCCATATACCCCAAGCGACATGATAATTTGTTAAAATTGGGTCAACACATCCCCATAAACCCCAAGAAACATGGTAACGTGTTAAAATTGAGCAATTAAAGCATCCGGCATATCTCAATATGTTAATGCAGGTACTCAAATTGAATGGATGCACAAATTAGGTGCAAAACACTGAGTGATATTGAAATTTGATGCAGGTACTCAAATTGAATGGATGCACAAATTAGGTGCAAAACACTGGGTGATATTGAAATTTGATGGATAGAAGTTGTAACCAATTGAATATACCCATATTGAAATATTAACAAAAGGAGAATAATCCAGAAATTTGAGTGCAAACCTATACCCATATTGCAAGCTAAAATGGCCGAATTCACCATATTTCTTGGCCTCCTTCTGCAGATCAAACCTGCAAGTAGGAGTGAATAGAAAAATAAACCACAAAAGAAACCCAAATATCAACTTGTTGATCATTTTTGTGAATAGAATCATTATACCCACGTGGAATTGCAGACTGAAATCACCGAAATCTTGGCCCTTCTCTGCAAATCAAAACCCAAAAATCATTTGGTTAATCATCTAAAGGAAGTTAAACTAGATAAATTTACAAGCTCCCTGGAGTCCTTACAGTTTCCAAAAGATAAAGATAAATTTACAAGCTCCCTGGAGTCCTTACAGTGAATCAAAACACCCAAGAAAATTGGTCAACCGAAAAAATCATTGGCTAGTGTAAATTAAAATACAAGAGGAGAATAATCCAGAAATTTGTGTACATGCCCTTATTGCAAACATAATTATAATATCCACGTGGAATACCAGCCTAACATGACCGAATTCACCATGTTTCTAGGCAGATCAAGCAGGAGTGATTAGGAGTGATTAGAATTATAATATCCACCTGGAATTATACTCGCCTGGAATTGGAGATTGAAACCTGCAAGTCAATTGATTCACCAGCCTAACATGACCGAATTCAATAGCCTTTTGTGATTTGAAGTTGTTCCTTCGCTGATTTTGCTTCAAATCCCCTGTTCTGGTAACCGCAGAGATGCTTGAATTTCATTCTATGCGGCGGCAGATGTTTTCTTTCAAGAAGTCTTCCAAGAAGAAGCCAATGGATATAATTCTGATCTGTGAGATTTATATTTCATACATTCACAGTCGATTAAAGAGGACAAAACGTTTCAGTGAAAAACTTTTATAGTAAACTTTTAACGTAACAGGTAAGCGAAAATAGTCTCTGAATAATCAAACCCCCAATGTGGAACTATGCTTACCAATAAGAGGACAGCGATCTTGAAATCACAAAAGGCTGGTGAATCACTAGCCCTTTCTGCAGATTGAAATGAAATATTATACTCGCGTGGAATTGGAGATTGAAATGACCAAAACCGAAAGTCAATTGATTAATCATCTAAAAGAAGTTAAATTGAATACCAGCCTAACATGACCGAATTCACCATGTTTCTTTAGATCAAGCAGGAGTGATTAGGAGAAATCACCGTGGAATTGGAGATTGAAATCACCGTCTATATATCTTGGCCCTTTCTGTAGATCAAAACCTGAAAGTCAATTGATTAATCATCTAAAAGAAGTTAAATTGAATAAATTTGCAAGCTCCCAGCAGTCCTTACAATTTGTGAGAATATATGCTCTGTTTGTAAATATATTTGATAAATTGCAGATGGCTTGTGACTCAAAACAGCACGAAAAAATAGAATACAAATTTCCATAAGCATGCCTTCAATCTCCAATTCCATAATCTTGTCTTCAATCTCAATTGTATTTGAAGTTGGAGCAAGGTCAATTGCAGACAATTTGTAAACATGAGAAAAATAAAATAACATATTCGCGTCTCTCTTTATTTTCTTGAATTTGAATCGTGTGTGATTTCTTCTTGCGATTTGAACCTCTTTCTTCTTGGAGGGGCGCGGGGGTCGGCACGGGGATTTGAATTCTAACGGTCAGAATTGGAATAATAATTTAAATATATAAAAAATAAAAAGAATATTTAGATTTAATTTGTTTGGGATTAAGACTGACAAATTTATTTTGATGTGTAATGGGTATGTAGAAGAGGTGTGGAGGGACAATTAGGAAAATGTAGGTCTATTATTTTAAAAAAATTGTGTAGTACATGAGGTCAATTGGTAGGCTATTTAGAAAATGATGTTGTTTGCACAACAAAGGTCTCCATCGATAACTGATAGCTTTAAATGAACTATGCATACAACTTACATGGATCTAATCATAACTGAAACAAAAATCTATGAATGGATCTAATCATAACTGAAACAAAAATCTATGAATGAGGAAGATAGTCAAGTTCCATTCCTAAAAGGCTCATTTTATGTTTGCAATAGCATACGAGGGAGAGAGGGGGGAAGGATATAGATAGAAAAAGGGAGAGATAGAGAGGCGAAGAGTGAGAGAGAAGAAGGTGAAGTGGTAGAGTTGAAAAAAAAGATAGAAATATAAATGGAGATGGAGATGGATACGGAAGGGGAGGGGGGAGAAATAGTTAAGATTTGTTGGTTGTTGGTTAGAGAGAAGAGCATCAATCAAGTTATTCATCAACAAAGTTGTTGGTGATAGAATCACCCAATGGATGGATGAACGTCGTAGCCTAGTTGAATGAACTAGGTCGATAATCAAAGGACCTCAACTCAATGGCTAGCCCATCTAGTCCATGGAATAGATAGAGGTAGAGATAGATACATAGAGAGATAACTAGATAGAGACAAAGATAGAGCCCGATAGGTGAAAGAATAAATATGGAGAGATAGATATAGAGAGAGGCAAAGAGATGTGGACATAGAGGCTTAAAAATAGGGGGAGTGAGAGAGATAGAGATGGATAAATAAAGGGATACATTCCTAAAGATAGGGGGGAGAGGATGATGGAAAAATTAGATAGAGAGAGGTAGAGGGAGACTTAAAGATAAGATGATGTGGGGTAGAGAGGGACAGATAGAGAGATATGGAGGAAGAGGGAAGTAGGGAGATATAGACAGTGAGATAAAGAGATAGAAAAACAATGAGATATAGAGAGGGGGATATATATATATATATATATATATATATATATATATATATATATATATATATATAGAGAGAGAGAGAGAGAGAGAGAGAGAGAGAGATTATTAAAGTATAAGCAATAATAAGATCTATAGCTTGGGGAGAGAGGAGAGAGTGATATAGAGTTACGTAGAGAGTGATAGAAAAATAGATAGGTCTAGAGATTGGTGGAGACAAAGAGAATGAGATATATAGATAGCAAGGTAATGATGATAGGAATCTACTAAAAATTAAAATTTGACTAAGTCTGAAAAATTATAAGATCTCCAAAAATCTAGAAGTTGCATTATGACTTCTAAAGATATGAAACCATTCTCTAAAATCATAACAATATAAACATAAAATATAACTTAAAGCATATATCCTAATGGAAAAATAGTACATGCATTTGATCTAGCTTTAATTCATAGAAACGCGTCTTTTGGTTTCTTAACTAAACACATACATGTTATGCTTATTCAAAGAAATGTGTATGCATTTTGTTCTCATAAAAGCACGTGCATGAAATTTTATTTCAAATAATGCATATGCATTTTTAATCCAAATAACACATACATGTTTAGGCTTGGCAGCTTCATTTCCCTTTTTTTTGGCATTTTTTTTCTTCCAATTTGGTTTCCTCAAATTAATTATCATAAAGTTTACACATTGTTAAGTGGGTATTCCTAAAATCACCACTAGAATTTTACACATCTCCTCAGCTTTCTAATTATATAATTTTTTAAGACTTGAACAAAATTAATATATTAAGTTTGTATTTCTTTTACTAGGGTTTCTAGATTTCTCAAAGACTTACATGTACCATTTTTAATAAACTTTGACCTACTTTTACAAACATAAAAATAGAAAAGAAGTTCTATTTAATTATGGCTAAATATATAACTAGCAATTGTACCTTGGTGTGCAATGGATACATAAAAGAATTATTGTTCGGTTAATTAGAGAAAAGATTTAGTCTATTTTTGTATATGTTTTTGTTTTTTATGAGGTCAATTAACAAGATATTGGAAAATGATATGGTCTATGCAAAAAAGGTCTGGAACAAATCCATACAAATGTAAGCTAAATAAAACCACTGAATTAGGAAGATAATTAAGATATATTATCAATTGGCTCACATTGTTGGGTTGTTTCTATTTTTGGTATGTGTTCTATCTTTTGTAGATTTCTATAAAAGGATTTTGGATCCCATCAAAATGTATTCAAGTATAGGGTTTCAGGTTCCCTTCAAAACTAATTTTACGCTTAATATAAAGCTCACATTATGTTGTAAATAAGGAGAGAGAGGTGGAGATAGGGAAATAAAGAGGGTAAAGAGAGAGAAATAAGGTATAGAGATCTAGAGGAAGATAGAATTACTAATGGAGATGAAAAAGGGGATATGTGTGGGGAGAGAGAGAGAGAGAGAGACTCATTAATTGTTTAAATATACAAACAAAAGAAGAATGGGATGACAATTCATGGAGTACAATTATTATAACATGCCTATTGCATATTGGAAAGGAGAAAGTAAGGAAATGAAAAATAGACGTTTCTTGCAGGTCATTAAAATAAATCGATAATTATAGCTCATATCCAAGTAAATTAGATTGATCCAAGTAAGATATTTTTGTTGGAATAATATACAAATGTGTGCTTAAGATGAGACCGAGAGAGGCAGAGTGCTTTGAGAAGGTGTTACATCACCTTCTCATCATACCCCTACATCTTCTTTTGTGGCCTTTGTACGCTCTGTGACATGTTTATCCTTTCTTTTCTCTGTGTTGGGATTTGTATTTTTTTAAATTTTATTTTCATTTCATTATTATCATTTATTTATCTTGCGTGTGTCTAGGATGTGTCCTTTGTAACCCCCCCCCCCCCCCCCCAAGTTGGGGGGGCTCTATACTACAACCTAGGGCTCATTTATTCCTTCTATTTTATGGAGGATAGTAATAACAACAAAGGTGATGGAGTTTTGAAAGCAAAGCAAACTTCAAAAGTTGATAAAAAAAAATTGGTTGTGGGGAAACACATAAACTGTCATATAAAACTATTCTCTCAACAGAGGAAGATAAAATTTGAGTGCCCTCCATTTACTGGTTTTAATGGAGGAATTGTGGCCTTCGGTAAATTAGAACCAAGAGGATTACTAGGGACCACAAGAGATGGATTTCAAGATGGAAGAAATGTCACCAATGGAAACCCTGGAGGGGAAAAAATGGTAAGGATCCTTCTTCTTCTGTGAAGGTGCTCTCTCTTACTTTGAATGATGAGATGATAAAAGCCATAAAAAGTATGAATATTTGAGGTTGTTGATGGATCATGCACAAATTATAAGCATGAAGCCTTTCAACTAAATCATGTAGAGGCAAAGATTTCAGGGAGACTATTGAGGGGGCATACATAAGTTACAGGTATGGGACCTTCTAGTTGAACCAAAGTAGCTGATAGAAGACATTGAGGAGATCATAGAAGGGACATGTAAAATATTACAAGCATGAAACCTTCTAATCAAATCAGAAAGGGATGAAGACTGAAGGTTTGAGGAGATTGTTAAAGGGTCATACATAAGTTACAAGTATGGAACCTTTCAATCGAGTCATGGAGTTGTTGAAGACTGGTTGTTGAAGGGACGTGACATTTTGTAATGAAACCTTTGGTCCCCCCCCCCCCCCCCCAAAAAAAGAAATCAACCATACATTACTACATGAACCAATTACATTCTTTCATAATTTCAAATTTCTACAGGAGGTTGTATGCATCATAATATAACAGTGCTACAAGAGGTTATAAATTCTATGGGACTTTGTGGACCAATTTTGGGATTTAGTTTTGTAAGTTGCTATAGGAGAATCTTTGGGTTGTGGATTGTTTCATGTTGCATTTATTTTTTAAAGGAAAATATACAACAAATTTATACTTAGGAGTACATGAAAAGACAACTATTTCAATAAATCAAAATGGGCCAATCATAAGTGCATTGTACCATAACAATAAGAAAGCAATGAATACAAGGAGCAATATTGCAATACAAAAGATCTCAATCAAAGATCATTTACAACAAAGATAATGAAAGGGACCAATTGTGTCAATCAAATTTGATAGTACAATGTTTTTGTTTCAGATTAAAGTTATTTTTTTAGATACTAAAGAAATAGTGAATTCATTGCAGTGCTTGTCTTCAATTGAAAAGGTAGTTTTTCTTTTAAAGGAACTACTTTAAATTATTCAATAAAATGATGCAAAAAGAATTATGCATGTCAAAGAGGGGCATCAACACTACTTATACATAAATTGATATTTGATTTTAATGGTGCCACATCAACATAGAAGTATTATCAACATCATGTCATAAGAGAACTAAAGGAAAATCAATCATTATGTGAGTAATGCATAAGAGAAGTATTCATCATTGGTACACCTACAACATTTTCATTTTTAGAATAAATGGGAAAAGTATATCATTATATGCTAGAGCTGGTACTCAAAGCAACATATTGACCTTTTATCCAGATCATGGAAAAACAACCATATTGACAATGTACAACTATTTCAAGATGGTACCTTTAAAAAAAAAAAGAGCAAGAAGGTAGTGTTCATCATATAAAAGAAAGAAAAGATACATTCTCAGAACATGGAGGGAAGAGTCATAGGTGTTGTCACAATAAAAATAAATAATGAAATTCTCAGAGGAACATTAATGGACAACATAAAAAGAGTAGTCAATGAAGGAAGAGTCGCAGTCTGATTTTAAGAGGGAAGTATCGTTATATATTCTAAACTTGGAGATTAATTTTATATGGAGTTGTTGTTACAATTTCATTTATACAGGGATATACTTATCTTGATTGGTACAAAGGAGAAATTCAAAGGTTTTTATTTCTAAAGTTGAAATTTAGGCAATGTCTGTTTAAAATCTGCAGTAATAAAGTTTCATGAATTAAGAAGGTATTTAACAACCACAGCAAAGACTATCATGTTTTGCAAACCCTGCAGTATTTTTTTTTTAAAGATCATACATAGAGGGTTTATACAATTTTAGAAAATATATAAATGCCCATTTCAAGCTACGTGAGGATAATCAAGGGTTTCTTGGTAATATGAAGACACTAAATTCTGAGAGGAAGTCATAAAGAGCAGCTTAGGAGTCTTCATAAAAATGCACGAGTCAGGGATTTATTGTCATACTTTCAGAAAGTAAACTCGAAACAATTTTATGCCATTATTTTTATTGATCATGAATCTATAGCCTAAGTCACGGTTTTGCAAAGAAAAGATTTTGAACAGAAATTATTAATGACAATCCATGCTTCATTTAAGAAGGAAGAGAGCCATGCCATACTAGTTCAAAGTCATGATTTAGAATAGAGTGAGTAGCTTCTCACAAACAACATAGTTTCGAACACCATGAAGCAGCACAAGACATACTAGCAGCTCCAAATCCTCAAGCAAGATGGTGGCCAAAGAGCTTCATCATATGAAGCACTGAGCAGCAGCAAGTCACCAAGCATTCCCAAACCTTGGCAGCATGGCAGTGGCCAAGAAAGACATTTTCAAATCCTTAGGGAAAGTGGCAGCCAAAGAACTCATTCATGGCAACAATTATCATTGAAGTGATAGGTTTTTTTTCTGTAGCTCAAACCCTCATGGAAGTGGCAGCAAGAGTGAAAAAAAATGAGACGAATGAATATGTTTTACGGTATCTCAACCCTTTGTAACCCGTGGTTAGAGTTTCTTTTTTGCCTTAGTTTCGAATGTGATGGTTTAGTTAATTCTTATGGGTTAGACTCGGGTTAGGTAGCCTTTCCTTGGTAAGGGTTGATTTCATTAGGGCAAAGAAACTTTTACTCAAACAAAAATAATACTCCATTAATTTTAAATTTATAAATTAATGAATATTATTTATTAATGTTCATTCATTTATAGGTTTAAGATTAAAGAGTGTTATTTTTGTTTAAATAATATTTATATTTTATCTAGAAACAACATTTATTAAAATTCATAAAATAAGTAATTTAATGAATATCATTTTATAAATATTCATTAAATTATGTATTTTAGGATTTTTAATCTATATCATTTTTAGATAAAGTATAAATATTATTTTCTTTTGTGGTTTTATTTAAAATATATCTATCTCTTATTAACAACGATATATTCTAATATGTCTAATTTTAAATGAATTAAGTGTATTATTCACTTTAAAATTAAGTATATTAGGATAAAATTGTTATTAATAAATAAATATGTTTTGAGCGTCTTATTTGTTCATTTATTAATTGTTAATGAATGTATTATGATATTGTATATGATGAAAACCTACCTGTTAAGAACAAGCTCAAACATGCAAATGTTAATGATAAAGATCATATTCAATCTATTCTAACATGTTCATAAACTTGTAAAAAAACATTAGTCTTCACCATAACCTCGGATGAGAAATAAGCAAGTGCACCCAAGACTTGCTTGATTTTAGTTCTTAGAGATATTTGTGGGTGTGCTCTCCCAACACAAGTATAGATACCACTACAAATGCAAGATAAAATGAAGATTTGAGATGCTCAAGAAGAAGCTATAGAAGCAACTCTCAAGCACTCAAATGTAAGAGGCCAAAGAAGCTCAAGGAGGAGCTATGAAAGAAATCCTCAAGCTCTATGGCATGCAAGTGATAAAAATGAATGAAGCTAAAAGCATGGAATGAAACTAAGTCTATAATGGGAATTTAGCAACTACCAAATGGTTAGTAAAACTCTATGAAAACAATTCTAAGTCTAAACCAGCATGATAATTCTAATGCAACAATGAATGTGTTTTGCTTGAGACAAGGGTCCTATTTATAGGATTTTGGAGGGCTGGGGTGAGGTGGCATCTATGTGGAATCCACATAAGTGCCACCAAGGAGACACATAAGCCATGCAAAGTCCAAGACTTGCTCACACATGTGTGAGCAACTTGGGATGTGAGAGGTCAATGTGTATTTCAAGTACATGTGTAAGTGTGTGTAAAAGATGTGTAAGTGAAAAAGTCCATTTTCACCATTTTAGAAGGTGTAAGAAGTGTCATAAAAAATGTAAGAGGCCTTGTTTATGCAAGTTTTAGTAATTTTTGAAAAGGCCATTTTTGAAAATTTTCTCACACATGTGTGAGCAAATAATTAGGACTAATGGATGTAGGAATCCAAAAATTAGCCTAATTAACCTTAGTTAATTAGTGAGTAGGCTTAATAGACAAAAAGTGATGTGTGTAGAATAGCATCTAGGTTGGATTTAGGATTAAATTTAATTTAATTTAATTTAATCATGGCTTAGTAGAAATAAAGAATGTGAGGGAATTAAATAAATTAAAAAATTATTTAAAAGGGGACTATGGAGGAACATGTATTAAATTAAATTTAATACATTATGGAAGGTAGTATTTAAATTTAATTCAAATACTATAATTAATAAATTTATTTAACTAAATAAATTTAATTAAATAAATAGATGAATTTAACAAATATAATTAATTAAAAAATTAACTATAATGTTATTTGGGGTCATTAATTAAATTAAATTTAATTAATGTTAAAATGATGAATTTAGGTGTCTACACATAGTTTTTGTATACCCCTAATAGGGTTCTATATTCCTCTACCAAGGAAATGTACTATGTAATACTCAACTCCTAATAGGGCTAGATCTCCTAACAGGGATTTAATATTGTAGTACATAATTGTGGGTACCATCCCCACCAAGGTTTTCCCTTGGCTAGGGTTTCCTCAGAAACAAATAATGGTTTATCTGTTTATGTTCTTTTCATTTCAGCATTCATATGGTTTATTTGCAATTGGTTTAAGTTTGATTTGAAGTGTTGTAATACTGATTCACCCCCCTCTCAGTATTACTTAATCCTAACAATTAGTATCAGAGTTATTGGCCCTTGGAGAGAAAGTCTAATAGCTTAAGGGAGATCAAAATGGATTCAGAAAGTTTTCAAGAGAACTTTGAAGTAGGACTTGATGACCTAGACAAAGAAAAGGCTGAGAATAGTGAATTGAAATTCAAATTAAGAAGAGCAGAAGGATTCATCAAGAAACTTAAGGATCAGCTTGAACTTCCAAGAAATTAGAGAAAAGACCTTATGGATAAGATAAAAAAGCATTCAGACAATGATACATTAGACCAAGTAAAGAAGTTGGCACAAGAAAAAGAACAAATTAATCTTCTGATGATTTAATAAATTCAACATGAAAAGGATGCAAGATACAAAGTTGAAGAAACTCTAAAAGAAGAAAATATACAGATAGGAGAAATGCAGATAGAGCTTGATCACTACAAAAATAAATGTCAGGAATTGAAGAAGTACAATCAAATCATAAAAGGTGAACTCACTCAATCCAAATTGCATATTGAGAAGTTACACATGAGCAGTGATAAAATTTATGAATAAAGAGAGAGACAGAAACCTAAAGGAGACATGACTAGAATTGGATACAATGAAGGAGAATTTTCTAAGACTAATGATGAATCACATAAAGCGAAGACTACAGATAGATCCACTTTCGAAGAACCTAAAGTTCAGATCAGACCTTTTAGAGGTAGATGCTTTGGATGCAACAAAGTTGGACACATGAAAAGAGATTGTAGAAGTAAAGGTCCTTTCAAACCATTTATCAATTATTGTTATAACTGTTATGCATATGGACATAAGAAATCAGAGTGTAGAAAGCCTAATCAGTATAGGAACAGGCAAGATTACATCAGAGAAGAGTCAACAACCAAGATCACATGCTTCAAATGCAATAACCTTGGGCACATTGCAAGGTATTGTAAGCTACAGGTTAATAGGGACAGAATACCACCTACATGTTTCAAATGCAACAACTTAGGACACATAGTGAAGTCTTGTAGGTATAATGGAATGAACAATAGAAGAGGACCACTACCTATGGTTATAAAGAAGAAAATTGGTGACAATGGTAAAATTCTTAATGAGTACATGGATGAGTTTAAGAATCATTTCAAGAAACCAACAAATGAATATGATGAGAAAATATGGAAGATAAAAGATTTCAACAAGGCATTGGTTCATGGAGAGATAGTAGATGTTACTATGTCTTCACACGGTGTTGGCATTACTACATCAACCTAGAAGACTACATAGCCTTAGGGCCCAAGCATTGGATGAAGATAATAGATTATATCCAACCCTTGATTATGTGAAATAATCTCATGCAAGATTAGATGTGGTGTGTACAAAAACTATAGAGATTATGTTTGTGATCGCAGCACTTGGAGATTCTTATCCTATGTTCACGAGATTTATGTTGACTGGACAACATGCAAAGTTGAGTTAACTGTGATTAATGCACGTACTCAACCAGAGATGGATAAAAGACCCTAAAGTATATCATTTCCTCACCATTTGACAATTGGAGACTAAAGAGATTAGAGTTAAGAAGCACTATAGCCATCTAGCAACCACATTGCATGATCAATTTAAGCAAAAGTTCCAGAATTTGGCGTATTAAAGGTATTTAGATCATATACTCTTTCAAGAAGCTATGGATGCACCTATGATTTATGATGTAGTTGATAGGCCAATATAGAATTTTAAGAGGCTCCCATTTAAGTCTTGTGAGAATGGTCCATAAGGAGAATTTTTGCAAACCCCATATGGTGTGTTACACGTTGAAGATATTAGGGCTTACATTCACTGCAAGTATGAGACCACAGGGGATGCAAAGATCTATAGGGAGATAGATGAAATGGTAGAGTCAGATGGGAAAATGAAAGAAGAGTTCAAACATATAGAAGACCAATCTATCATTAAGTTAACCCTTCTGAATGAGTTCTGCTAGACTGAATGGTTCAAAATAATACTAAGCAGAATCCATGATCAATTCATTTGGATAGGAGAGAAACCTATAAAGATATGTAGCCAACTGATTCATGAGATAACCTATTTAGACAACACTGGATCCATTCCAGTAGTAGAGAAAAAGATCAGAAAATAGGTTGAGACCTTAACACACTCCAAATGGGATAAGAGAGTGATGACTATGAATGACATCTTTCAGCAAGATGTGAGATTGGTAGAAATGCTACTAGGATATAAGTTGTTCTACAACAACATACCTAATTCTATATCAGTAGGGGTAATAATGATGGCCTACAGAATGGTCAAGAAAAACACCAAATATAACTTATGTGAAATCCTAGCATAGAAGTTCTTGGAGAATGTGAGGATTATAAAGAAGGACAAATCAAAAGCTTTCAATTTTGGTTCACTCTTGATACACATATACATTCACATTGTACACAAATTTCCTAGAATGCACCCTAGAGCATGGAAAGACAATATACCTACTGGCATACAGATATCAGAGAGCTTTAGGAGATAGAAAAAGATTGGGTAGATGGTGAATTATTTGCAATGATCAAGATCCTTCAAAGGAAAATGAAGAAGAGATATAGGATACCTAAGGAGTTAGTGAAGAAATATAAAGACACAATCTATTTCATGGTTGAAACTAATTGTGTATGTTTTGAAGTAGTTGAGCCTAGAAAGAAATGGTGCTACCCTATGGGGTATGAGGTTAGTTTAGAAGTTCTTACAATGCAAGTTGAAAAAGTATTAGCAGCTGAAATAGATACATCTAAAAAGAGATAGGGAACTTACTTGGAAAAGTAAGAAAAAGTTAGAGAAGAACATGATAAAGGGACAAGGAAGAGGAAGATTGAGAAAATGATTGATGACATTGTTGTGAAGGAAAGAATTACAAAGGAGAAACTAAAGGACATAAGCATGCCTTCAATCTTGTGTAAATATATTGTCTTCAATCTCAATTGTATTTGAAGTTGGAGCAAGGTCAATTGCAGACAATGTGTAAACATGAGAAAAATAAAATAATATATTCGCGTCTCTCTCTATTTTCTTGAATTTGAATCGTGTGTGATTTCTTCTTGCGATTTGAACCTCTTTCTTCTTGGAGGGGCACGGGGGTCGGCACAGGGATTTGAATTCTAATGGTTAGAATTGGAATAATAATTTAAATATATAAAAAGAAAAAAGAATATTTAGATTTAATTTGTTTGGGATTAAGACTAACAAATTTATTTTGATGTGTAATGGGTATGTAGAAGAGGTATGGAAGGACAATTAGGAAAATGTAGGTCTATTATTTTAAAAAAATTGTGTAGTACATGAGGTCAATTGGTAGGCTATTTAGAAAATGATGTTGTTTGCACAACAAAGGTCTCCATCGATAACTGGTAGCTTTAAATGAGCTATGCATACACTTACATGAATCTAATCATAATTGAAACAAAAATCTATGAATGAGGAAGATAGTCCAGTTCCAATCCTAAAAGGCTCATTTTATGTTTACAATAGCGTAATAGGGAGAGATAGAGAGGCAAAGAGTGAGAGAGAAGGTGAAGTGGTAGAGTTGAAAAAAAAGATAGAAATATAAATGGAGATGGAGATGGATACGGAAGGGGAGGGGGGAGAAATAGTTAAGATTTGTTGGTTGTTGGTTAGAGAGAAGAGCATCAATCAAGTTATTCATCAACAAAGTTGTTGGTGATAGAATCACCCAATGGATGGATGAACGTCGTAGCCTAGTTGAATGAACTAGGTTGATAATCAAAGGACCTCAACTCAATGGCTAGCCCATCTAGTCCATGGAATAGATAGAGGTAGAGATAGATACATAGAGAGATAACTAGATAGAGATAAAGATAGAGCCCGATAGATGAAAGAATAAATATAGAGAGATAGATATAGAGAGAGGCAAAGAGATGTGGACATAGAGGCTTAAAATAGGGAGAGTGAGAGAGATAGAGAAGGATAAATAGAGGGATACATTCCTAGAGATAGGGGGAGAGAGGATGATAGAAAAAATAGCTAGAGAGAGGTATAGGGAGACTTAAAGATAAGATGATGTGGGGTAGAGAGGGAAAGATAGAGAGATATAGAGGAAGAGGGAAGTAGGGAGATATAGACAATGCGATAGAGTAACAATGAGATATAGAGAGGGGGATAGTTAGAGATATAGAGAGGGAGATAGGGAGAGATAAAGAAATGGATAAATAGAGAAAATGAGAGAGAGAGAGAGAGAGAGAGAGAGAGAGAGATTATTAAATTATAAGAAATAATAAGATCTATAGCTTGGGGAGAGAGGAGAGAGTGATATAGAGTTACGTAGAGAGTGATAGAAAAATAGATAGGTCTAGAGATTGGTGGAGACAAAGAGAATGAGATAGATAGATAGCAAGATAATGATGATAGGAATCTACTAAAAATTGAAATTTGACTAAGTCTAAAAAATTATAAGATCTCCAAAAATCTAGAATTTGCATTATGACTTCTAGAGATATGAAACCATTCTCTAAAATCATACCAATATATACATAAAATACAACTTAAAGCATAAATCATAATGGAAAAATAGTACATGCATTTGATCTAGCTTTAATTCACAGAAACACGTCTTTTGGTTTCTTAACTAAACACATACATGTTATGCTTATTTAAATAAATGTGCATGCATTTTGTTCTCATAAAAGCACGTGCATGAACTTTTATTTCAAATAATACATCTACATTTTTAATCCAAATAACACATACATGTTTAGGCTTGTACCTGGGCTTGGGAGATTCATTTCCCTTTTTTTGGCATGGTTTTTTTCTTCCAATTTGGTTTCCTCAAATTTATTATCATAAAGTTTACACGTTAAGTGGGTATTCCTAATTTAATCAGCACCAAAATTTTACACATCTCCTCAGCTTTCTAATTATATAATTTTTTAAGACTTGAACAAAATTAATATATTAAGTTTGTATTTCTTTTACTAGGGTTTCTAAATTTCTCAAAGACAATACATATACCATTTTTAATAAACTTTAACCTACTCTTACAAACATAAAAATGGAAAAGAAGTTATATTTAATCATGGCTAAATATATAACTAACAATTGTACCTTGGTGTGCAATGGATACATAAAAGAATTGTTGTTCAGTTAATTAGAGAAAAAAATTATTCTATTTCTACATATGTTTGTGTTGTTTATGAGGTCAATTAACAAGATATTGGAAAATGATATTGTCTATGCAAAAAAGGTCTGAAACCAATCCATACAAATGTAAGTTAAACAAAACCATTGAATTAGGAAGATAATTAAGATATATTATCAATTGGCTCACATTGTTGGGTTGTTTCTATTGAGAGAGAGAGAGAGAAATGAAAATAGATATAGATATATATTTTTAGGAAGAGGGAGATGGGGGGGGAGGGGGACGAAAAGAGAAAGTGAGATAGGGAGATATATATAAAGATAGAGAGGGATATGGGGGTATAGATGAGAATATAAAGAGTGAGAGATAGGGAGAGGGAGTCAAGCTCCATTACCAACATGCTCATGTTATTTTGTATAAGAGGGAGAGATGGAGAGGTGGAGAGAGATATATGGATCTAAAGAGGGATAGATAAATTGGGGAAGAGAATGAGAAATAGGGGATGGATAT
Source organism: Chamaecyparis obtusa (assembly GCA_027943335.1). Classification (NCBI taxonomy): domain Eukaryota; kingdom Viridiplantae; phylum Streptophyta; class Pinopsida; order Cupressales; family Cupressaceae; genus Chamaecyparis; species Chamaecyparis obtusa. Next base: position 381,575 of record BSBK01006783.1, read on the forward strand.
AGAGAGGAAGATAGAGATAGTGGTGTTCAATGTGTGTGTGTGTGTGTGTGTGTGTGTGTGTGTGTGTGTGTGTGTGTGTGTGTGTGTGTGTGAGACAGAGAGAGAGAGAGAGAGAGACTCATTAATTATTTAAACATACAAATAAAAGAAGAATGAGATGACAATTCATGGAGTACAATTATTATAACATACCTATTACATATTGGAAAGGAGAAAGTAAGGAAATGAAAAATAGACATTTCTTGCAGGTCATTAAAATAAATCAATAATTATAGCTCATATCCAAGCAAATTAGAATGATCCAAGTAAGATATTTTTGTTGGAATAATATACAAATGTGTTCTTAAGAAGAGATTGAGAGAGGCAGAGTTCTTTGAGAAGGTGTTAATCATACCCCTGTATCTTCTTTCGTGGCCTTTGTACGCTCTATGACATTTTTATCCTTTCTTTTCTCTGTATTGGGCTTTTTATTTTTTTTGGTTTTATTTTCATTTCATTCCTATCATTTATTTATCTTTCGTGTGTGTCTAGGATGTGTCCTTTGTAACCCCACCTCCCCAAGTTGGGGGGGGCTCTATACTGCAACCTAGGGCTCATTTATTCCTTCTATTTTATGGAGGATAGTAATAACGATAAAGGTGATGGAGTTTCGAAAGAAAAGAAAACTTCAAAAGTTGATAAAAAAAATTGGTTGTGGGGAAACACATAAACTATCATATAAAACTATTCTCTCGGCAGAGGAAGATAAAATTTGAGTGCCCTCCATCTGCTGGTTTTAATGGAGGAATTGTGGCCTTCAGTAAATTAGAACCAAGAGGATTACTAGGGACCACGGGAGATGGATTTCAAGATGGAAGAAATGTCACCAATGGAAACCTTGGAGAGGAGAAAATGGTAAGGATCCTTCTTCTTTTGTGAAGGTGCTCTCTCTTACTCTAAATGATGAGATGATAAAAGCCATAAAAAGTATGAATATTTGAGGTTGTTGAAGGATCATGAATAAATTACAAGCATGAAGCCTTTCAGATAAATTATGTAGAGGCAAAGATTTTGGGGAGACTATTGAGGGGGCATACATAAGTTACAGGTATGGGACCTTCTAGTTGAACTAAAGTAGCTGATTGAAGACATTGAGGAGATCATAGAAGGGAAATGTAAAATATTACAAGCATGAAACCTTCTGATCAAATTAGGAAGGGATGAAGATCGAACGTTTCAGGAGATTATTAAAGGGTCATACATAAGTTACATGTATGGAACCTTTCAATCGAGTCATGGAGCTATTGAAGACTAGTTGTTGAAGGGACATGCCATTTTGTAATGAAACCTTTGAGCCCCCTCAAAAGAAATCAACCATACATTACTACATGAACCAATTACATTCTTTCATAATTTCAAATTGCTATAGGAGGTTGTATGCATCATAATATAACTGTGCTACAAGAGGTTATAAATTCTATGGGACTTTGTGGACCAATTTTGGGATTTAGTTTCGTAAGTTGCTATAGGAGAATCTTCAGGTTGTAGATTATTTAATGTTGCATTTATTTTTTAAAGGAAAATATACAATAGATTTATACTCAGGAGTACATGACAAGACAACTATTTCAATAAATCAGAATGGGCCTATCATAAGTACATTGTACTAGAACAATAAGAAAGCAATGAATACAAGGAGCAATATTGCAATACAAAAGATCTTAGTCAAAGATCATTTACAACAAAGATAATGCAAGGGACCAATTGTGTCAATCAAAGTTGATAGTACAATGTTTTTGTTTCAAATTAAAGGTATGTTTTCAGATACTAAAGAAATAGTGAATTCATTGCAGTTCTTGTCTTCAATTGAAAAGGTAGTTTTTCTTTTAAAGGAACAACTTTAAGTTATTCAATAAAATGATGAAAAAGAATTATGCATGTCAAGGGGGGGGGGGCATCAACACTACTTATACAGAAATTGACATTTGATATTAATGGTGCCACATCAACATAGAAGTATTATCAACATCATGCCATAAGAGAAATAAAGGAAAATCAATCATTATGTGAGTAATGCATAAGAGAAGTATTCATCATTAGTACACCTACAACATTTTCATTTTCAAAATAAATGGGAAAAGTAAGTATATCATTATATGCTAGAGTTGGCACTCAAAGCAACATATTGACCTTTTATCCAGATCATGGAACAATAACCATATTGACAATGTACGACTGTTTCAAGATGGTAACTTTTATAAATAAATAAAAAAAGAGCAAGAAGGTAGTGTTCATCATATAAAAGAAAGAAAAGATACATTCTCAGAATGTGGAGGGAGGAGTCATAGGTGTTATCACAATAAAACTAAATAATGAAATTCTCAGAGGAACATTAATGGACAACATAAAATGAGTAGTCAATGAAGAAAGAGTCGCAGTTTGATTTTAAGATGGAAGTATCGTTATATATTCTAAACCTGGAGATTAATTTTATATGGAGTTGTTGTTACAATTTCATTTATACAAGGATATACTTATCTTGATTGGTACAAAGGAGAAATTCAGAGGTTTTTTTTTCTAAAGTTGAAATTTAGGCAATGTCTATTTAAAATCTGCAGTAATAAGGTTTCATGAATTAAGAATTATTTAACAACCACAACAAAGATTATCATGCTTTTTAAACCCTGCAGTATTTTTTTCTGAAAGATCATACATAGAGGGTTTATACAATTTTAGAAAATATATAAATGCCCATTTGAAGCTATGTGAGGATAATCAAGGGTTTCTTGGTAACATGAAGACACTAAATTCTGAGAGGAAGTCATAAAGAGCAACTTAGGAGTCTTCATAAAAATGCACATGAGTCAGGGATTTATTGTCATACTTTCAGAAAGTAAACTCAAAACAATTTTATGCCATTATTTTTATTGATCATGAATCTATAGCCTAAGTCATGGTTTTGCAAAGAAAAGATTGCCAATAGAAATTATTAATGACAAGCCATGCTTCATTTAAGAAGGAAGAGAGCCATGTAATACTAGTTCAAAGTCATGATTTAGAAGAGAGTGAGTAGATTCTCACAAACAACATAGTTTCGAACACCATGAAGCAACACAATACATACTAGCAACTCCAAATCCTCAAGCAAGATGGTGGCCAAAGAGCTTCATCATATGAAGCACTGAGCAACATCAAGTCACCAAGCATTCCCAAACCTTGGCAGCATGGTAGTGGCCAAGAAAGACATTTTCAAATCCTCAGTGAAAGTGGCGGCCAAAGAACTCATCCATGGCGACAGTTATCATTGAAGTGACATGTTTTTTTTTGCAGCTCAAACCCTTGTGAAAGTGACGACAAGAGTAAAAAAAAATGAGACAAGTGAATATGTTTTAGGGTATCTCAACCCTTTGTAACCCGTGGTTAGAGTTTCTTTTTTGCCTTAGTTTTGAATGTGATGGTTTAGTTAATTCTTATGGGTTAGACTTGGATTAGGTAGGCTTTCCTTGGTAAGGGTCGATTTCATTAGGGCAAAGAAACTTTTCCTTAAACAAAAATAATACTCCATTAATTTTAAATTTATTAATTAATGAATATTATTTCTTAATGTTCATTAATTTATAGGTTTAAGATTAAAAAGTGTTATTTTTGTTTAAATACAAGTTTTTGAAATAATATTTATATTTTATCTAGAAACAACATTTATTAAAATTTATAAAATAAGTAATTTAATGAATATCATTTTATAAATATTCATTAAATTATGTATTTTAGGATTTTTAATCTATATCACTTTTAGATAAAGTATAAATATTATTTTCTTTTGTGGTTTTATTTAAAATATATCTATCTCTTATTAACAATGATATTCTAATATGTCTAATTTTAAATGAATTAAGTGTACTATTCACTTTAAAATTAAGTATATTAAGATAAAATTGTTATTAATAAATAAATATGTTTTGAGCATCTTATTTGTTCATTTATTGATTGTTAATGAATGTATTATGATATATTTATTTTCAAAATGAATAGTTGTACTATTTAGATTTAAAAATTAAATATATTTTAATATAATCAATTAATAATGAATAAATAATTAAATAAGTCTCAAGAAAGGTCTTTCTTTTTGCACATTTATTGTGAATAATATTAATATTTGTCATTATTATAAGGCAGCTATTATTAATTATTCAAGTGCAATTAGGAGGTCTTTGTTAGGAATAATAGTCCATGATACAACTGAGAGGGGGGTTGAATCAGTTGTATAATAGAATATTAAACATTAAACTTTAAGCTCCACAATATCAGATCCAATGAACACAATGATTGCCTACACAATAACACAATAAATTGGTTTCGAGGAAACCTTGTTAAAGGTTAAAACCCCAGTAGAAATTAGCACCCAGAAATGATGTACTGAGAGTATAGTTATCCTTGTTAGAAGATATAGCCCTGTTAGGAGCTTATTGAAACATTATAGTACATAGTCCTTGTTAGAGGACATACCCTATTAGGAATCAAGAATAAAATGGAGGGCTCACTTCCCAAAGAAGGTTAAATCCACCTTCAGAACTCACTTGTTTGCAACATGTGTATATAAAGAAATACACAATCTTTTGAACTGTTTGCCAGCAACTGTCTTTGCTTGATTAGTTCCAATGAAGTCCACCAATAAACCTCTACTCTACATACAACAGACATAAGCTCACAGCTTTCACAACCTCTTTATATCACATACATTCCATCCATATCTTTTCCAAAGAAAAGACTCTATATATATACCTTATTACAATTTACCATGATCAGGGTGTCCCATGAAACTTTCCTAATTACAAACAATTACATAAACCCTTGCTAAGATACACATAGTATCTAGGAAAAGTCTACAATGATTACATTACAATAATTAAGGACCGACATCCTTAATTTATGCTCACCAAACAAAACACACACTTCATTTCCTGAGTCAGCTTCAAAATAAACCATCACTAGAGCACACGCCATAAATGACATCACCAATAAATCCATACCTTGCACTAACCAATGAAAATCCTTCAGTACCTTGTCTATCATCCTTCAAGCTCACATACCTTGAATCCAAGTCCTCTGAAAGATATACCAAAAACCCAGAGACTAACTCTGTCAATTCTCACTATCACAGTTCAGTTACCAGTCTTCATTAAAACATTTGTATCTCTCTCAACATGAAACATCTAATGATGCAATCTCAGATATAGGATCACAACATCCACTTGAACTCTCATCTAACTTCACAGCATCTGAAACATCCGTATAGTGTCCATACACTTGTGATTACTAGTCTGATTCCCTCACATAAACATATGTTGACATCAGTGACAAAACACAAATGACAATAGTATGAATGCCCATTCAGCAACATAGTGATTAAACATATTAAATGTCTCAATCACCTCTTTATGCATTAGCAATATCCAACAATCTCCCCCTTTGGCATTGATGTCAACATATGGGAAAATCTTATCCCAAAGTTTATATCAAACCAAAGTTTTGCAACTGAACAATCTCCCCATACAGTAGGCATTTTCTCATAGCAATACTCCCCCTTTGACAACAATGGCAAAGGGTGCCATGAGGCTTTGGCTGTCTTCACAGATAAACTTTCTTCCATGATCACTCCCCCTAAGGAGTAGATCCCTACATCCAGTCCAGATAATGATAAGGCTCTGAATACCTCTAGACTGATGCATCTCTGCATCATTTAGTTCTGACTAGGAGGGGCCTGAACCCCCAACATACCTTTGAGATATTCAAAGGTATCTTTCAGTAGTGGCTTTGTGAAGATATCTGCAATCTTCTCTTTTGTACTGATATATTCTAGTTTGATTTCCTTTTCTGCCACCTTGTCTCTCAAGAAGTGATACTTGATAGAAATGTGTTTAGTTTTGGAGTGCATCAGTGAATTCTTTGACATATTAACTATACTGGTGTTATCACAATGGATAACCACATGCTCATCAAAATTTATTCCAATGTCTATCAGGATTTGTTTCATCCAAACAATCTGAGTCCAGTTTATAGAAACAACAACATACTCTGATTCAGCAGTAGATTGTGCTATACAATCTTGTTTCTTACTTAGCCAAGAAACCAACTTTTTCCCAAGGAAAAATACACCGCCACTAGTACTTTTTCTGTCATCAATATTTCCTGCTCAATCAACATCAGTATAATCATGAAGTTCAAAGCTATCATTTCTGTCATACCATAAGCCATAGTATATGGTTCCTCTTAGATACCTTAGTATCCTTTTCACAACAACTAGATGTGTTTCTTTGGGTTCTGCCTGATATCTAGCCATAATTCCAACAACATTAGCAATATCTGGTCTAGTGTGGGTTAGATATTGTATTCCTCCATCCATTGATCTATACAAACTCTAAAAAACACACTTTGATTCATCATCAATTGTTAGCTTGTTACTAGTCACCATAGGTGTTCCTGCTGGTTTACAATCTTCCATTCCAAATTTCTTAAGCAATTATTTGAGATACTTAGTTTGAGAAATGAAAATACCATTCTCATTTTGAGTTATTTGTAATCTAAGAAAGTATTTCATTTCACCTATCATGGACATCTCAAATTCACTTTCCATTTCTTTAAAAAATTTCTTACATAGGTGATCATTACCTCCAAAGATAATGTCATCCACAAATATTTCTATTATTAGGATTCCATCTTCACTAGTTCTTAAATACAAATTGTTGTCTACATTACCTTTATGAATCCAGGCCCAAGTAGATACTTGTCTAACCTTGCATACCAAGCCCTAGGGGCTTGCTTCATCCCATACAAAGCTTTCTTTAGTTTGCACACCATGTCTTTATCTTCGCATAGAGGAAATCCATCTGGTTGTTCTATATAGACTTCTTATTCAAGATCTCCATTCAGAAATGCAGATTTAACATCCATCTGATATACTTTGAATTTTTTATGTGCCGCATAAGATAGGAACAATCTTACTGCCTCTATTCTAGAAACATGAGAAAATTTTTCTTCAAAGTCTATGTCTTCTTACTATGAGTATCCCTTACACACTAGTCTTGCTTTGTTCCTTGCAACAATTCCTTCTTCATCCATTTTTTTTTCTACAAACCCATTTTGTTCCTATTATATTTTTATTTTTAGGTCTAGGAACCAGTTCCCAAGTATTATTCTTCTTTATCTGATCCAATTCTTCTTTCATAGCATTTATCCAAGATTCATCTTTAAAGGCTTCATCTGTAGTTTTTTGCTCAACTTGAGAAATCAAACAAATTTATTCTCTAACTTTTGATCTAGTTAGCACTCCTTGATTGGTATTGCCAATAATTTGATTTTCAGGATGGTTATTTTTTACATACCTTGGTGTTTTAGGAGTCTCAGTAGCCTTGCTTGTGCTAGCATCACAAGCCTCTTTTTCACTTTCTTCCTCAACAAGCTCTTCTTCTGCAGCAATAGTAGTTTCTTTTATCTCTGAAATCTGATTACTGTCATACATTATTTCTTGTATCTAAAACTTCTCATCTATTCTTACTATAAAAATTTGCCTAAGGCAAAGAATGAACACCAAGATCTAGAAGCTCAAGAGATAGCACAAGAGAGACAAAATATGATATGATCAAATGATCAAATAATGAATAGTAGATTGAATGATTTATTACATACAATGTAGAATGCCTCAATATATAGGCAATGCATGATAACTAGAAGTTATGCAAGAAGCTATCAACTAGACATGGTGGAATCACATGTCCACCAAAGGTGGATCATCCTCCATTGTACATGAAAGTATGAAAAACATGTGTAACAATGAGAGGATGATAATGTGATAAGAGCACTAAAGGTGGATCTCACACACAAAGAGGTATGAGAAGACAACTATGACCACCTAAAGTGGAGATTCTCCTAACCATGTGCTAAAATGAAATGCAAACTCCTAGGTGTCTCAAAGACAACTAATATGCAAATGAATTATCCTAAGTAAACTTAAGTAAAGTGTAATTAGTAATATTTAATTACACCAACACCCCCCCTTAAGTGCAACTTAGGGGAATGCACTTAAGCTACTAGGCCATGTTAGATACCCATGTACAATAAGAACAATGCAATCTCTCATAAAGTGGAGAAAGAGGGAAAACCTCATGGGAAAAACCCTCCTCCAAAAAAGAGATGAATACAAGATGCATGCATGGATGGAGTAATCAAGACCCCCCTATTATGACATACATCATGCATATACAAGAAAGAATCCCCCCAAAGGAAGGAAATAGGGAAGAGAGACAAAGTAGGCCCCCCTCAATGCTGAATCTCCTGCAAAGATGGTCCAAGATGTTGACCAATACTCCTCCATAGGAAGAAAATAGAGTCAATGTTGCACCAAGAATGTCAAAGTGTGACAAAATTAGGTACCAATATCAATGTAGAATGACCGATGGAATGCCCATTAAGATATGATAGAGATGAGGCATGGAGACACTTGGAAGCACCAACTGGGTACTCTTAACTGACAGGTTGGTATACTTGAACTTGTGTCATGCATCCATCGATGTTTGGTTGGAGCATAACTTTCAAGAACCAAGTCCCATGATATTCCTAATTTACTAACATAGGGATTACATCAAATGTGTAATCAATGACAAGGTACAAATAAAAATGTGGCACTTTATGATAGTGCATGTACAACATGGCTCATGCAAGAGCATACAACATCAAATGCAAAGTTGGAAACATGTAGAAGATGAAGCCACCAAGGATGCCCTGTCAAATGCTGCAGAAAAAGTATACTCCTATTGGCCTGTTGCTAGGAAGTCTTTGGGATGAAATTGGCCTTCCCCCTGGTTGTCGGTTGGATGACGCTGCAAAACAGGTATACAGATGGCAAAGAAAAGAAATTATGTTCCCAATTTTGCTTATTTATTAATATTTTGTTTTTCAAAAACCCAATAAGTTTTAAGAAAAACATGGTTATTAAAAAACCAAAAAAAAAACTTTATTAAAAAAAGGAAAAAAACACAATTTGTTTTTTTAAAAAAAATTTTAGATTTAAAAAACTTTATTAAAAAATTTAATAAAGAAAAACATAAATTTTTTTTATTAAAACATAAAAATTTTATTAAAAAAAACTTATTTAAAAAACATAATACCAAAGTTTTTATTTATTTAAAAAACTTTAAAAAAACATATTAAAAAATTATTAAACAAAGTTTTTATTTATTAAAAAAACTTAAAAACATATTAAAAATTTATTTAAAACATTTTTTAAAAACATAAATTATAAAACATTTAAAAAAAAACTTATAAAAAATTTAACCCCTTCGGGGGCCGCACGGTAGTGCGAGTACCACACTACAGTGCATACTGCACTTTTAGTGTGGACAACACTGGCAGTGCAGCACCACATTGCAGTGTGTACTGTACTATCAATGCGGCAGTCCCGCACTGCAGTGCGTACTACAGAGGTCCGCGGGCCGAAAAAAATTAAAATTAAAAATTTTCAAACAAAAAAATAAACCCCCCCCCCCCCCCAACCACAATTTAATTTTAATATTTAAATTTTTAAATAAAATGAAATATAGTAAAAAATTGAAAATAATTAAAAAAATAAAATTGTACTTGCAAACTGCTGAATTCGTACGACAGGCAGGGAGGGAGAAGTTTTCTTCCAAGACCAACTGCGTCTGATTTGGGTGAATGAATAGTCGATCTTGGGGTTTTTTATCACTCTAATCGCAATGGCAATGTCATATTTGGTCCAAATTGCTCCAATTTTGCAGATCAGCATTAGGGGTCCGATTTGCAAAAAAAAAATTGCCTCAAATTTGACTTTTGCATAAGGTAGATAGATTTATAGTCAAAATTAATGGAAATAGCCACCTGGATGCAATGGTGAGGTCAAATCTTGCTCAAAATGCTCCCACAAAATGCTGATCATGGATTTGGTTCATGGCCCTCCAAAAATTGAAGCAATCAATGGCTCTCCAATGGCTATGCAATGAAGACTCCTATGGCTCTGATACCATGTAAGAATTTGCCTAAGGCAAAGAATGAACGCCAAGATCTAGAAGCTCAAGAGATAGCACAAGAGAGACAAAATATGATATGATCAAATGATCAAATAATGAATAGTAGATTGAATGATTTATTACATACAATGTAGAATGCCTCAATATATAGGCAATGCATGATAACTAGAAGTTATGCAAGTGATAAGCTATCAACTAGACATGGTGGAATCACATGTCCACCAAAGGTGGATCATCCTCCATTGTACATGAAAGTATGAGAAACATGTGTAACAATGAGAGGATGATAATGTGATAAGAGCATTAAAGGTGGATCTCACACACAAAGAGGTATGAGAAGATAATTATGACCACCTAAAGTGGAGATTCTCCTAACCATGTGCTAAAATGAAATGCAAACTCCTAGGTGTCTCAAAGAAAACTAATATGCAAATGCATTATCCTAAGTAAACTTAAGTAAAGTGTAATTAGTAATATTTAATTACACCAACACTTACATTGTTACTTTCATTCATTTTCCTCAATCTCAGATTGAAAAATTTGTAAGCCTTGCTTTTAACAAAGTAACCAAGGAAGATTCCTTCATCAATTCTAGCATCCAACTTCCCTATCTCATCATCACTCTTGATATAACATTTACTACCAAATATTCTGAAATATTTTATAGTAGGAGTATGATCAAACCATAGTTCATAGGGAGTCTTACTTGTACCTTCTCTGATTTGCATTCTGCTCAATGTGTACACTGTTGTTCCAATTACCTCTCTCCAATGTACATGAGATACATTTCCTTCAATCAACATTGTCCTAGCAACATCAAGTATAGTCAAATTTCTTCACTCTGCTATCCCATTATGTTGTGGAGTCCTAGGAGCAGATGTTTGTCTCTTCATCCTATGCTCTTCACAGTATAAATTGAATAAGTCTGAAGTAAACTCTCCACCTCTGTCTGACCTTAAAAACTTGATCTTTAAACCTGATTCATTTTCTACTTTTTATTTGAACAACTTGAATTTATAAAATACTTCTAATTTTTCTCTTAAATAAGTGTATCATCTTAAAATGGAAGCACTTCCATGTTAAGAGTGTTTAGCCCTTCGAGTGAGTGGTTTGGGTCATGTCAAGCACCTTGATTCAGCTCTTTGCTCGGATCATACTTGTTCTCCTCATTTTGCTTCTATTTATACCTGATTTTCACTTCAATCTGCATTTCCTAGCATTCTAGGCCAGGATCCTGACCTGGTCAATTACAACCTTGATCTTGACCTGGTTAGTTACAACCTCGATTCTAACTTGGTCAGTTACAACCTCATTTTTGACCCCCTTGTTCAAATTTCAATTTTCCTTGAATTTTGGGTGTCGGGTTTCAGAGATATTTGTTTTCCTGCCTCTGGATCAGCCATTTTGGGTTTCAAAATGGTAAATCCTTAAATTTCATTTAATCTAGGTATATTTTCTAAAGGTTAGGACCTAATTGGGATTTAATTCTCTAAGGTGACCCCTCTATAGGATTGTGCCCTAGTTCACTATAAAAGGAGGCCTTCCTCTCTCATTTTCTCATCCATTATTCACATCTATCCATCAAGTTTTGTGAGAACATCTCTCAAGCTCTCAAGGTCATCAAACAAGCATCCATTCAAGCATTCAAGTCTTCTTCTCCATCCAATTTCTCCATTGAAGATCAAGGATTCAAGCATTCAAGCCATTGAAGGGATTTGGTTCAAGCATTCAAGATTCATCATTCAAACCCTAGATCTAGCCATCATGATGGTGTGATCTTCCTTCAAGATCCTCTTGTTCATCTTCAAGATCCATTCATTTTTCCCTCAAGGTGGATTCCAAGCATACAATCATGGAGGTTTGATTTACATTTGTTGATGTTATGTTCAAGCTTTCATATCAACATACTTGATTACATTTCAAATACAATTGCATATCTATTGAATGTCATAGCTTCATTGTTAGATCTACTTCTACTACTTTCTAACATTCTCCATTTCAATTTCAATATTAAGGTTGATTCCAAGCCAGGGTTTGACCAAGGCAAACCCCCCCAAACAAACAACAAAACCATTTTTCTTGCAGGTACAGGTGCGAAATTTTGGATCTGAGATTGGATTTGGATACCCTTTTTAGTGAACTTCCAGGATGTGCGAGCAAAGTCATAATCGACCTTCAGAATAAAAATGTAGCCTTTGACCTTTTATGAGGGTCAAAGAAGACCTCTCTTAGAATTGGAAAAGATTTATGGGTTTTGTAGATCTCGCAGTTTCGGTTCTAGATTGCAGAAATCAACAGTTTCTGAGACTATTTGATAGGGTTTTTAGCAAGTTCTTTTTCAGAGGTAAGTACCTTTATTTCTTAATTTCAACATTAGTCATTTACATTTACGTTCCATATCAATACAATTCAAATGCAAGTGTAAAATATTAGTTTTGGGGTCTCTTTTATGTGCAAACCATTGTTCTAGGACCCCATACACTATTTTATACTATACATTTTGGTGAACCCGACACACTTACCCTCCTTTCTTTTGTGGCTTTAGTTGCTCTATTGTGTTAGATTTGTGATTGATCTTTTCTTGCATTAAGATTAGGTTTATTTATGCCCTTGCATTTATATTTCAAAAATACAAAAAGTTGCAAAATTTCTTAAAAAATACAAAAACATTTACATTGCTTTGTGGAATTAGATGCCCTATTGTGTTTGATTTCCTTTTCATGCTTATAAGTTTCATTTGAATGCATTGGAATATATCTAGATGTATTTTCTATGCATTTCTTTATTGGTTATCATGTTGTACAAATTGTTTCAAATCTTTTCCAAACATTCTTCTATAACTTTTGGGATTACAGAACAACCTCCTCTTACTTTACCATTGCATGATGTTACACCTAGAAAGACTTTATCTAGTGCGTGTGATGTTGCTTTGTCCTCTTTTGGATTTCCTTGTAAGGATATATTAGAGCAAGAAGATGACTTTAATCTATCTCTCCATCATATTTCTCTTTATGGAGATGAGTTGAGGATTGATGTTAATTCTTCTCCTAATATATGTCTTTTTTATGAACCTACTTTAGAATATAATTTACCTTCTTTCCCCTCTAGGGATCCTATAATGTTCTTTATTGATAGGAATGATAATCCCCCTATTTGGGATGAACCTTTGGATTTGGATGTTGATTACTCTCTTCCTCGTGACACCATTGTGGATGATCCCTTGGATAACGACATTGATTTATCCCCTCCTTGCAAAGAAGCTTTGATACAAGAGGGTGATTTATTAATGGATGGCATATTCATACATGATGATAACTCTTTTTCTAAAACACACTCCCCTTATGCAGACATTTTAGTGAAAGAAGATGATATTATATATGCTTTACCTCCATTTGGGATTCCTTCCAGTGATGAGGCATTAGTAGAGAATGATATAAATTCCCTTAATGATCTCCCTCTTAGTGATGATCTTATGGAGAATCAAGATCTTAGCTCATCTCCTCCTAGGATGTCTTCTTTTCTTCCTTTCGGTGAATCTATTTGTAGTGTTGAGACAACTAAAATGGTTTATCCTAAACCCTTGTTGACTGTCAAAGGTTTTCCTTGCATTACAATCAAAGGTAAACCTATGGAGTCTTTCAATGATCAAGATTATATAGCTCACACTTATCATACAAGGAATAATCCTCAACCTAATCCGGTGGTTTCTACCTCTTTTCCACCTTCTCAACCTATTCTTCCTCCTCCACCTCATCTTCCTAGTAAGGAGTATGATTTGATAAACCAATTGCAAAATACCCCTACCAAGATTTCTTTATGGGAGCTTCTTCAAACTTCACCTACTTACTATGAAGACTTGCAAAAATCTCTAGCAACTCTTCCTACTCCACCTCCTAATCAAGAGAACATCAATAACTTCTTACAATGCATGCATGCTACCTTGGGTCCTCCTGAGATTGTATTTACTCAAAAGAATTTGCCTTCTAAAGAAGTTCAAAATCAGTATGATGCTCTTATGGTTGTTGTTTCTATCAATAAAAAGTATCATTCATAGGACCTTGATTGATAATGGATATGGGCTTAATGTTTGTAGCATGGACATGTTCAAAGAGATAATGCCAATCTTTCAACTATTCAACTTGATAATGTTCCTATACATGGCTTTGATAACATTGCTAAGAACACTTTAGGAATCATTACCTTACCTATCAAAGTAGGACCGGTCATCCTGAATACACCTATTCATGTTATGCCTATACCTCTCAATTATAATCTTCTTTTGGGTAGACCTTGGTTTCATGAGATGCACGTCGTTCCTTCTACCCTTCATTGTAAAGTCAAGTTTATACATAGCAACAAGATGTATTCACTTCATGCAGATGATGTGCCTAATCCTTCTCTAAATATTCAAACCCACACTGTTCCTATTCCTAATAGTAATCCTTCCTCCTCTAATGCTATCCCTGGTGATGATTGGGGAACCTTGGATTTTACTCCTAACTTTATTGGAGAGTATAAGGTTAATGATCTTGATTTTATGAAGAAACAAAGAGAGTTTGAACAATGACTTTTTACTTCTAAAAACCTTTGTAATAACTTTGTTGCTGCTTCTACCCACAATGAATCTATCAAATCTACTAAGGATGATATTGTGACTACTGAGGTTCCATTGACTCCTTCTGATATGTCTTCTCGTTATGGTCCTGGTTATCATAGTCAAGGATGTGATAAGCATAAATAGGGAATTCAAATGCCCTTACACAATGGGGGGCATGAGCATTCTTATGGATTAGGATTTAGTCCTCGACAACAAATCAATGTTAATAATATCTCAAATAACACTTCAAGACATGATGAAACTATGAAGGAATTTAACCAAGAAGTTCTTTTGTCTAAACTCCTTCATGCTAAGATGATTACTAGACCTAAACACAAAAATAAACGTAGTCCACATTTGAAGACTCTTCCTTTTTGTTTATATCATAGATTTCATGAT
This sequence comes from Chamaecyparis obtusa, assembly GCA_027943335.1. NCBI lineage: Eukaryota > Viridiplantae > Streptophyta > Pinopsida > Cupressales > Cupressaceae > Chamaecyparis > Chamaecyparis obtusa. The sequence continues at coordinate 396,593 of BSBK01006783.1, forward strand.
CACTCTACTAATGAATGTCAAGCTTTACATTATAAGATTAGGCAGCTCATTGATAGTAATGTTATTTATATATCATGTAATAATGAGTTTTATTTCAATCTTATTTGTTCTAAATAACATTTATGCTCCTATTATGGAGCTCCACATTATGTAAACAATGGTAGCCTAATACTTGGGGGCTCGTTGTCTTGCATAGTGTTGCGAGTGATATAATAGGTCCCCTTTCATCTTTGTTTCTACACTTGGGGGGCAAGGATGTCATCTCCTTTTCTGTCTTTCCGGGATTCACCTCTTTCCTTGGTTAAGCAATATTAATCTATTATGTGATATCCAATCATACATGAAAATTTTGGTTTTCATTGAGGATCTATGTCCTTGATCACAACCTATTTCATTGTTTGACATTGGGTTTCCATGGTTGATATATCTCTCACCCTGGAAACTGAATAGTGTGCTATCCCTCATAAGGGTTACTTTCTTTTCACTTCTTGCATGATATCTCTTTACATTTGTCCCTTCCATGGCCTCATAGGAGTTGTGACCTTCTTGACTTGGATTGGGTGTTGTTTGTGGATATTGTCTTGATGCTGAAGAAGGCTTTATTCTTATTCTTTTCTTTCCTTAACATGTCAAAATAGTATGTTTTTTCCATATTAAGGAGGGGGGCATATATATGGCCTCCCTTGCTCTATATTATGTATTTTCATTCTAACCTTTTGTTTTGCAACATGCTAAATCTTTCGAAGGTAACACACATAAGTTGTTAAATCTTGAGGAGATGCATTTTTCAAAATTTTCAACATGCTAAATCTTGGAAGGTAACGCACATAAGTTGCTAAATCTTGAAAAGAAACACATTCATATGCTAAATCTTCTGAAGGTAACACATAAGTTGCTAAATCTTGAGGAGACACACATTTCATATGCATAGTGATACAAGAAGGTGGATCTATGGGTATTCCAGAAGTCGTCAGGAGACACATTACAATTGCAAGCATAGTTTATGGGTGAACCTATTGGGCTCTCCCTCTAGGGTGATTCATGGTAAGGTGGGCATCTTACTAGGTGAGGTAATCACTCTTTTCCCTTTCTCTCTTTTCTGCTTTCATGCTAGTAGGAAAGGATCGTGAAGCTATGTTATTTATAGTGTTGCTCTTGTCTTTCTTATGTAATCATTTATGCTTTTATGATAGCTTTCCAAATATGATATTAGTATGAGAAATATTTCTTAGCAAGGTTTCTTATGCTAATTGATTTGGGTTGTTTATGCTAACCCTTGTTCTTTTGGCACCCTCGTGCGCATATGTTGAGTTAGAATCCTTAGCCTGGGGGATTGTGTCCCTAACTAAGTGTCATTCTATCTCATTTTGAATCCACTAGGATCTCTTCTTCCTTCTCCTTTACCTAGAGTTTACATTGAATCCATACTCTTGCTAAAGTGGGGGCTTAATGTATCATCTTATAATGGAAGCACTTCCATGTTAAGAGCATTTAGCCCTCTAAGTGAGTGGTCTGGGTCATGTCAAGAACCTTGATTCATCTCTTTACTTGGATCATACTTGTTCTCCTCATTCTTCTTCTATCTGTCCCTGATTTTCACTTCAATCTGCATTTCCTAGCATTCTAGGCCAGAATCCTGACCTGGTCAATTACAACCTCGATCCTAACTTGGTCAATTACAACCTCGATCCTGACCTGGTCAGTTACAACCTCGATCTTGACCTGGTCAGTTACAACCTTGATTCTAACCTGGTCAGTTACAACCTCAATTTTGACCCCCCTGTTCAAATTTTAATTTTCCTTGAATTCTGGGTGTCGGGTTTCGAAGATATTTGTTTTCCTACCTCAGGACCGGCCATTTTGGGTTTCAAAATGGTAAATCCTTAAATTTCATTTAATCTAGGTATATTTTCTAAAGGTTAGGACCTAATTGGGATTTAATTCTCCAAGGTGGCCCTTCTAGAGGATTGTGCCCTAGTTCACTATAAAAGGAGGTCTTCCTCTCTCATTTTTTCATCCATTATTCACATCTATCCATCAAGTTTTGTGAGAACATCTCTCAAGCTCTCAAGGTGATCAAGAAAGCATCCATTCAAGCATTCAAGTCTTCTTCTCCATCCAAGTTCTCCATTGAAGATCAAGGATTCAAGCATTCAAGCCATTGAAGGGATTTGGTTCAAGCATTCAAGATTCATCATTCAAACCCTAGATCTAGCCATCATGATGGTGTGATCTTCCTTCAAGATCCTCTTGTTCATCTTCAAGATCCATTCATTCTTCCCTCAAGGTGGATTCCAAGCATACAATCATGGAGGTTTGATTTACATTTGTTGATGTTATGTTCAAGCTTTCATATCAACATACTTGATTACATTTCAAATACAATTGCATATCTATTGAATGTCATAGCTTCATTGTTAGATCTACTTCTACTACTTGCTAGCATTCTCCATTTCAATTTCAATATTAAGGTTGATTCCAAGCCAGGGTTTGACCAAGGCAAACCCCCCCAAACAAACAACAAAAGCATTTTCTTGCAGGTACAAGTGTAGAATTTTGGATCTGAGATCAGATTCAAATACCCTTTTCGGTGAACTTTTAGGATCTGCAAACAAAGTTAGAATCAACCTTTAGAATAAAAATGTAGCCTTTAACCTTTTATGAGGGTCAAAGATGACCTCCCTTAGGATTGGAAAAGATTTTTTGATTTTGTAGATCTCACAGTTTCAGTTCAAAATGCAGAAATCAACAATTTCTGAGACTGTTTGATAGGGTTTTCAACAGGTTCTTTTCCGGAGGTAAGCACCTTTATTTCTTAATTTCAACATTAGTCATTTACATTTACTTTCTATATCAATACAATTCAAATGTAAGTGTAAAATATTAGTTTTGGGGTCTCTTTTATGTGTAAACCATTGTTCTAGGACCCCATACGCTATTTTATACTATACAATAAGTAACCCACATCATTCTAGAAAAGTCATCAACAAAGAGTATAAAATACCTTTCACCATAGTATGACTTTGTTCTTGTAGGTCCACATAGATTTTTATGTACCAGATCCAACTTTCCTTTTGATGTATATGCTTTTCTTTTATGATTGCTTCTAGTCTGCTTTCTCATAACACATTCTCTACATACAGTGTTAGATGGTTTCACAATCTTTGGTAGATCTCTTACTGCATTAGCCATACTTTCCTTCACAATGTTATCAAAATTAACATGACATAATCTCCTATGGCATAACCAACTATCATCTACCTTCACAACAAAACAATAGGCTCTAGATGTGTTTAGTTCAAATACACTACCTCTAGATTTTGAACCGACATCAATCAATTTTCCTTCCTTGCTTTTGATAAAACATTTACCATTAACAAAACTTAACTCAAAATCTTTATCCATTAACTATCCGACACTCAAAAATTTATGTTTCAGGCCTTCAACAAGTAGTACATTGTCTGTATTAGTCTTTCCATCCAGAGTAATGGATCCTACTCCTATGATAGATTTAGGGAGATTGTCCCCAAACCTCACAACACCTCCATCATAATTTACTAATTTAACAAATGTGTTCTTATCACTAGTCATATGATGAGAACAACCACTATCAATTATCCATTCAATTTTCTTGTCAACATGAGATACTAAATCATTTTCTTCATGTACTGGTTCATCTTTAATAGCAACAAATCCAATCTCCTCATAATCTAAATCATCATCATCAAGGATTCCTTCACTAGCATACTAGCATTCTCTATCTCTTTTAATCTTTGCATAATCAGGTTTGTACTTAGAAACTCTTGTAGGACATCTAGATGCAAAATGACCTACCTTATTGCATGAAAAACATTTCAAGGGTAACTTGCCTTCAAATTTTCCCTTACCTCTTTTTTCTCTTCTAGAAATCACTGCAACAAGTTCATCCATATTTCTTTCTTCTGTAATTATTTCTTCCCATTCCTCAGCATACTCACCAAGCTCTTCTTTTAGGTCTTCTTTGCTAGTGCTCAAAAGTGTAGAAAATTTCTTGTGTGCGGATGCCTTAAATGTAGATTCAACTTTAGGTACATCTTCTCCTAATTCTGTAGCTTCAAAAGTAGTTAGCTTTGCAATCAACATTTCTCTGCTAAAATTTGGAGTCAGGGGTATAGTCTCTTGAATAGACATTGCCTTGAACTTGTATACATGAGTCAATGATCTAAGGATCTTCGCAATAACTTCCTCTTCATCATAAGTACCTCCACAATTTTTGATTCCAACTACTACTTATGTGACCCTTTGAATATAGGCTCTAATTCTTTCATCCTCATTCATTTGCAACTTTTCCATCTTTGTTTTCCAATTTTGTAACTTCGCTTACTTGGTATATTTTTCTCCTTCATATAATGCTTCTAATCTATTCCAAATTTCATGTGCCAAATCTAAATCTTTAACTTCAATGAATTCACCTTCATATAGTGCGTTGATCAGTGCTTCCCTTACGACCATGTTATATGAGAATTGATGGAATATGGATGAAGTGACTGAGAGGGGGGGTGAATCAGTCAACCATAAAACATTTCATAATTATTTCTTTCCAGATCCCTTAGGATATCTTAATGAATATTATCTGTTTAACACTCGGTAAATAGATTGCAGTAACTTTGTAGATGCAAAAAGTATTAAGAAAATTATCTTTTAGATATTCATCAGCACTTGTATATGATTAAGATAACTATTAAGAACACAAGAGACACAGAATTTAATGTGGAAACCCAATATGGGAAAAGCCACCAATGTATCTAGATACTAATTTTCACTTTTCTGAAGTGATGCCCGGTTAGAAGCCAACCCGGTAAAAGGTTACAAAACACACTGTTAGGTGTGACCTTGTTAGAGGATTTAATCACCCTGCTAGGAGTGGCTTGGTAAGAGGTCTTGAGAACAATTCAATGGAATTGTCACCTTGTTAGAGGATTTACAATATGGTTGTTAAACCAACTCGGTTAAGAGATTTAGAATTCACTGTTACAATGATAAAAAGGTTACAATGAAAATGACCTGTATAATAATGCAACTGCCTTGCTAATTACAGATCTCTGTTCTGCATAAGTGTGATCCTTCCTGATCGAATATATCTTTGTCACTCCTCAAGGATATCTGATCATCCTTCACAAATTCACACACACCTTTCCTGTCTTTCTTCTATATATCTTCTGCTATAATTCTTGTTTATTTTTCACATTTGACCTTTTATTTATATGATTTTAGATTTGTCAAATCGACATTACTTAGTATAACAGTCGGCTGAATTAAGCAAACTTTATTTGCAAAGATCCTTCAAGGGCCAACAGTGCTCGGTGACCATAACTTTCTACAATCTTTCAGAGACTGAGGGAACTCGGTAAACACTGATAATCCTTTTTCTTCGATAACCGACTGAACTCGGTAAACACTAACTTTTCTTCGACAACCGACTGAACTCGGTAAACACTGCTAATTTTCTTTGATAACCGACTGAACTCGGTAAATGCTAACTTTTACTGCTAGGCAGACTGACTGAGCTCGGTAGGTACTGAATGTTGCGGACTATGACATTGTGTGACATCAAAGACAATACATAGTTTGAGTAGCAATTTTCTTCAGACAATTGTTTCCAACAATCTCCCTCTTTGGCATTGATGGCAACACAATATGTCATAGCATAAGAAATTTGAAAGAATTAGCTCGGTTCAGATTCAAATCTCCCTTTGTCAGCAAACTTCTTTTTTTTAAAAAAAAAACTCTTCCTTCTAACTATTGAAAATTTCTTGAAGTAATAGCAAAGACATAGCAAACACTCCCTCTTTGACAACACATGCCAAAGACAATTCACATATTACCGGTGTAAACTAATGTACCTCAAGTACTGATTCATATGCAATGATTCCTTGAATATGCTGCATCAACAGGTTGATTTTCAATCATGTTCTGGTTGATGCATCACTAAAACTGTATTTAGTGAGCCTCGGATAGGGGAATGACCCCTAACTTACCTCTTAGATACACAAATGCATCCTTGGGTAATGGTTTGGTGAAAATGTCTGCAATCTGCTCTTTTGTATGAATATATTCTAATCTGATTTCCTTGTCCTACACCAATTCTCTGACAAAGTGATATTTAATAGCAATGTGCTTGGTTTTGGAATGCATTACTAGATTCTTCGAAATGTTTATTGCACTACTATTGTCACAAAATATAACAACTGGCTCTTTGATTTCAACCTTCATACCTTGTAATAACTGTTTAAACCAAACAATATTTGAACAATTTATTGGAGCAGCAACATATTCTGCTTCAGCTATGGATTGAGATGTGCAATTTTGCTTTTTACTGGTCCAAGATACTAGTCTTTTTCCAAGAAAAAATGCTCCACCACTTGTACTTTTTCTATCATCAATGTTCCCTGCCCAATCAGCATCAGTAAACACTTTTAAGTCTAGATTGCCTCCAAATTTATACCACAAACCATATTCTTCAGTTCCTCTTAAGTACCTTAAGATTCTTTTGATTGCCATCATATGATTTTCTTTAGGTTTTGTTGAGAATCTAGCTACTATACCGACTGCTAAGGCAATATCAGGTCTTGTATGTACTACATAATGCAATTTTCCAATCATAGATCAGTATAAGGTCTGATCTACTTCTTTTGAATCATCATTTTTGGTAAGTTTCAGTCCAGTACACATGGGTGTACCAACTAGTTTTGAATCTTCCATACCAAACTTCTTAAGTATTTCCTTAATGTATTTAGATTGAGTAATGTATATACCATCCTTGCTTTGCTGAATTTGAAGACCAACAAAGAATTTTATTAAACCAAACATAGACATTTCAAATTCTTTGTTCATTTGCTCTGAAAATTCTTTGCACTGATCATCATTCCCTGTAAATATAGTATCATCTACAAATATTTCTGCCAATACAATTTTGTCATCCGGTCCTTCTTTAATATATAGATTGCTGTTATCATTGGCTCTTTTGAAATTAATCTGAATCAGATAGTTATGGAGTCTTTCATACCATGCTCTAGGAGCTTGTTTCAAACCATACAATGCTTTGTGTAACTTGCAGACCATGTCCTTTTTATCTGGATCAACAAAACCTTCAGGTTGTTCAATGTAGACTTCTTCATCAAGAATTCCATTGAGAAATGCAAATTTTATATCCATCTGATATACCTTAAATCCTTTGTGTGCTGCATAAGCAAGTAGAGTTCTTACACCTTCTAATCTTGCAATAGGAGCAAAAGTTTCACCATAATCTATACCTTCTTCTTGAGAATAACCTTTACATACCAATCTAGCTTTGTTTCTAGCTACTTGACCATCTTCATTCAGCTTATTCTTGAATACCCATTTTGTTCCAATTACATTCTTATCTTTAGGTCTGGGTACAAGAGTCCATGTTTTGTTCTTTTGTATTTGTTCTAATTCTTCATTCATTGCTTCAATCCAACTTTCATTTTTCAATGCATCTTTGATATTTCTAGGTTCAAAATTAGTAAGCAGACATGTACCTTTTAGCTTGCTTCTTGTCATAGTACCATCTGATTTGTTTCCAATAATTTGATCTGGTGTATGGTGTCTTCTGACATATTTGGCTAGTATAGGTTCCTTGCTTTTTGAATGAGTCATGTTGTTGTCTTCTAGGATCTCTTCTTCAGGTTGCTCGGGCTCGGTAGATATTTTCTCGGTAACTTCAGGCTGAGACTCGGTCTGAATTTCTTCCTGTGACTCGGTTTGTGACTTGGTTTGAACTTCTTCTTGTGACTCGGTTACTGTGCTAGGCTTGGTAGATATAGTTTCCTCATTGATAGTTGTGTCTGGTAATGTTTCAGGTTCAATGTAAATGAATCTTCTGTAGTTCTCAAGTTCCCTTTTGCTTTCTTCTTCAGTCTTTTCTGCAAACTCATCAAATTTTACATGTATACTTTCTATGACTTTGTGAGTAGACAAGTTCAGACATTTGTATGCCTTGCTTTTGCTAGAATATCTTAGGAATATTCTTTCATCACTTTTCACATCAAATTTATTTCTTCTGGATTCTTTTAAGATATAACACTTGCTACCAAATACTTTCATGTAACTTACATTGGGTTTATAGCCATACCATAACTCATAAGGAGTTTTGAATGTGTCTTTCTTCAATTGTACTCGGTTCAGGGTATGAACTGCAGTGCTGATAGCTTCCTTCCAGTACTTTATGGTGATGTTCTTTTCTATCATTAGAGTCCTTGCACAATCCATAATAGATCTGTTTCTTCTTTCTGCTATTCCATTCTGCTCAGGAGTTCTAGGAGCTGATACCTATCTTTTGATTCCTCTTTCAATGCAAAAGTTGTTAAATTCATGAGAGATGAATTCACCACCTCTGTCTGATCTTAAGCATTTCAATCTTTTCCCTATTTCCTTTTCCACTCTTGCCAAGTACCATTTGAACTTTTCAAATGCTTCTAAATTTTCTCTTAAATACATAACAGTCATCATTCTAGAATAATCATCAACGAAAAGAATAAAGAATTTATCTCCAGTATAGCTTTCTATTCCAATAGGTCCACATAAATCAGTATGCACAATTTCCAAAATCTCTTTAGACTGATAGTTCTTACTTTTAAAACTAGTCTTACTCATTTTGCCAATCTGACAATTCTTACATAGACCAGTATCAGGTTTCTTTAAAGTAGGAATGCCTCTTACCTTCTTGAATTTGCTTATTTTCATCATGTTATCAAAATTCACATGACATAACCTTTTGTGCCATAGCCAACTTTCTTCAATTTGAGCAATAAAACATGGATATTCACTTAGATCAAGATAAAATAAGTTACCTTTTGTTTGTTTGCCTGATCCAATGAGTTTTCCTTTTTCATCCAGCAGTCTTGCTTGACCATTCATGAATTCAACCTTGAAACTAGTGTTGATTAGTTGTGCTACACTTAGAAGATTATGTTTTAGTCCTTCAACCCAATAAGCATTATCACATATGAGTTCTTTGGTTAATGAGATTCTTCCTTTTCCTTTTATACAACAAGGTTCATTGTTTCCAAATCTTACATTGCCACTATCACAGTCTTCTAGATATTCAAATTTTGTCTTGTCACCAGTCATGTGGTGTGAACATCCACTGTCTATTATCCATATATCATCTTTGCTTATATGAGAAATAAGTGCCATCTTATCTTCATCATCATCAGATTCATCTTTTATAGCAATAAAGACAATTTCTTCTTCACTATCATCAGAATCTTTAGCCATAAAACATGTTTTCTTACCTTTATCCTTGAATGATTTGAAATTCTTTTTGCCATAGTACTTGTGACCTCTCTTCTCTTCCTTGACCTACTTGTTTGGGCACCTAGCTGCAATATGTCCAATTTCTTCACATGAAAAATAGATTAAAGGAGTTTTACCTTTATATTTACCTTTCCCTTTAGAGTACTTCTTTGCAAGTAATGCTTCTACAATTTCAAGATCACTATCAGAACTTTCTTCTGATACTTCTTCACTTTCTGACTGAACTTCTTTTATTTTCTTGTTCTTCTTTAGTGAAACCTTGGCCTCAAATGCTAACTCAATTTTTTGGAACTTGGAACATAGTTGTCATAGTTGTCTAATTCAAAGGCTGTCAATCTTCCAACTAAAGCATCCAAAGTTATATTGTGGTTTGTTTCACATCTTCTTTCTTGAATAGCTGATACTCTTATTGCATAGATAGGGAGTAGGGTTTTGAGTACCTTGCTTATAATAGTTTCATGAGAGATTGTTCCTCCAGAAGCTCTAATTGCACTAACACTTGCTTTGATTCTTTCAACATATTTTGCAATGTTTTCATCTTCTTTCATATTCATCTTGTCAAACTGTCCTCTTAGGCTTTTTGCTTTGGCTCTTTTCACATTTGCATCACCACCATATATTTTCTTCAGTGTCATCCACATTTCATATGCAGTAGTGCATTCTTTAATATCATCAAATTCTTCATAGATGAGAGCTGATGCAATGTCTATCATCATGGTGTTATGATTCTTTTTCTCTGTAATATTTCCAACAGTTAATGCGCCAGTAGGAACTGTGTATTCTTCATCAATGTATTTGCATCCTAAATCACCAATGGAAGCTAGATGAAGTCTCATGAGACCTTGCCATGCTAAAAAGTTATCTCTATTGAGCTTTGGAATTTCCCTCTTGTAAGACATCTTGATCTTTAGCTTAGGTCCTTGAAACCCTTCCTGCAAGCACCAAAAGCTTTGATACCAATTGATGGAATATGGATGAAGTGACTGAGAGGGGGGGTGAATCAGTCAACCATAAAACATTTCATAATTATTTCTTTCCAGATCCCTTAGGATATCTTAATGAATATTATCTGTTTAACACTCGGTAAATATATTGCAGTAACTTTGTAGATGTAGAAAGTATTAGCAAAATTATCTTTTAGATATTCATCAACACTTGTATATGATTAAGATAACTATTAAGAACACAAGAGACATAGAATTTAACGTGGAAACCCAATATGGGAAAAACCACAAATGTATCTAGATACTGATTTTCACTTTTCTGAAGTGATGCCCAATTAGAAGCCAACCCGGTAAAAGGTTACAAAACACACTGTTAGGTGTGACCTTGTTAGAGGATTTAATCACCCTGCTAGGAGTGGCCTGGTAAGAGGTCTTGAGAACAATTCAATGGAATTGTCACCTTGTTAGAGGATTTACAATATGGTTGTTAAACCAACTGAGTTAAGAGATTTAGAATTCACTGTTACAATGATAAAAAGGTAACAATGAAAATGACCTGTATAATAATGCAACTGCCTTGCTGATTACAGATCTCTGTTCTGCATAAGTGTGATCCTTCTTGATCGAATATATCTCTGTCGCTCCTCAAGGATATCTGATCATCCTTCACAAATTCGCACACACCTTTCCTGTCTTTCTTCTATATATCTTCTGCTATAATTCTTGTTTATTTTTCACATTTGACCTTTTATTTATATGATTTTAGATTTGCCAAATCGACATTACTTAGTATAACAATCGGCTGAATTAAGAAAACTTTATTTGCAAAGATCCTTCAAGGGCCGACAGTGCTCAATGACCATAACTTTCTACAATCTTTCAGAGACCGAGGGAACTCGGTAAACACTGATAATCCTTTTTCTTCGATAACCAACTAAACTTGGTAAACACTAACTTTTCTTCGACAACCGACTGAACTCGGTAAACACTGCTAATTTTCTTTGATAACCGACTGAACTCGGTAAACACTGCTGATTTTCTTTGATAACTGACTGAACTCGATAAACACTAAATTTTCTTTGATAACTGACTAAACTCGGTAAATGCTAACTTTTACTGCCAGGCAGACCGACTGAGCTCGGTAGGTACTGAATGTTGCAAACTATGACATTGTGTGACATTAAAGACAATACATAGTTTGAGTAGAAATTTTCTTCAGACAATTATTTCCAACAGAGAATAACTTCTTTTCATCATCAGTAGCAGATGGAAAATCATTCTCAATCTTTAGGGCTACCTTCTTCTTTGTAATCATCCAAGTGTCCATGCCTAAACACAACAAGTGTGTTCACATCTTGTTCTTCCAACTGTCAAAGTTCTTAGGATCAAATTTAAGACCATCCTTCCTATAGAGTGCCATCTCCAAGATCACCTCAAGTTTTTTAAGCTTTCTCTATGAGGACCACAAGCTCTGATACTAATTGTTAGGAATAATAGTCCATGATACAACTAAGAGGGGGGGTGAATCAGTTGTATAATAGAATATTAAACATTAAACTTTAAGCTCCACAAAATTAGATCTAATGAACACAATGAATGCCAACATAATAACACAATATTTTGGTTTCGAGGAAACCTTGTTAAAGGTAAAAACCCCAGTGGGAATTAGCACCCACAAATGATGTATTGAGAGTATATTTATCCTTGTTAGAAGATATAGCCTTGTTAGGAGCTTATTGCAACATTATAGTACATCATACTTGTTAGAGGACAAACTATGTTAGGAGTCAAGAACAAAAGAGAGGGCTCACTGCCCAAAGAAGGTTAAATCCACCTTCAAAACTCACTTGTTCGCAACAGGTGTATATAAAAAAATACACAATCTTTTGAACTGTTTACTAGCAACTATCTTTGCTTGATTAGTTCCAATGAAGTCCACTAGTAAACCTCTACTCTACATACAGAAGACACAAGCTCATAGCTTTCACAACCTCTTTATATCACATACATTCCATCCATATATTTTTCAAAGAAAAGACTCTATATATATACCTTATGATTAGGTTAGCCCATGAGACTTTCCTAATTACAAACAATTACATAAACCCTTGCTAAGATACACATGGTATCTAGGACAAGTCTACAATGATTACATTACAATAATTAAGGACCGACATCCTTAATTTATGCTCACCAAACAAAACACACACTTCATTTCCTGAGTCAACTTCAAAATAAACCATATCCAAAGCACACACCATAGATGACATCACCAATCAATCTATACCTTATGTTGACCAATGAACATCCTTCAGTACCCTTTCTATCATCCTTCAAGCTCGCATACCCTAAATCCAAGTCCTCTGAAAGATATACCAAAAACTCAGAGACTAACTATGTCAATTCTCACTGTCACAGTCCAGTGACCAGTCTTCATTAAAACATTTGTATCTCTCTCAACATGAAACATCTAATGATGCAATCTCAGATATAAGATCACAACATCCACCTAAACTCTCATCTAACTTTGTGGTGTCTGAAACATTTGTATAATGTTTGTACACTTGTGATTACTAGTCTGATTCCCTCACATAAACATATGTTGACATCAGTGATAAAACACAAATGACAACATTATGAATGCCCATTTAGTAACATAGTGATTAAACATATTAAATGTCTCAATCACCTCTTTATGCATTAGCAATATCCAACAATCTTGTCTAGGAGGTTACCTTAGGTTGTCTTGCACTTTGCTAGAGGCTATCTTTCTGGTTAAATCCTTGTCTCATGCTCACTCAAGAAGGAGTTTTTTTTGTTCATGATCAGTTATGGGGAAGATGAGGCCTTTTTACAACACTTTGGAGCCTAGTTGGAGGTGTTTTGGAGTTACCTATTAGTTACCATCACTTTGAGGGCCTTTTCCAGTAGTTGACACTTCAATTTCTAGCATTTCTATCTCTATTTTAGTGTGATTTATTCTCACATCCGACCCCCACAATTTTTGCATTTTTTTTAGAGGATCTTGAGGAGTTTTGGGGTAGTTTTCAGTGGCACTTCAATTGGGCATGGCTTGGTGGAGTTTGTGGATAAGTGGGCCTTGAGTTTCTGATAGTTTAGCTCTCAATTTTAAGGGGTTTTATCATGCATCTGACCTTTTGATTCTATGGCCTATTTGTTATATTTTCACCTCATTTTAAGGGGTTTTTCTTTTGGCTCTAATTTTTGCACATTGCAAAATTTTGAGCAAATTGTATGAGCACTTTGTAGCAAATAATTTTTCAGCATTGATTATATAGATACAATGGTTCCTTCTCATTGATTCTAGTGCAATATTGTGGATTTTTTGCTTTTATGTTGTGTTTATCCTTCATTCAAGCTGCATTCCTTATTGCATATTCAAATCTCAATTCTTGTTATTGTAGGTCTTTGTTTGTGTCCTTATTCTTTTGCAGAAAATTGGTGAAGCCTAAGTTTCCCTTTCAAAACAAAAGATTCCAGGTCTTTGCATAGAATCATTTTTGTAATTTCATGTTGTCTAAGTATTGAGAATCATTAGTATCTTTAATAATTCATGTTGATTTAATTGAATTTGCATACAAATAACTGATGTATCACCTCATTTAGGTTTTAAGTATTCATATTTTCTTATCCCTTTCCCCATATGCATTTTTTAGTTTTAGGTGAACACTACTAGGAACTGATGTTTATTCTGAAGATTTTTCTCTCATTTTAGGACAACCCACCACCCGAGAGAGTTTCCATGTTTCAACAGGATAGCTAGATTTCACATCAAGCTATAGGCACAATCCTGATTGACAACAAGGCCATTGAGAAATGGGATGTCCTTGTTAACCTTTGGAGGAGGATGTTTCTATTAAATTGAAGAAGCACCTTAGAATAAAGTAAATATTGTGGAAACTTATCTTCAACACAAAGGGCATGATGACTCCTTATAAGAGGAGCTGGTCAAAACAAAAATAGAATTGACTAGAATCAAAGGTATCTTTACCTTAGAACACAAGGAAGAGAATATGGTTAAAATGGAACAATGCTTGAAAATTATTCCTAGGAAATTTTATGATGAGGATGCTTTAATGTTGTTTAGAGAGTTTTCTATTGACTAAATTGAAACCACAATTAATTTCCTTGCTAATGATAAGTCCCCAGGCTTGGATAGGTTACCTACATAATTCTACAAAGAAAACATTGGGTGGATTGGGCATGAGTTAGCGGTTGTCTACAATGAAGGATTTCATAGAGGCACACTTGGACATTATTAGTTCCAAAATTTTCACTGGAAAACCAAAGTCCTAAAAAAATAAGCAATTATGGAATAACATGGGAACAACCTTAAGTTTTTGGGTAAACCTATTTCAAATGGTTAAACCTCCAGGTTCTAGGTCAGTTCCTATTTTGATGTTATATGATGAATCCCCTAGCCTAATGAAAACTGGAAACTTGATGGGGAAAAGGGAAAGAAGGATGAGAAAAATGCAAAATATGCTTTAAATAAATAAGGTGATGCACCAATTTAAAGATAGAATTTGATGTCTTCTTTCAATGCACAATAAGACCACCTACATCAAAATGAAATAGATACTACCCCCAATGGAAATTTTTATACACATAATTATTTCACAAGAAGACTTAAGAAGAATAGTATTAGAGGAAATTTATCACTTCTAATATTTTTTAGATAAATTGTACACCTTATGACATTTGCATAACATTCACTAGCTTTCAAAGATGCAAAAATGAGACAAAATTTTTAAGGCTTCAGAAATGAAATACATAAAAATGATATCAATCACAAGTTACACACAAAGAAAACTTCCAGATAGATCAAAACCTGTTGTATTATGCTCTCAAAGGAACATGAAACATCAACTCCAATATGAACAATCTTAGGAAAAGTGTGCAAAGGACAAAAATATGTCTCAATAGCTTCAACTTTCTCCCAAAAAACTCCTCTATAACAAAGAAGGGGGAAGAACATATACACACTCAATCTCCCTCTTCAAAACCCACCAAAACAGGAACTAAATTTTGAATCAAGGGGTCGGATTTGGTAAAAGGACTAAAAATAAGGACCTCAAACCCATCAAAAACTCATTCAAAATCAAGAAACAATCACTAGATAACCCGGATAGAAACAAGAATCCTTAAAAATAGGACTCTAGAAGCTCCAAAAAGGTGTCCACATGATCTGAAACTCCTTCTCCAACAAACACATATGATGACCACTAAAATTTTACCCCTAAAAAGACTCAAGGAAGTTCCTAAACTTTCTCTAGATGTCAGAAGACTTCCTCCATCTTCCTAAATGCTCTCAAGTCTATTAATTTCTCTGATTATGTCATTAAGACTTAGCAATTTTAGCACATGCTATATCATTGCATTTTATTTAAATTTTTATTAAATAGTTTATAAAGTACTATTTAATAAAAATTAATTAAAATTTTTATGATTGATGCAAATGCCTATAAGTAATAATAACAACATAATTAATTTCAAAACTTATCTTTAATATTCATTTATACTAAGTAATAACTAAAAATTTAATTAACAAATATAAATATAAATTTATATTTGTTAAGTAAGCAACTTATTGTCACTTAATATAAATAAATTGAAAGTTAAGTTTTGAAATTAACTATCATACTACTATCACTTAATAAAAAAAAGCATTTTACAAAGACAAAGGGTATTAACCTTTAAATCACTGGGAGCATATAAGTTGATGGACTTATAAAATGGAATTAAAATCCCAGAAAAGTCTACCACATATTAGGGATTTGACCCTAAAATGACTCATTCATTTTATTTGAGACTTAGACAAATTCAAGAACTGTGGCAGACTTTTGAAACCCTAAGTATTACACTGTTAATCATGGTAAAACTTATAGATTTTAGCAGATCTACTGGCACATATGAGCATATCTGAAGTTCTCAACAAGGATTTCAGTCTGGCCACCATTATTGGAGTTTTATCTTGAAGGTATGAAGTGAAAACCTCAAACCTAATAGCTTTAGTGAGGTTATTTTGTAAAAATGTATGTTTTTTTCTTGTCAGTTTTTATGTGCAGGCTTTTCTGTGTTGGTTCTCGACCTATTAAAAAAACCATATACGATGCTTTCATTTTCTAGGTATTTGGTTGTGACTTCAAGGGTTTATACTCTGTAGCTATTGTTCAAACTCTTGCACATAAATTTTGTCATTTTCCTCTCTTTCTGTGTAGCTACATCTTTGAAAATTTCTACCATCAATATATTCTATCTAAGAGGTTTCCAAGTTTTTCTCTTTTCCTTTCCTTAGCTACCTCAAGTATTCTTGCCTCCAATATTCTTTGGAGATTTAGTTCATTTACTTTAATTATTGCATTAATTGCTTCTTGCCTAGCCAAATTGTACATACCTAGAGTATGTTTGAGCTCAAGCTTCAATATTTCTAGCTCAAACATTATATTTTTCTGGCCCTATGAGAAATTCCTTCATTTGGATATTTGATGTAGACACCATTTTGAACTCTGAGGAGCTTCCCTCTTCTCATTTTGATGTATACTAGTTTTGATATGCTACATATCATATTTTGGCCATTTATGTCTGAGAGAGCTTGATTTATCTGTGATGGTAGAGAAAGAAAGCTAAATAAAGTTGAAACTTTTGATGTTGACTTGACTACTCCTATATAATTGCTAGAGATTATATTTGAGAAAAAGATGGAAACATTGTAGGAATCTTCAATGCTACCACTTGTGAATAATGTGGAAGAAGCTAACTGAACTAAAGTGATTTTGCCTTTTGCTATGACATATAGAGTATATAAATTTGGAGCACTCTTTGCTACACTGGTTGGAACATCAACACCCTTTAATCTCCTTGTGATTGCATTTAGGAATGATCTAATTAGTGTACTTTAACATCGTTATCCTAATTTTGAACATGACCATTTTTAGCTAAAAATATCTTTAGCATGCTCAATTGCACTTCTTAGAATGTGATTTTCAGTTGAGGCACTGCTGCCTGTAGCTATTTTTGGACTCCTGTAGCACTAGGTTATCTGATATCACATTCCTTCATTGCTGATTTGGTTCTTGTAGCATTTGATCATATTAAATATTGTAACTTAACACTCTTTTATTAAAACAAAAGGTTTCACACAAGTGTATGTCCCTTTAATGTTTCATCTGATTGTAGTTTAGCTGCAAAGTTTATACACATACTTAGTTTCTAGAAAGAAAAAGATTTCACATAAAATATATATGTCCCTCTAATACTTCATTTCTACTTAGTATGATTATATGCATTCTTTTGATATGTTCTTATAATGTTCTAACTCTAAGAGTTATGTCAAGCTCATACCCTTAAAGGAGCCTTGGTGAGGGGAACATACCAATCAGAGTTAGAACCCATCTGCACATGAAAAAAATGTGTTAGCAATAAAAATTCTTGATGATAATGATGATCTCTTTTCTTTTCCTGATCTTGGTCTTTGACTGTTCCTATTCAAACACAGATTATGGCTGAATAGTGTACATCTATAAGGATGAAATGTAAGGAAACCAGTCATTGTTTAGATCCTATGGATCTAACCCATATCTTCTTTCATTTTTTCAGAACTTGGACACTTGGAGGCTGGGAGATGGGCACTTCGAACCTACTGTAGACCTACCAACCATTCACAATAGGCAATGGTTGGTTCCCTTCCTATTCCTTGTTCATGCATTTACATTATTTAGTTTTCACATGCTCTTTATTTGCATAGGAATAGTGAGGACCACTCTCACAGTCTTGTGTTAGAGATGTACTTATATTCACCAGATTACATTTCATTCTTTATCAATTGCATAAAGATGTAAATCCTTGTATTTAATATAATTTGAAAGATATATTCTTTTCTTTGTACTTTTAATATTTTATAGATAAGTGGACATAATAACTTATGACTCTAAAGAATTGTACCTCATATAGGATGCTTTCTTTCACCACTAAATTGTAGCAAGGTGTAAAAATTTAGTAATAGACATAACATCAATTAGGGGGTTATTAAACTCCTCCCTAATGGGGGAGATAAAACATTGGTCAATAATTGGAGACCAATTACTCTTCTGAATTTGTTTTATAAGATCATTTCCAAGACCCTTTCTAGCAAAGTTTTAGGTGTATTGGGGAAGATCATCTTTGTCACTTAAACTAGATTTATAACAGGGAGATACATTCTAGAAAACATGATAACTATTTGGAAAGCTATGCATTAGGCTAAAGAAGATGGTCAGAATATAGCAATGATGTTATTAGACTTTGAAAATGCATATTATAGAATTGAGTGGCCCTTTGTGATTGGTATGATGAAGGCCTTTGGTTTTCCTCCATTATTTTTTAAATAGATTGGAATATTATTTCAAGACTCTTCCATAGTTATAGATGTTAATGGATGCTTACCTGAACCTATTCAGCTCCAGAGATCGATTAGGTAGGGATGCCCCATTGTACCTACTCTATTTATTATTGTAGTTGATACACTATTGAGGCTAATTTAGACAATGTGTTGATAAGGCTAGAATTATTTTATTTGGCATCTTATGCTAAGGTGTCAACTTAGAAATCTATTGTGATTGGTTGGACTGAGAATCCTCTAGAATGGCTTGCTAGAAAAGTTTGGGGTTAGTTTGGACCATCCAAAGTGGTAAGGTATCTTGGGATCCCTTTTGTTATTTCCCCTTGTTTGAAAGATATGTGGGAATATATATTTGCTAAATTTGAAAAGAAGCATCTCAAATGAAAGACACATCTCCTATCATTGGTAGGGAGGGTGCAATTTGTACACAAGTCTTATCTTCTCATGCTATATACTATTCTTCTACATGGTTATTTTCTAACTACTAGGTTAATAAACTAGAGAGAATATTTAGGGATTTTTTATGGTTAGATGGTTAGGAAAATAGGAAGAGAAACAAAATGTCCTAAGACTGGTGTTTCACTCCTAAAGAACATGGATGATTGATTCTTTAGGACCTCAAAACCCATGGTATTACTCTGGTTGCTAAATGGTGTTAGAATAACAATGTCCTAATCAAATGAGAGGGGGGGGGGGGGGGGTGAATCAATTGATGCAAACTTATTAAACTTAATTCCAAATAGAAACCTTATGCACAATGCAAAAAAACCATAACACATGAGAACACAATAACACCAATATTTGTTTTCGAGGAAAATCCTGTTAAGGGAAAAACACCAGTGGAGATGGTACCCATAAATCAGTGCACTATAAGTATAATAACCCAACAAAGAGTTATAGCCCTATTAGGAGATGATTAAGTATAATAGTATAGTCCTTGTTAG
Source organism: Chamaecyparis obtusa (assembly GCA_027943335.1). NCBI lineage: Eukaryota > Viridiplantae > Streptophyta > Pinopsida > Cupressales > Cupressaceae > Chamaecyparis > Chamaecyparis obtusa. The sequence goes on from BSBK01006783.1 coordinate 416,200, forward strand.
AGGACATACCCTGTTAGGAGTCATAAACCTATTAAAGGTTTATTACAAATGGCTCACAACCTAGTCACTTGATTAAAGGAAGGTTCAATCTACCTTCAGGATTCACTATCCAAAGATCTAAAAGATTTACAATAACATTATTTGAACTAACTTCCAAAACTAACCTCTTCAAAGATAGTCCCTTCCTTGTGCCTCAATGCACAACCTCTTCTCTACATCAACATTCCTTGAAACTCACAAGCTCACACCTCTTCCACATACAATCATAAGGAAAGACTTCCTTATATACAAGTTACATTCATAATTCATGGGTCAGCCAATTATAGGACCTCTCCCATAAAACAATGCATAGACCCTTGCAAAGATACACATGACATCCTTAACAATATTACAAAAATTATAAATCATGAAATAGTTGGCCACCACATTAATCCATGCATAATTATTGAAGAACACGCTACCACTCTTGGGTCAGCTTCCAAATAGATCTTTGCTAAGGTACATTCCATATATGATGTCACCAATCACACTAGTACTCTATGATCACATAGTAGACTCTCCCATGTGCATTATGTCATTCCCCAAGCTCACAAGTTTTGATTCATCTTCACACTAAAGTTATGCTACAACTATTGATACCAACTCTATGAGTTTCTTAGTCACTGGACTTGTAACCAGTCTTTGTCAATTCACCCGTAACTAGAGAAACTGGGCATATAAACATATGTAAACATAACCACAAATAGTAAACATGTTGTACTACACAAGTCTTAGTTCACAAGAACTAAGTCTCCATTGATTGTCTATAAAATTCTCTGCAAACTATCTATCCATTCTGTTTGAAACTTCAGGATTCTCTTCTTGAAACATATGTTGACATCAATGAAAAAATAATGAATTTCAACAACATAGGCTTCAACAAGTCCAAATATCTTCCCCTTTGGAATGGATGGAAACATATGTGAAAAATGATCAATCCAAAAAGTAGTCTTTCTTGACAACCTTCTTCAAGGGTCCCCCTAAACCAATAAGGGTTTTTCACCTTAGCCCTCAAAAAATGATACTTAATTGAAATATGATTTTTTTTTAGTGCATCACCAAATTATTTGACATATTCATTGTATTTGTGTTATCACAATGTATGAGTACTATTGCGCCAAGGTTTACACCAATGTCCTTCAACATCCATTTCATCCAGGAAATATGTGTGCGATTAATTAGAGCAGTGACATATTCTGATTCAATTGTTGATTGAGCTATATAATCTTTCTTCTTGATTAACTAAGAAACTAACCTCTTCCCAAGAAAAAAGGCTCCTCCACCCGTTCTCTTCTTGCCATCTACACTATCTACCGAATCTACATTAGTATATGCTTCTAATGCAAAGTCTTTTGATCTATCATACCATAGGCCAAGATCAATTGTGCCCTTTAGGTATCTAAATATCCTTTTGACTACAACAAGATGTTTCCTTTGGATCTGCCTAAAATATAGAAACAATTCCAACTGCACTTGCTATATCAGGTCTAGTATGTGTCAAATAGTGAAGATCTCCTATCATAGATCTATATTCTATCTTAGGTACACCTTTTGTCTCATCTGAAGTAGACAACTTATTCCCTATTACCATGGGAGTTCCAACTAGTTTACTATCATTGATACCAAATTTCTTTAGCAACTCCTTAAGATACTTGGTTTGAGATATGAAAATCCCATTCTTTCTCTGACTTATTTGTAGTCCTAGGAAGAGCTTTATCTCCTCTATCATAGACATCTCAAATTCACTCTTCATTTCTTGTGAAAACTTCTTACTCATAGAATCATGACCTCCAAATATAATGTCATAAAAAAAGGCTTCTACTATCAAAATGCCTCCTATTACTAATTTTCACTATGCTTGTTCTAATTGGCAGGGCTATTATCAACCCTTATTTTTTGGTGAAAGAAGTTCATTTTTAATTGATTAATTTACTTGTTATAATCAAGCAGAGTCAATTATCAAATTGTTTTCTCATTTCTAAAAGTTGCTGGTACATTTCTAGTTTCTCGGAAAGAGTTCAAAAATTTAATTTTTGTTGTTCTAAACTATCAAAAGATTTGGATTTTAGAAAAGTAAAAGTTCTTAAGTTCATAAAGAAAGGAAATTTTTGTTTATTTAAAATAACAAAAGTGCAGCAATTAAAGTGGTCCACACAAGCAGTGGTTTCTCTAAAAACTACAAGCTGAAAGTGCATTTTAAGATAAATAAGAGCTCTTCTATCAATAAAGAGAGATACAAGTATGAAAATGCATTCATCATGAAACTACACAACTCATGGCTTAGGCTAATGCAAGCAAGCATGGTGAATTTGAATAATTGGTCGAATTCATGACTAAAACTTTCATCATTCTTTTTTCATCAAATTTTCTACGTATTTCTTATTGGTCAAAATTTTGACCATAATATTGGTCGAAATTTTGACTACAGCTCTTGCTTGAAACTGGAAGAATCACCATCATTTTTTTTGTTCAATGGTCTCAATTTTGACCATTGCATGGTCTCGATTTTGACCATTGCATTGGTCGAATCTATGGCAGTGTCATCGATTTTTTTGGTCCAATGGTCAAAATTGAGACCATACTATCATCGAATTGTTTTGTCCAATGGTCGAAATTGAGACCAATGCTAAAAAAATTTTTTTAAAAAATGTCTATTAAAAAGTGGTATTGGTGTCTTATTTACAATAATTATTAATTAATTAAAAATTAGAAAACTAAAGAGGACAAAATTCCAATTCCAATTTGTTGGATGGACACAAACATGGAATTGACATTATCTAGAATTAGATAATGCCAATTCCAGTCTAATTCCAGCCCCCAAACAGGCCCTTAGTATTTTTTCAAACTTTCTTTATATATTTTACATTTTAGTTTGTTGGATAGCCACTACCCACAAATTATGGGACCATTAACCTTGGCAACATCTAAATCATAAACTAAAACACATATCTTACCAAGGGGGACACTTAGTTTTTTTGAAAGAGTCTTATTTAACAGCTAAGTTAAATAAGGAATGATTTTGTTACTAGCTTGTGAAAGTGTGTATTGGTTATATAGTAATTAAAATATAAATATAGTAATATAATTTTAAATATATATTAATGATATTAAAAGTAATAATTAAAATTATGATGATCAAAGTCATAATTAAAAAATACAAGAAATAAGGAAATATCAAAGATATGAGATTTCAACATCAATAATCCTCTCAGAACCAGTGAGCATCTTAGCATAAATCTAGCAGACAACGTTGAAGATAACTATCAGTGATTAATAATATTAAACATGCATATTGGTCAGCGTACAACAGTATTACTATTATTGACATACATTTGTGTGGGATCTAAATATTTCTGACAAATAACAATATTATGCAAACCTTTCATACTGGTGCTCATGGAATATTTATAACGGCATTTATTCTCCTACGACACTTAGAAGGCAATCAACTTATACTCTCTTCCCTATTTTATTTGCTACTAATAATTATTGGCAAGGTTATGTTATGACATCAAAATACTTGATTAAGGAATGAAAACAATATCGTGTGTGATAGTATATTCCCAGCCTTGTGAGTATTATCGAAACCAACCTGGGAGTTCTATTTGGTTCAATTTTTCTCTAAGATGGCCCCTAGATAGAATAACATCATTAAATATCAAAATCTACATATTATATTCACCTATGGTGGATAGATATATAGTTCTGTGTAGGAAGGAAGCATATACATAGCTGTTTGAAGAAAGAATGAGCAGTCCCAGCTGAAGAAGGAATGGTGCCAGTAGAAGAAGGGACTCATCATGATAATTCATTGTAACTACCATTTGAGAACCAATCAAATAATAAGAATATCGGATTCAAGCAGGTCAATCACCAATACCAAAAAATACATTCATTGATTGCATTCAATCATGGAAGAGCATACACCCAAGTAGTGATTAAAATAACACAGTCAGCAGTCAAACAAAACCAAATAAGAGTAATTACATAAAGTCGACAAACCAAACAATAAATAGAACCACATATCATAATAGATATTCAAATTGCCATTTCCAGAACTTAAGGTTATATTCATGGCATCTATCATTTGAAGCTTTCCTGATATAAGACAATATTAGCTCTTCTTGTCAAATTGATATCATAACGGATTTTTAAGGAGTAACCTATCATTTGTTACGATTATCAATCTTACTAGTTGATCCATCAAGCCATTGCTATAAATTTATATCATGGAAGAATAGGCTGACAGGTATTTAAACCAAATTAAATATCAATTTATTAATTAGTAATAAAGGAATCGTGTACCAATTTTTTAATAGAAGAAGCCCCTTGCAATTGAATAAAAGAAATCAGTCCCAAACCTTATAGGACTAGAAGGGGGACATTAGACTACCTCATACCCCATTGCCTTGAGTGAGAGACTCTCCACACATATGTATTGACAAGATGGCTTTCTGTTAGGATGGTACGAGTGTGGATGAAAATTTCTCCGCTAGCATTAAAAATGTAGAATCAAATGGGTGTGATGAAGATAGTAGAGGAGAAAAAAAAGTGCAAAGAAGCTCTTCGAGAGGAAGGATCAAAAGAACTATCTAAGAATGCAACATTTGCAATGGCACTTAGAGGAAACAATATGAGCCTTTCATAGAAAATGGAGGGGGAAGTGACAAGGTCCAAGCCTATGGAGGTAAGAATCCTCTGGTCCCTAGAGTTTGAGACTAGTTTCCTAATGAGGAAATGTCTCTTGCTTTGAAAAAAGAAGAGTTTGGCCTAAAAAATGTGGTTATTTTTTTTCCTTGTTTGGACACAAATCCCCTTGTTGCGAGGAAGTTTTTTGACAATTGGATTAACACCATATGGCAAAACAAGCTTGGAACCTGTCTCCTTTTGTCACATGATTCAAAGAGGTCTTCTTCCTAGTGATGATGAAGACTATACTTATCACTCCAATCTTCTTTCTAGTGATGATGAAGACTACACTTATCACTCCAAACTTCTTCCTAATGATGATGAAGTGATGGAAATGGATGATGCAAGCAAGAACTTGGAGAAAAAAGCTAATCAAGACAATCGAGTAATCAACTTACTAACCAAACTTCAAGCTCTACTTTTGAAACTAGTCTTTAACACTTAACAACAAATACCAATGAGATGAAAACAACTAAGAGAAAAGCTAAGATAGGCCACTCACTGTTTATGAAAGCACTCTATTCTTGCAAAGAAATCTGAATGTGGATGCCTTTGGCTTGATGGATCCTCCTCTTTCAACTTTTCGGATTTGTACACCCTCTATGAAATTTTGAATGGTATCTTGATGCAATTTCCTTGTCGAACAAAATTTGATGCCCTCAACCTTGCCAAAAATCCAAACTTCACACCACAATCCTCTACTTGTCAAAAAATTCTAAGAATAAGGCCTTCAAATATGGATCCAATCTTCTTTTCAAACCGCCTCAAAATTCTAGAAAATGAAGCTTCAATCAACCCTTCACCCCTTGAGAATTCTGAGAATGATATTCTAACTTGCCAAGCTCTCCATCTTGGAATTCTGGAGACGAAATCTCAATCTCTGATTTTCGGATTTGGCAATAATTCTGAAAAAAAATGTCTTCAAAAATCAAATTTAAGGGATGGAAAGAGTGGAAAAAGGCTCCCAAATCATCCTTAACAAAACTCTGCTCTTTCCTCTTGCAAAAACATTGATTTTAGGGCCCAAAACTGCCCTCTAAACACCTCTAAATGCCTTTGAATCTACCCAGATTGTCACCCCAGCAAAAGACGTCACCTCCAAATGTGAATCGCTGCCAATAAAGTGACTAAGATTGCCGAAAATAGATGAAAAAAATCGCTGCCAAGCCCTCTAATTTTCGCACTTAATTGCAGAGCAGAGAACCGAAAATGTTTTGTGAGGAAATGAAGGAGGAGTCTCCTTATTTATACTTGCCTCTAGGGTCTATTTAGGGGGCTGACCAGACCTACGAATTGCAAAAAAATAAATAAATTAATTGCCCAAAACATGGCCGACTTTGGCTAAAAACAATAAATTAAAAAAAAATTTAAAAAAAGACTTTCAAATCAGTTTCGAAATTATAAAATGCTGGAACCTATTTTGAATTTCAATGCCAAATTTTGATCACAATCTCCTAAATTTGTTAAAATGCCTCCAATAGATTTTGAAAATGCCAAAAGGATGGTTTTGAAAATTGAAAATAAGAATGTCATTTCCAGATTTAAATCATTTCATTATCCAACCAATCAATCTAGGAGATCAAAAATTGTCTTCAATATTTGCACATTGATTCAAAATGAAACATTGCTCAATGGAAATTTTTAATTTGATGCATGGAATTTGGAAAACAAATACTCTGATTTTCAAAAATCATCCCAAATTAACCATTAAAAGCAAAAATAAAAAATTCATGATGATATTTGCAAAATGATTTTCAATACAATTGAATTGCCCTATGAATATTTTAGTTTTGCTGCATGAGGGTTTCAAAGACAAAAGAAATCTCAGATTTAGCAATCATTAATTTCCAATTAGCAACCAAAACAAAATCAAAAATTCGTGCCTTCTCTTTTCAGATTGCCATGAAAACCTTATTACCTCAATCGCTCTCCAAAATTTCAAATTTCTTTGGCATAAGAATTTTTGAACTTTAAAAGAGAATCAGATTTAGCAATTTGTTAATCCAATTAGCACAAAGAAAATTGAAATTCCATGATATTTGCAAGTTGCCACGAACAAAAAAATTTCATTGCCTTGTGAAAAAAAATTCGTCAATTTGTAATTGAAACCACATCATCATTTCATCAAAATTTTCAAAAAATCATCTCCATATTGCAAATCAAAGCTCAAATTTTAAAATGGGGGTCCCCAAGAATTGGGGCAATATTGTGAAACCTCACAATAGTATTCCTAGTGCAGTTTGGATAGTTAAAAAGAGTGTAAACGATGAGTTTGATGCATACATTGTTGTCTCCTTTGCCAATGCCACTCTGGTGTTGTCTATTGGTGAAACAGTTGAGGAAGTTAGTGACAGTGGATTTCTTGATACTACTCCTTCACTGGCTGTATCTTTTCTAGTAGAGGATTCCTTAATGCAAGTGCATCCTAATGGAATTTGGCACATTAGGGTAGATTCACGTATAAATGAATGGAAGACCCCAGGGAAAAAGACAATAGTAAAAGTGGGTTGTAATAGATTGCAAGTTGTAATTGCACTCAGTGGGGGAGAGCTTATTTATTTTGAGATGGATATGACAGGGAAACTAATGGAGGTGGAGAAATGTGAAATGTTAGGAGATGTGGCTTGTTTAGATTTTGTTCCAGTTCTTGAAGGCACACAGAGGTCAAGATTTTTGGCGGCAGGATCATATGACAGCACAATTCGCATATTATCTTTAGATCCTGATGACTATATGCAGATTTTGAGTGTGCAGGCTATAAGTTCTCCACTAGAATCTCTTCTCTTGCTGGAAGTTCAAGCATCTATTGGTGGAGAGGATGGTGTTGATCATCCAGCTAGTGTGTTTCTGAATGCTTGTTTGCAGAATGGTGTTCTTCTTAGGAATGAAGTGGATATGCTCATTGGACAACTTTCAGACACACGTACAAGATTCTTGGGTTTGAGAGCCCCAAAAATTTTTTTGCTATTGTTAGGGGTCACCAGGCAATGCTTTGTCTTTCAAGCGGGCCTTGGTTAGGTTATATTCATCAATGACACTTTCTTTTGACTCCTCTTTCTTATGAAACATTGGAATATGCAGCTTCTTTTTCTTCTAATCAATGTGCTGAAGGTGTGGTTGCAGTTGCTGGAGATGCATTGAGAGTTTTCACAATTGAAAGGTTGGGAGAAACTTTCAATGAGACTATTATGCCGCTGAGATATACACCAAGAAATTTCATTTTACATCCTAAGCATAAATCTTTAATTATTATAGAAAGTGACCAGGGGGCATTTACTGCAGAGGAATGTGAAACTGCCAAGAAGGAATGCCTAGAAGCTGTTGGATTAGGGGAGAATGGGAACATGGAGATTGAGCAGGAGAATGGGGATGATGAAGAGAAGGAAGATCCTCTACCTGATGAGCACTATGGTTATCCAAAAGCAAAGTCAAAGAGATGGGCATCTTGCATCAGGGTTTTGGATCCTAAATCTAGTGAAACAACATGCATCTTGGCCCTACAGGATAATGAAGTTGCATTTAGCATTTGTTCTGTCAACTTCCATGACAAAGAACATGGAACTCTTGTTGCCATTGGAACTACAAAAGATTTAGAATTTTGGCCCAAAAAGAAATGTTCGGGTGGATTTATTCATCTCTACAAATTTGTGGATGATGGGAAATCACTTGAACTTCTGCATAAAACACCAGTTGATGGAGTTCCATTGGCATTATGTCAATTCCAAGGCCGTCTATTGGTTGGAATTGGGCAAGTGCTGAGAATTTATGATTTGGGCAAAAGGAAGTTACTTCGAAAATGTGAGAATAAGATTTTTCCTAATACTATTGTATCCATTCACACATATGGGGATCGGATTTATGCTGGTGACATTCAAGAGGTATGAGATCTCTATTCCCTGATTGTATTTGGTTTTTTGTTCATTTTGGCATATCATCATATGTAAATAGTTAAAATGTTGTTATACATTTATTATTTATAATTTTGTTGTATTAAAGTTTGCCATATCATCATATGCAAATAGTTATAAAGCTATTATACATGTATTGTTTACAATTTATAATTTTGCTGTAAAGTATATTGTTCAACTTTGAAACTATAAAATTTCAATTTTTAAGAGTTTGAGGATCATATGACATGTAATGTTTGGATTAGGACAATTTGATAGTCAAATTAGAAGTTTAGGTTCTCTAAATGCATTAATTTATTTTTTTTAGGTTTGACTATGAATCTTTTTCTAGTCTATATTGAGTTTTTTGCCAAGTCTCAAGTCCAAGTGAAACTTTTGGACTGCCAAATCAAGTTTGAGTCCACATCTTCAAACTATGGTGTTTTGCAACTATGGAAAGAAAACTTAAAGTTGTTAAATGGCAACATAAGAGTTTTTACCCTTTTCATTAATGGGCAATTCTATGACTACATACAACTGTCAGAGAGCAGACAATCATAAAATGAGAGTGTACAGGTGTGGGATGAACAAAAGCACAATTGCATGTAGTTGCAAAGTGAAAACATGCATATGTCAAATGAGAGCAAACAATTGTAAGAAATCTACATAGTCATTATACTTTCATTTCTAATCGTGTACCCTCTAAGGCATTTTGTTGTAATGAAAACATTGAACAATGAAATCATTTTCTTTATTGTGCTAACTCAATCCTTGAACATGTTAACATTGAATATCAGAGCTCATAAAATATACAAATGTCTAAACTTGAATTTTGATGTCATGTATAGCTAAGGTTGTAAATCATGAACATATATCAAGAAATGACCCTTGCACTGGTATCCTCAAAAATGTGTCCTCTCATCCCCTTCTGTCCCCATCCCTGAAATGTGTCCCCTGCCAATTCCCAACCCTAAACATGTCATCCTCTTATCCCTGACCCCAAAACACTGTGGAACATAAGTAAAAAGCAATAACTACTTGGTTCACATTATTAAGAACAACACATCTTCTACTTTTGAGTACCTTTGACCATCCGCGGCATATATGTCATGGGTTTTATTTTCTCTGTTTTCATAGTTAGCTAAATTTTATGTAACACACTCCCACCTACAAGTGTCAAGAAATTTAGCTCTCAATGGAATCTGTGGAGAGGAGGTTACAACTTTTAATATTGATGTAAACACTATCTTAAATAAAAATATGGTCATCTTGTATCTGAACTTCATTCCTGTTTCCAGGTTTAAATATATATATGCTTATGAATTTTGTATGTTTTATGTATGGTCATTAATGAAAACATACCCAACCCTTAAAAATAATGCAATACCCACATACCCAAACCCAAACAGGCAACCTACAATGAAAGTGTAGAAATTCTATTTTTCTATTTTTTCTTGCCCAACAAATCTTGGGCACAATTTGGGTAGCATTTATTTATTTTAAAAAACATAATATTAACCATGCTAATTTAAAATTGACCATGTCAGATCTCCAATCAAGTCGATTTTGTGAAATCTAAGCTCCTTGTATTTCCATATCCATTAATTATTTTTTTCCAAAAGAGCATGTGAAGCCAATAATAAATTGATGATCTACTTTTAAAGTCAGAAAAAACACTAAGCAACATGAAGGAAAAAATGGGCAGTAAAATACCTGAGGTGCAGGTGTCTCACTTGGTTTTGGTTGACTTTTAGTTTTACAAAAATAGGAATACAAGCCCATTCCAATAATAGCAATTAATATTCCCAAAATATTTCGCCAACTAAATGGATCATGAAGTAGAACATAGCTGAATGCCAGAACCAGGCAAGTCTTCAAATATCCTAATATTTGATATGTAACTGGGGATGTCTTACCAATCACAAGGAATGTGCTGAAGTTGACAGACATGAAGATCAAACAAGATATTACAATGAAAATCTGTAAACAAGAGTGTATAAAAGGTAATTAGTACATTAAAGAAGAAAAGAATACTGTGAAGAAACTGATCACTGATCCACTTCTAGTTATGTGTATGCATAAATTTGAATGGACATAGTCACTTACAAGAACAAGAGGTGTATACTTAAATGCAAACACATTTTGGTTTGTCAAGAGACCATCCACAAAGGGACCAGTGATAAATAATGTTGTTGCTTGGTAAGGGCATGATTGGTACAAGAGCTGAGTTGAAGACACTTTGAATCACTTATGTATGGTGTTTGTCATCTAAAAGGAGAATTTGACTAAGGTTTGAACATATACATTGAGGTAACTTTTTGATAATGTCACTCTGATGCACAAAAAAAAATCTTGTAAGCTTTAAATTTGGTAATAGATCTCCAATAAAGAACATAATAGTTTTTTAAAACATCATGCAGGGTTTGGGTGTATGCCTATGTGTGCATGTGTGAGAAAATTAGAATCTAGGATCTAGTGTCAGAAATTGGAGATCTTTATTTTAAAAAATCACTGATGACAAGTTGGCTAGAAAATTTACTAATGAGGAAATGTCACCTCAAATGAAAGTTTTTTTTACTATGTAATAGACAAAAGAGAATACAAAGAAAGAGTTAGTTATTTCTTTTTCTCAGAAGACAATTTTAGGTATTGGCAAACTCCCAAGGGCACATACTGCTACTGAGTGGTAATTGCACAATATCACTAACCACTAGGGTCAACTTCAAGCTTGGCAAAAAAAGAAAAATAGGTTTCTCTCATAAGAAGTGAATCATTTTCTCCAAAAATTAAGAACATGGTCAGAATGTCTATTAAAACACAATCAAAGAAATTTGCATATTTCTAAGGTTAAGATACCACCAGAAAAAGAAAAGAAAAGGGAAAGAAATGAAAATGTAGAATTTAGAAAAGGATACAATTTGTGCAACACATGTTAGAATTGCAAGGACAGCCAAAACTAATCCTAGAAGGTTGAGTTGCAAATCAGTGATAGTTGCAATGCCAACTCCAATTAGCAGGATTACAAGGGCAAACTGGATCTTTTGGCTGCAAAACAAGACAATATAAGAATATAAGTATTTGCGATCTAAAACCATTATCAAGCATAAGCATCAAGATCCCTTTACCAATCTACAAATACAAAGACAAGAATACAAAAAACTCCAGTCTACAACTTTTTGAACTAGCAAATAGTTTTATAAATGCCCTAGACTATTCTTTGATTTGCTTCTGTATTAGGAAAAATCAGAATGTATACTAGGCTCACTTCAAACTAACTAATTGTGATTATGTCCTATTTTAAATTTTTAGCAAAGGTTGATTGTTTCAAAAAGCAGTCAATTTAAACAAACAAATAAGACTTCAAAGATTAAGTTAAGGCCATTTTGCACACATAGGGATGTTTATTTGAGATTTCATTGAATTTAGTGGAAGGCAGAGTTGAGATTCAATGTCAATACAATTACTTCAATTGGAAATTTGAAGTGGCCTTATATTACATTCTTATAGAACTGAGTCTCATCCACCCTAACAAATGCTTGGTCAATAAAGCATGGTTAATTTATTGACTTGTACCTACTGATCCATGTCAGTGTGCATGATCCATGCCAAAGGGGTCAAATTTCTTGCATATGTTAATCATTTATCTTAAGTTAGCTAAAAATTACATGATATGTATGCTACAAATAACTTAGAAGATAACATGAACAATATGCAACATCGTAAACATGAACAAATTTACCTTATATATGGAATGCAAGATCGTCAACAGAAGGGGTGATGATGTCTGTAGTCAATTGCCTGTTTGCAAAAAGGGTGATAATCAAACACAAATATACATGTATCAACAACAATTAATTGAGCATCGTAAGAAAAACATTGGTAATTATAAATCACATATGTTGTAATCATTAGAATTGAACACAATAAATATGTAATCATTACAATTGAAAGCAATACATAAATATGTAATCATTAGAATTGAACATAATAAATATGTAATCATTACAATTTGAACACAATAAATATGTAATCATTTCAATTATGTCATTGATCATCTTCTTCTTCTTCTTCTTCTTCATCATCATCATCATCATCATCATCATCATCATCATCATCATCGCCATCATCACCATCATCATCTCCATCAACAACATCACCATCACCATCATCACCATGATCACCATCACCATCGTCATCAGCATCAGCATCATCATCATCATCATCATCATCATCATCATCTTCATCATCTTCGGTATCTTCTTCTTCCATAACATTATACTTTATCGGCCTTCCTCTTAGATCATGTCTAACAACAAATGACCAACCCTGTTTATGTGGAACCTCTGAGTAAAACACTTGCTCACACTGGCTTGGAAGAACATAGGGCTCATCTCCAACTAGCTCAAATGACCTTGTATTAATCATTGTAAATCCATTATCATGTTGAATAACAGTTCTATCTAGATCATTTTGATTCAGTCGTAGCCTGTACCATTTGATGACAAATAGAACTACTTTGAAGGAGTTAAAGTTGCACTCAATTATATCATCCAAGATGCCATAGTATTGATTTTGAGATTGTTGAGGATGTATGTCATTTCTAGATGATATATTGGTGACCTCGAAAACTACACTTATCCCAGAATCACAAGTTTTCTTTGTGTCATCTAACTTTTTTATGCGAAATTTGTGGCCATGATAGTACATAGCTTTGTGGTGCTTGACCTGCAATTTTTCAAGTGTGTAAATTATTTGTATCATGAGTTGATACAAAACATATGAGTCGTGATCATTAATAAATTTGTACGTACCTCTCCACCTCTTAAACCATGTGCTAGATCAATTACCATTGGCGTAACATTGGAATCTCCATTATGATGAGCTTCTCTAACCAATGAAGCAACACCTTCCCATGTTAATGAGAAACCATTTTGTTGACATCGTTCAATCCATACCATCATCCAATCAAGATTGTTCACAATATACAAATGTATTGCATCCCACTCTCGACCAGCTGTATCAAAAAAAATACACCAATTATAAATAACTTATATTGAAGATTTATAAGAATTAATTAACTACAATAACATCTTAGATTTACCTCTCACTTTCCTCAATCTAGCTTTGCCCGTCAAGTACTCCCCTTCAAATTTGTTAATGGAATTGGGATCCCAAATACAATCTACATGGATCTTTGCTGCAAACTTAGGAAGATATTCACTAATGTACACCATGGTTTGGTATATCATATATCCCTCTACCATAGAACCCTCAGGATGTGCTTTTTGTCGAACCAAGCCTTTCAAAAATTTCAAGTGCCTCTCAACCATTCAAATTGACCTAGTTGGTACAGGTCCACACAATTCAATCTCCTCAACTTGATGTATGAGGTAGTGTTCTTGTGCATTGAAAAAAGTTGAAGATAGACACTTTTGCATTTCACACATAAGAAGAGGAATTTTTCTCTTCCAATATTTAATATCTTCTTTATTGATTTCTTTAGATGACAACCACCTCATGTATTTTCCAAGATCATATATAACTTGTTTGACACCGTTGGTGAAGTGGTGTGGGAGAGATAGAGGTAGAACGTACTGCAATATTTGTAAAATGATCTTGTCAATATTTTATAAAAGAATGCACTGAAAACCACATGCAGTATAAAAATATATAGTGAATACAAAATAATATGAATTACCTTAATAAATATATGCCAATTGTGTGTTTTCATCCCTAGCCCAAATTCACTTTTCTTTGATATGAGATCATTTATGTTCGCAGCAAATCCTATGGGAAATCATATTTTTTTTATAATTTCTTTTATAGCATTGCTCTGCTGCTCTGACAATAACCATGTAAGGGCACTTGTATCAATCTGGTCTCCATTTTTATTTGATTGAATGACATTTTTCATTGCATGGTTGGATTCTTCAATGTCACTACAAATTTTGACAATTTGGTCTTTGTCATGCCTTCCATCCAATATTTTCCATAATATCTCTGTTATATTCTTTCCAATATGCATAAGATCAAACAAATGCATGATTGAGAGTTTCTCATAGTACGGCAACCTAGTAAATTACGTAGGATAACTTTTTAGTCATTTTGGAAGTTGGTCATTGATGCCTTGATGACCTTCACAAGCATCAATTACATCATCAGTAAACAAAAGACAATATCAAAATATAAATTCGAAACAAAAACCATCAGATGGAATGACATTACCTCGATGATTTATTTTATTATATGTCAACTTCCATAGGTGAGGTGTCATTCTCCATGGCTTTGATGTAGTCTCTTCTTTCCCATTGAAAAGATGTTTTTTAGTAATTCGGTACTTATGATTTCTGTGGAGAAAGTGTCTATTCTCATCGAACACCTGCTTTCTCAAACTTTTTGAATGACGAGATTTCATCTTTGGACCACAAACTGGACATGCAAATTTTCCCTTTGTCTAAAGACCTACAAGATCGTGTATAATTGGATTAAATGTGTTAACTTTGTGTTAGCACTATAACATACCAAAAAAGAGACGTTAAGAAGAGAAGATACCACAAAAATGTGTTAGCCCAGGGGCATCATGTATTGTCCATACAAGCATTGCATGGAATTGAAATTGTCTTTATCCTATTGGTCTAGAGATGTCATACATAGTGACCCCATTCCATAACACCATCAAATCATCGATAAGGGGCTGAATATATACATTGATATCTTTAACTTGGTACTTACCTAGTTGAATGAACAAAAACATTACATAATTATTATGACCATTTTGATGGATTATTAATAATAAATTAGTTTAGATGACCATTAAATCAAAAAATGCTTGGAACAATCAGTGCCAACATTATGTGCTCTCTCTTTATGGACAACCAAGGAGGAATGTTATTATTGATAACAAAAATAGGCCACACCAAGTAAGTAGATCTCATCTCTCCAAATGGATTGACACCATCCGCTGCCAATGAAAGCTTGAGATTATGAGGTTCTTCTTTAAAGTGTGGCCATTTTTCCTCTATTTCCTTAAATGCCAAACCATCTACAGATATTCGCATAATGTCATCTTGACTTCTATTGTGTGCATGGTAATCCATAAATTGTGCCAAGCTATTGCACTTGAATAATCATTGCAGATGTGGAATAATGAGAATATGTCGAAGAACCTTGCGAGGCACCTTTTTTGTTATTCAATCTAATTGATATCTACTAATATGACAAATAGGGCATTCTATTGCAAATTCATGCTATTTATGATATATAATATGATCATTCAGACATGCATGTATTGTTTGATGGTGGTAACAAACACTCACCTATCAACCTACGACCAAAAATATAATTTGTTAATTCACCCAATGTTAATTGTAAGGGAATTACAACTAAAATAATGAAAAAAGATGACATACCTTAACATACGTGTCATTGTTACATTGGATAAACCATTCATAACCTTCAAGTTCACCAACAACAATACAGTGGCAAGAAGAGTTGTTTCGGAGCCTTCATATAGGGGCTGGTGTGCCTTCTCAAGTATAGGTACATCAAGCTCTGCATCAACATCATCATCATCATCATCATCATCTTGATCATCATGATCATCTTGATCTTCTTCATCATCGTGGTCTTCTTCCATGATATCATTACCTTCTACTTCTATATTCACACCTCCATGTTCCCTCATTTGGAAATCCACATTCTCCAGATTGTCATGGTCCATAACATGAAACTCAGGGACATTGACCTATATGAAAAATGATGACCTTATATTAACCATGACCATGTTGTCATCATCAAATCATGTCTTATGTATTTTATAAAATATTAAAATACATACCAATAGATGAAATTTGTTTCCCCCTTCAATGTGACCATGTTGCCTACAATGTTCCTCAGCTGTTTTGATTAGATATCTTCGAGTCTTTAAGCCCTTACAAAGTTTGCAAGGACAATAACATTTTCCATCACCTTTTATTTTTAAGTTAGACCATATTCTAGCAATTGTCTCCCTATTTTTTTGTGCATTGATATCGTCAGACATGGTCTTTCTTGAATGGAATGACTCGTTGGTGGAAGAAGGATGATTTGTTTGCAACCTGCAAATAAAAATCATTACTGAACAACCATTTTCTCAACCATTTTAATATCGAAAACATCATATGAAATATCTTTATCATTTAGATTTTAATGGTATATTTTAACTTTTAATGAGAATTTTGTGTAATATAAGGACCCCTATTTAAAATTATGTCAATACCAACTAAGTGCTAGTAATTTTGAAAGCTGGCATATACAATATCCTTTCATAATAAAGTTGATGAGCCTAAAGAAATATATGCATTCAATTTCTTGAGTAAAATGAAAAAAAATTGACATGCTCAGTCAATCAATCTCACAAGGATAGGATTATAGAAAAAAATAATGTCTAATGTAAAATATTGAGGAATTCGACCTAAGTTTGAAACCTAATCTAGCTGCCCTCTTGATATTAATGGAGAAAGCATATTTAAGTTTGAGCAACTGTAATAGTAATACTTTGTATGAGAAGTACAAAGTATTTTTTTCTTCTAATATAGGTACTCCACTGAGATTGTGATTCATTTGTAAATTCTATAGTTCTCTTGTTCTTTAAAAGAGAACCAGGGCACATCATTGAAGTGAGAGAGTGTGTAATTCTTTCAGTTTTAATAAAAAGATACATGCAGTTTTGAGTTCATATTTGTGGATATTTATTGCACATATTTCATTAATAGCCACTTCTAGCCAACCTAATTTTGTCCCATTCTAACCTATTAACTATGATCATATGCCCCTTACCATGCTACCATGCTTTACTTCAAAATATTATAACATCTCAAGAAAAAATATTATAACATCTCAAATACTTATAAATTGTCATTTTAAATTAAAAATTTAAACAAATTTCATTTCCTTAAATAAAAAATGGAGGAAAAATTGTCTTATATATATATATATATATATATATATATATATTTTAAAATAATACATTTTCAATAGTAGGCCAAAAGATAGAAAATGGAGGGAAGTGAATTTCTAACATGAATTTTATGTGAAAAAACTTCGGCCCTAATTCAATTCCTTATGTGTGCTTCCTGCTTTTATCATCAAGAGATGGAAGCACCCAACCGGGATACAGATATAGTCACTATATCAAGCAGCGCATTCGAAATATCATCTCGCACCTTGGAAATCATAGTACAAGGGTTCAGCTCCAAGAACTTGTGGAAAAGGATAACTAAGATAGTTGTGTGCTTCTGTACATTGTTCACTTAAAACAATTATTCACACATTTCATGATTAGGGATCAAGTGCATATAATCACACACCCCAACCTTGACTTTGTATTTCTATTGGAGATAATTTGATGTGGATGCTACTAAGCTTCATTTTCATACTTCTCAACATCTCCAGATTTCTAAAAGATTATCAGTTTTATGCAAATCTGCATCAGTTTATTTCAGTAATACTTTTGTACAATATTCATTTTAAGCTTCTAGTCACAAATTTCATGATTACAACTCAAATGGATGTACTAATATATGCTAACCTGAATTTTGTATTCTTTTGCAATGTTTTAATTCTAAGTGGATTTAACCTTGGAGAAAACTCTACGGGTAAGCGCACTTGAGTTGGAGTCGTACTGGGATGGGTGACCTCCCAGGAAGGCTTGGCGCTTCAGCTCTATGAGCATCAGCTAGATGTAATGAGTGCTTAGTGTTTTATTCATTCTCATAAGAGATGGGTTCTTGTGAACCACTCCTCATGAATCATGGGTCAATGACTTTGACTCGCAAACTAGACAGTTGAATCTTGATAGAAATATCACAATGATTTAATTTTGATTGCTATTTGAGTTTTTTAATGGTTTCCAGCATCTCTAGGTACACTAATGGATGTTCTTGTTATAAATATCTATGGTTACCAATTATCTCATTCTAAATATAAGAGCTATCAATATTTTCTATCAATTTACATCCAAATTGGACTTTCATTGAACAATTTTTGTTAATGTCTCCGAGAATAAATTGTTTTCAATTTACATCTAATCAATCTTTCATTGAACATTTTTTTTTAATGCCTCCAGGAATAAGAATGTTTTGGAAGCCCTCAAAGACTCAACATGTACGAGACCAACAATCTTTGTAATGTCAAACCCAACAAAAAATGGTCTGTTCCATTCCAAATTTGTCAGAAAGTTTGATGGTTTTCTCTTGTATATTTTAGTTACAACATATAAGACTGAGCTTTACTTATGGAAAAGTTCTTTGATTCTAGAATGACAATTGAATGCATGGCTTAGCAAGCTTTTGAGACTGTGGGGGATCATATAGTTTTCGCTAGTGGAAGCCCATTTCCTGATGTAGATCTTGGTTTGTAGCATTAACTGGAACTTTATGGGCGTTGATAAATTTAGAGAAACATTTTCTTACCTTGTCACTGTGATCTTGATGCCAATTCACCCACTCATCTTATTGTGTTTCAGGAAATGGTAAAATAGGTCGTTGCAACCAAGGCAACAATATGTACCTTTTCCCAGGGTTAGCTTCTCTCACTTGATTTACAAAGATTCTCATTACATAGAGCTATCCACTTAATATCTACACTTTTTCCATTGTGGTGCATTAGAATTGGGTTAGGTACACTTCTCTCTAGCTCTTGCATCATTTCAGATGGAATGCTTCAAGCTGGAGCAGAATGGTAAATATATTTGTAGAATTGGACCACTTAACCTGCATCTAGTCCCCAACATTTAGTGTTACTGTTTTATTATCCAAACATGATTATTTTAATTTATGCCATGTTGAATTTCACAAACCCATTGATTGACTTCCCATAGGAGAATTGTTATTAGTCTCTGCCAGTGCCTGTGGAGACTAATGTTTTCAATTAACAGTTTTGGCATTAATCTTTATTGAAATTCATGCAGCCTTAAATATGAAAGGGGAAGTCAAATGCTTCTCAATTTAATAAATTTGTCAAATTGTTACATAAGGCTGGAAAATATCATGATTAGCTTTTATTATTTTTGCTGGCGTTTCTCTATTTGAAAAAACATTCATCCACCAATTGCATCACGTGAGATGCATTATGAAATATATATCCTAAGTTTCTTAGTCCAATGTTTTGGAAACTAGCACCAAAATAGTTGGCGATGCTAAATGACACACAAGTATACAGGTGTCTTCATAATGCGAGAGGTTTTGTAGGTGGCATTCTGTAAAGCAGTTCATGTGCCTTGTTTTTTTAATCACATTTTGCATATATGACTAATAGAATAGTTGCAGTGGGGTCTCTAAGTCTACTTTCCATAGATGTATATATCTTGAAGCAGTAGCTATAGAGAGATTGATTTTAATTCATCCCATTTTAAATCTTCTTTTTCCCACTTTCCTCGTTGGGATTGTTAACTGCATGACTCAATTTGTGCAGAATCCTGAGGTAAGTCGCTCGCCATGGGTTCAACAAGTTGTCTAGTTTTAGACTATGCTTAAAAGTAGGTCAAGCTCTCTACTCAAACTCATGACTGGAGCTCATCAAAGACTCAATGACTAGATGATGAAATTGAAATCAAAGGACCAATTTATTCATGAAAGTCAGAAGTTGAAAGAAAAATGTGCACTCTCCCCCCACATAAGATCATTTTGCTATGTATGTTGAGATTTTTGAGCTCCCTTCTAACACCCTCCCACCTTGGGAAAGATTTTATATAAATTTTTGTGGGTAAAAAAAGTACACAAGAACATAAACAAATGAGCTTCACTACATACTTTTTAAGTTTTTCCTTTTTTTTTAAAGTGATGATGATCAATTGATCCATATTACCAATATCTTCATGATGCTCCCATCTAGTGCACATTCCTTTCCTACATGTGCATCCTCGTCTCATACTTCTACTTGTGTCCCTCTTCTTGAAAAGTGTTTATCAACCATAACAGTTGTAATGCTTCATCTCCATGAGGATGATCATCTCAAACTGTCCTTACATTGAACTTCCTTTCTATATGTATATTTATTCAAAAGAAGATGTATGCCCACTTTGAATCCCTAGAAAAAAGGTCTAAATATGGAGATGTACCAATTGCAACTATAGGGAGGCATAGAAATTGTTGACAACATTTTTCAATATAAAAGGCATCTCCAGATCTCAAAACTATTTTGTCTTTATTTTACAAAACTTAATTAAATGTCCGTGTTTACCACATTTGCTGAATTGTCTTTTCATCTTGGAGCTCAAAATTGCTAACTTGCCTCTGACAGCCATTCTTGCAAGATTGAGGTTTACTCCAAAGTCAGATCATCTAGAAAGTCACTAAAACAAAAGGAACTACATGAAGTACTTGAAGCAAACCATTCATACTATCCACACTACATACAGACTTCCTTATAACATGTACCTAAAGGCTAAATCCATAAGATGCATAACTACATAATCATTAAATAAATGGGAGTGGCCTATAATATCACTATCACATCATGTTGTATACTCTTAAATTTATAACTTGTGTAGATTTTGTTTATTAATTGAAATTCCAATTTACATCAAATTCTATTTGGGCCAAGTCTATGGATAAACAACCTACTAACTTAGAAATGTCAAATATAGACAAATAGCATAGTAGATATCCTTCAAGAGCTGGACCTAAAACAACTTCGAGAATTCATTACTCACCTTGAGTAGAAAGCATGAAAAAGCTTTACATCCTATAGAACAAAAGCAGAATTGCATTGCCAATGCATATTACAATATTTACATATGCTAAAACGCAAGAGCTTTTTGTCATTAGCATTGTTGTGTGTGGTGGAACTGTGAAAAATGGTATATGAAAAGTACAAGTCTTTTGTTCTTTAGAGTTGGGGATATTTCTATCAACTTTTTACTCAGCTTGAGCTAAGTGATGCTATGTTCTTCTACTTGAATGTTTTGTTAAAATACATAATAGTTTATCTCAAAGGAAAATGCACATTTTTAGTTTGTTCTCCTTACTGGGGTTATGATGGCTCTAAGTGCAGATAGCATGCATGACTGTAAATTTATTTAACTTTTTGTTCTATGCACTTTACGTATAGAAGCTAAGAAAGGTTGCATAGAAGACACCAATAAATATTATTGATATGTAGCATCTCTTCTCATGTAGTAACAATGCAAAAATATAATTAAACAGGATACATAAGAGAACCATGTTTAGCAGTAGGAACAATACAAAATTAATAGTTAATGACACTTCTTATTGAGATGATTATTTATGTGAAGCTACAGATTGTTACAAGCATTCAGAAATGGATTTGCATCAAATATACTTTTTAATTTATCACCTTCCATGGTTCTCACAAGCCACATTGAGAATGCATCATTTACTTCCCTATACTGCATTGTGGATTGCTTACATTCTAATTGTGGATAATAATCATATACTAGATTTAAATAAGCTAAAAACACACTTAAGTTTTTTATTTCTGTAATATAAATTATGTCATCAACTATTAATTTGACAAATACACCTTTGATGTTTGCAACTTTTCTAAACAATGAAATTAGAAATCCAAATAATTGATGTTAATGTTAATAGTTATATTATAACTACATCACATGACCCTCTTCTTAAATAAATGCATGTAGATTACCTCTTATAGATTCTACAGATCATATTACTAAAGGAACATAAAAATTAAAAAATCAAGTTATTACTAACTTATCATTACACAATTCACTTATTTCAACTGCAACCTGCAGCCTCCACACTGGAGATCAGTGTTTCCTATTGATCTCTGCTATTTTTTTATTTTTTTTGCATTAGGCAGGGACCCTTGCTGTGTTACAGCTCTTGTTCATAATAAACTTTCTCAATATATTTTCCATTTGTATTGACACTGCAGCTTAGCCGGATACATGGAAGAGAAAGAAGTATTAAATGGAACTATATATCCTTCAATATCCAGGTATTTTAGTTTCAATCCAAAGATATATATATATATATATATATATATATATATATATATATATATATAACATAATTGTTTCTTATTATTTAGTCCATTGCATGTGCTAACAATTGTATACAGTATTCGAGATATTACAAGGAAGGTAGCAGCAACTGTTCTGACAGAAGTTGTTTCAGAGGATCTTGCAGAGGGAAGGTTCAAAGTATGCAAAACTATTCTTGACATTTTTGTAATTCTTCCTGGTGACTTTGTTTATTTTAAATATGAGCTCTGATCTGATTTCCTCTCAATTCACCTTCACTCAGAGTTAGCAATCTACAGGATTTCTCCATGATCAATTTATATGTTGATTGGAATTGCCATGGAACAAAAGCATAATGATCCCTATACTCTTCCATACCCTCCACAAAAAACTACCAAACCAAAGCTCTAGCACCAGCTCCCCCTCTCCTAGCGGACTCATATATTTTGTCGTACATAAATTTGACCAAAATAGAAAATCTATCCCAACAAGAAATCCCAGCATCAGAACACCAGCAGAAACACTCTCCATAACAACGTTCCATCCAGTGGCTGAAAAACCCTCCCACCGAAGGATGCGAAAGAATCTCCTCTTGATTAAACCAGGATTCAATGTTCCAATGAGTGATGTATTGGATCAAATTATTGTATTATAGTGAGGGTAATATAATGGATTATTTGAAAGAATAATCCAGGTAGATTCTTAGGTAGTGAAATGAAGGGTAAAGCCAAGTAGATTCTTAGGTAGTCAAATGAAGCATGTTTTGCCGAGTTGGCATCCTGAGTATGTTTCTTTTCTTTGTTTGGTTACAGATTCAACTTTGCTAGATTGTATTATGTTTTTGAAGATCTTGTAAAAGTTTATCATTATAGTCAATTCTTTTAATGAACAGATTTATATAAATCTTTTACAAGTTACTTCGTGAATCCACGGTGTGGAAATTTGTATTCAATGCATTCACAATTCAGTTGATAATAGCCATTTGAGTTTCACAGGCCACTTTGTCTTTACAACCATCGTATGTAGTTAGTTTACATAATTCTAAATTTCTTTGTGATTTGGAATTCTCAGAATTAATTAAAACTTTTTCAGACCAGTTCAAACACTGTGTGTCAGCTTGCCATGAGTTTTCAACCCTAGCTCATGTCTCCTTCACGGAATTCACCATGTCATTGAAATGAAAATGAGTTAGGGCAAACTATGCTAAGATAACCAATACTCAGAGCCGTGTGGAGTATTAGTTCTGCTTCTCGGTCAAAAAAGCCCTAAATCAGGTATGTGACATATGTTCATTTTGTGGATTTGATGCGCTAATCCAGGTATAGTCAAATGCTTTGAGACTAACAGGGAAGTAGAGAAATGTTGAAACAATGCAATAACCAGAGATTTGAGACCGAACCACAACCGAGGATCATGACACATTGAAGATTTTATTGTTTGTATTCATTTTATGTACCCAACGCTCGCTCATTCCAGATTGACCTAATCTAAACTGATCACTTAGATTTAGTGTCTCTACGATAGTCAAACGTTGCTGGAGTAAGGTGATTACAATTTCATAAAGGATTCAATTGAGACAAGAACAGTCTAAATCAAAATTGGTCTCAATATCCGCTAAGTGATTAAAAGTCCATTACTACAGGAATGGATAGAATTCGAATGGTGTCTGCATTTAGTGCTTATGGACTTGCTGTTAGACCTGGGGTTTGAAACTAAAATAGGAAGAACCACCTTTAACATCCTATTGTAATCCACTGCAGTCAACCAAAGAACTATCAATATATAACTATAACATTTGAAAGAAATTAGAAACTTGGAGAATATTGTTATCACCGGTGAAAAGGAAAATAGAGTAACCCGAGAAGGGATCAAATACAAAGTGTTAAGTTCAAGTTGTGTTCAGATGTAATACAGAGTGTTGTGTGAAGGAACAAAAGTATGAATATATATATATATATATTTGTGGTCATAGAGTCATTGTTATCTCTGTAGTAAGGAATAGAACTGAGGAACATCACAAGACTAATTTTGTCAAGATAGGGTTGTGTAAAGAATTTACAGTTATTATTTTGAAGATTGATATTCACATTATCTTGTTACCAAGTTGGAAGATTGATATTCACATTGTCTTGTTACACATTCATCACTTCCAAATACTGAGTACAAGATATCAAGACCTTATAACAACACTGCAACACTCTTGCAAGATATAAAGGGCTTGAAATAGAACTATTGATTAGGAATGATATTCAATATCATTTGGACTATTTGGAACAATCTTGCAACACACACTTCTCCAACCGGCTGTCTAATGTGTCATCTTTCTAGTCTGCTATCTCTCGGGTTCTTGCGGCTGGCAAAGACTCACTAACCAATCTCACTAGCATTACATGCCGCCAGTCTAAGGCCAAGATAACGGTTCTCTAAAAACCATTCACTGTTGCCAGATTTGAAGTCAATATAACTTCAAGACTCATTCAAGAACAAGAACCAATCGATCCAAATCGAGACTATATAGACTCATAAAAATTAAATGTTTTTCACAGTCCAGAATACCGAATGTTAATTGAATTCGGTTTCTCCCATCTGAGCAACTAATCTTCTTATAATGTTTTACTAATGTAATCGAATTGAAAAACTTTTTACTTAATCCGATTACAATGGTATAACATTAATATTTAAATACTCAACACTTTGCAAACATAAGATCGTTAAGGACCCCAAATCGGACTATCATAAATAACATCGATCAAACATTAAAACTTCTCCATACAGATCCAATACATACAAAGTATTAAAATTCTTCAAATAATCAATTGATACCATGAACTAATTCACATTCAAACAAAACAAAGTCTCTGAAATTTAACTGCAAAGAATAACGATTTCAAATGCGATTTAGTTTGGTAACATTGTTTAATCCATCTGTCATTGACAGAATCACTGAACCCACAACATATCGATAAAAGTAGAGGACATAATGGAGGAATGCAAGACTTTTTTCTTTGCTAGCAGACAAACCACATCAAATATGCTCACCTGGACCATAGTTCTACTGGCTATCCATAAAGAATGGCAACAAATGGCTAGAAAACAAGTTTTGGAGGTTTGTGAAGAAAATGTACCAGAAAGAAAGCCCTCGGTTTGGTCCCTGCGAAAGCTCCTTTCGGTGAAATGGAATAACAAAATGAGGTGTTTGGTCACTGTGAAAGTCGTCCTCCTCTGCAATACCATTTGGTCACTGTGAAAGCTGTCCTCCTCTGCAATACCGTTTGGTCACTGTGAAAGCCGTCCTCCTTTGCAATACCGTTTGGTCACTGTGAAAGCCCACGTGAAATGAAATAACAAAATGAAGTGTTCTAATGTGATGAATTAAACATTTTTATTTGATGGTCAAAATTTAGGGTAAAATGTACTAGTGATGTATTTTAGTTTTAAATGAAAAAATAAAAGCTTAATTACATATTCATAAAGGAAAATAAGTGAGCAATAGAAGGATAGGGTTAGGCCCCCCATTGCCTGATATTTTTGTTGAGGGTTGATTTTTGTTGTATCCTTAAGTCTGCATCTGAGGTTTTTCTGCAAAAAAGAGAGAATAATGAGGTCAGTTCATTCAAACTAAGTAATGGAAGAGTCAGACCTATCATTCTATCATTTTCTATCATTCGACTTCCATACATCTACAAAGATGCAAAAACATGATGCATAAAAGAAGCTGCTATAAAGAATGATCATAACACTTGAATTAATTTATTTTGTTAACATGTTTTTTTATGTGCAGTTACATGTATGAAGATATTGAGGTTGTTGAAGGATCATGTAAAAAATTACAAGCATGAATTCTTTCAACTAAATCATGTAGAGGCAAATATTTTGGGGAGACTATTGAGGGGGAATACATAAGTTATAGGTATGGGACCTTCTAGTTGAACCAAAGTAATTGATTGAATAAACTAAGGAGATCATAGAAGGGACATGTAAAAATTATAAGCATGAAACCTTCTGGTCAAATTAGGAAGGGATGAGGACTGATTGTTTCAGGAGATTGTTAAAGGGTCATACATAAGTTACAAGTATGGAACCTTTCAATCAATTCATGGAGTTGTTGAAGATTGGTTGTTGAAGGGACATGACATTTTGTCATGAAACCTTTCAGCCTAGTAGAAAAATCATATTTTTCTACAGGAAGGTTTTGTTAAATAGAACAAGACTTTAACGAGAACTTATCACTTCTACATATATTTCAGATTGCTATAGGAATTAATTGTCATACTCTTCTACCAAAAGTTTTTTTACATGGCATTGGCTATTATACATGAATCAACATTTGATACCAATAAGGGACACATCTATATAAGGGAAATATCATGAAATAATAACACATATTCAAGGTACAAATGTGTAATTTTGCAAGAAGACATTAATAGTTAGAACAATATCCCACCAAGGATAGTACATAAAAGTAGTATATTTTATGCAATAATTACTAGCAATGAAATAATAATGAATTCATGAGTTTGAAGTCATCATGTAACATGCTTCTACAGTCATCTCAGTGGACATTAATAACCAAATGAAACCAATATTAATCAATATTTAGAAATGATAATCAAGGTTTTTCATGATGGAGTATCATATATGAGAATTAATTTTTTAGCTTGTTCATGTTATGAAAATACTATAATGTATGTGTAGGTCTAGTTTTTATGCCACAAGATGAAGAAAAAATGAAAAAATCAATCATAATGAGAGTAAGAATTTCATATGCAAGGATGTGCAAGTGACAACATAAGGCAGTGTCATTGTTAGAGAGATAGATAAAATGACATATCATCAAAGCATATGAAATCATAAAGACAATCAAGCAAGGTGCAAAGAGAAGCAGTACTACATAGTGAATCAGAAAAGGCTAATTGACATGAGTGTGCATGAAAATAGTAATAGCTAGATAACTAAGTTCAAAATAAGAGATCATCAAAGAGACAGATCTAAAACTATCCTGAATGAGAAAAGAATAAAGAATAGGCATGTTGATACTATGATACAAGCACAAACTTGAATCATTAAATATAATACTGAAGCAACTGTACAACTGCAAAGTTCAAGCAATATAAAAAATAAGGTGTAGCTTCGATAGTAAATAAAATCATTTGAGGATTAAAAGCCACATCTACATGTTTACTTCAATGTGAAAAGGAATGTTGAGAAGTATTGATCAAATAGATAAAAATGAACCAACACCGCAATGATCTTTTATGATTAAGAGAATGCAGTTTTTTAGCACAATCAAAATTATTGAAGCCTTGAAGACAAGATCAATTTTCACAACAACATATTCAAAGGTGTCAGATCGACAACAAAGGAGTAACTAGTAATAAATTGTAAAAAAGAAGGGTATTTCCAGCATGGAATAAAGAAATAAGACACAACATTGGGTCACATTCAATGTTAAGAGAGGAAAATTTTCAAGTTTTGTTCAAACCCTCAATGGGAGGTATACTAAAATTCAGCCAGAATTTAAAGAGTGACAAATAAAGAACAGACTTTGAATATACAAAAGAAGATGCTTCAAATTTTTTATGTTGTTTGACATAATAGAATGAAAAATAGAATGCCTTCATCTAAATGTCAAGAGTCATAGCAGATAGTGGTTTATTTTCAAAAACTCTTTTAATATGACTGAATAAAACCGCAACAAGTCATATAAAGGAGAAAATGGTAATACCTAGGTCATGGAGCTAGAGAACACAAGAAATATACAAGATTCATTATGTAATGACTTATATAAATCTAGGTAAAGTCAAGGAGTTCACATTCAGTCATGGTTGTGCTCATAAGTACATAATGTAGCTTAACCAATCAAATAAAGAAGCAAATGGTGATACCCAAGTCATGGAGTTAAAAAAAAAAAACACATCAAGTAGACAAGGAAGCTTCACAGTTTAAATTTCTTTTAAGCATATACAATTTTCTTTTGCATCCATTGAATGCGACCTAAATTCTAGCAGAATACATTCAATATCCCTAAGAAGTCACAACCATCAGAAATTAAAAAAAACCAGATTTGTATCAGGTGGCTCACATCCAAATAAAGTAACAGTGGCTGCTTTTCGAGCTATAGTTTTAACAATTTGAAATGTCATTTTCAAATAAATTTTCATAAGAAGGCATTCAGTTATGACTTATGAGTTTAAGAACTAAAAAAAAGAATTGAAAACACAAAGCATACCCAAGAGATGGAATTTCAGAAGGCGTTCCAGATTTGCGTTCCATATTAGAAAATAAACCCTGTGTTTTTCTTCCATGGCGGCGCGGGCAGGGAGCTCCAACAAGAAAAGCAGAAATGAGGACCAAATGCAATGTAAGCATTTTAGGGTTAATATCATGTAGCTTCCATGAGCATATAAGGCTTTATGCCTTTGTGTTTTCATGACTTTATTTTTTATGGCATCCCCAAAAGAAATATGAGCACTATATTACTTTAGTTATATTTATTAAATAGTATTTTATAAACTATTTAATAAATGTGACTCAATTAATATATACATACATATATATATATATATATATATATATATATACATATATATATACATATATATATACATATATATACATACATATATATATACATATATATATATACATATATATATATACATACATATATATATACATATATATATACATACATATATATATATACATATATATATATACATATATATGTATATATATATGTATATATATATATATGTATATATATATGTATATATATATGTATATCTATATATATTTGTATATATATATGTATATATATATATATATATATATATATGTATATATATACATATATACACACACACACACACACATATATATATGTATATATATGTGTGTGTGTGTGTGTGTGTGTATATATCTTTTTTTATATATATTATGCTTAATGTTTATTTAAATAGTGTTATTGCTATAAAATATAAATATTAAATATATTAAACACAATAATAAAATAAAAAATATTTTTCTAAAGATATCTCTTGCATGATTATACTGTTAATAAAAGTAGTTAATTGTCCATATTATAATACAATTGATTATTAATTATTTTTATATGCTCAAGAAGGTTTTTATTATGTTCATGATCGATTATGGGGCAGTTGAGGCCTGTTTACAACACTTTGGAGCCTAGTTGGAGGTGTGTTGGAGTTACCTATCAATTACCATCACTTTGAGGGCTTTTTCTAGCAGTTGACATTTCAATTTCTAGTAGTTCTATCCCTATTTCAGTGGGATTTATTCTCACATCCAATCCCCACAATTTTTGAGGGTTTTTTTAGAGGATCTTGAGTAGTTTTGGGGCATTTTTGAGTGGCACTTCAGTTGGGCATGACTTGGTGGAGTTTTTGGATCAGTGGGACTTGAGTTTATGACAGTTTAGCTCTTGATTTTGAGGTATTTTCTCATGCATTTGACCCTTTCCGATTCTATGGCCTATATCGTGTATTTTCACCTATTTTTTATGGGTTCTTCTTTTGGATCTAATTTTTGCACATTGTAAATTTTTGAGTGAATTGTATGAGCACTTTGTAGCAGAGATTTTTTTAGCATTGGTTATATAGATACAATAGTTCCTTCTCATTGATTCAGGTGCAATATTGTGGATTTTTGTTTCTATGTTGTTTTTATCCTTCATTAAAACTGCATTTGTTATTGCATATTTGAATCTTGATACTTGTTATTGAAGGTCTTTGTTTATGTCCTTATTCTTTTACAAAAAATTGGTGAAGCATAAGTTTCCCTGTCAAAGAAAAAGATTCCAGGTCCTTGCATAGAATCATTTTTGTAATTGCATTCTTTTTTTAGTATTGAGAATCATTATTATCTTCAATAATTCATGTTGATTCAATTGAAGTTGTATACAATCATTGGTGTATCACCTCATTTAGGTTTGAAGTATCCATATTTTCTTATCCCTTTCCTTGTATGCATTTTTAGTTTTAGGTGATCACTACTACGAACTAGCCTATATTTCAGAGATTCTTCTCTCATTTTTGGACAACCCACCACTCGAGAGAGTTTCCATGTTTCAATAGGATAGCTAGATTTGAAATCAAGCCACATGCACAATTATAATTGACAACACCTTCATCATTACATCTCAAGTATAAATTGTTATCTACATTACCTCTTTTGAAACCAAGATGTAGTAAATACCTATGTAATCTACCATACCAAGCTCTAGGTGCTTGTTTTAGACCATATAGTGCCTTCTTCAATCTACAAACCATGCCTTCATTATCTGATAGAGGAAAACCATTAGGTTTCTCAATGTAAACCTCTTCTTCTAAGCCAGCATTGAGAAATGTTAACTTGAAATCCATCTAATAGACCTTGAAACCCTTATGTGTAGCATAGGCTAGGAGTAACCTAACTACTTCCAACCTTGCAACTGCTATAAAATTTTCCTCAAAGTCAATTCCTTCTTGTTGTGAATATCCCTTGCATACCAATCTAGCTTTGTTTCTGGTCACAACACCATCTTCTTTCATTTTATTATTGAATACCCATTTTGTGCCAATAATATTCTTGTCTTTAGGTCTAGGAACCAATTCCCAAGTGTTCTTATTTTGTATCTGATCCAATTCCTTTTCCATTTATTTGATCCATGATTCATCTCTGCATGCTTCATCAGTGGTCTTTGGTTCAACTTGTGAAATCAATTAGACTGCATCCCTGGTTTGTGACCTTGTTCTAGTACCTTTACTATTATCTCCAATGATCTAGTTTTGTAGATGATTTATCTACACATATTTAGGTGTTGTAAAAACCTCTGTCTGCTTATCTATATTCATATCTATTATAAAAAATTATTGCAACTGGTCCTTATTTTCTTCCAATCCTTGTTCTTCATTCTGACCTTGATTTTGACTCTGATTACTTTGATTTAGTGCTTCTTCCCATTCTGCATAATGAGAATTAACTTCACAAGCTCTTTCTTGTACTTGAAACCTTTCATCAATCCTAATTACATTTGCACTTTCAATCATCTTTCTAGTTCTCATATTATAGCATCTATAAGACTTACTCTTTGTAGAATACCCAAGGAATATTCCCTCATCACTCCTTTCATCAAAATTCCCTATGCCATCATCCATTCTAATGTAACATTTGCTACCAAAAATTCTAAAATATTTAACAGTAGGGGTATGGCCAAACCATAGCTCCTAAGGTGTCTTACCAGTATTATCTCTAACCTAAACTTTTTTCATTGTATATAATACAGTGTTAATTGCATCTCGCTAATGCATGTGTGCAACTCTTCCCTTAATTAACAAATTCTTCACAACATCAAGAATTGATATATTTCTTCTCTCAACCATACCACTCTATTGTGGTTTTCTAGGTACAGATGTCTATCTCAATATGCCATGTTCTTCATAGAAGGTATTAAATTCACCTGATATGAATTCACCACCTTTGTCTGATCTCAAACATTTGATCTTCAACCCTTTCTTTGTCTCCACTTTTTCCTTAAAATACTTGAATATTTTAAGAGCCTCTAATTTCTCTCTAAGAAATCCTACACACATTATTTTAGATTAATCATCACTAAATAGAATAAAATACCTATCACCAAAGTATGACCTAGTTTGAGTAGGTCCACATAGATCTGTATGAATCAGATCTAACTTGGATAAAAAAATATTTTCTATGAAAGATACTTCTCATCTTCTTCCCCATTACAAACTCTTTTCATGTTGTGTTAGTTGGCTTCACAATCTTAGGTAGATCTTTGACAACATTAGTGCTACTTTCCTTTAAAATATTATCAAAGTTTATATGACAAAACCTTCTATGCCATAACCAACTATCATCAAATTTAGAAATAAGATAACTTACTTTAGCAGAGTTAAACTGAAAGACATTATATTTTGTCTTTTTAGAAGATGTAATTAGATATCCTCTAGCACTTCTAATTGTACATTGTCCATTCTTGAATTGTTGATGATAACCCTTGTCTAGTAATTAACCAAAAATCAATAGATCATGTCTCAATCCATCAACAAAAAACCATCATCAGTGTTAGTTTTACCATCCAAAGTAATAGATCCCCTTCCAATGATTGTCCTAGGATTATTTTCACCAAGTATGACAACACCACCATCATATACTTTCTTAACTCAAAAAATTTGTCTTTATCACCAGTCATGTGTTTTGAGCATCCACTGTCTATGAGCCAATCAACTTTCTTCTCAACATGAGATATCAATTCTTTTTTCTTCACAGATGGGTTCTTCCTCTTTGATTGCCAAAAAACCAAGTATATCATTTATATCTCCATCATCATCATCATCATATGCACCATCACTAATATAGTATCACTCCTTATCTTTCATATATTTACCATACTTAGGTTTATGTTTAGGAAATCTCGTTGGACATCTAGAAGAAAAATGACCAGCCTTATTTCAATTAAAGAACTTTAAAGGTAATTTTCCTTCAAACTTACCTTGACTTCTCCTTTCTCTTCTTGTGATCATGGCTAGGATCTTTTCATCCACACTATTTTCAATTTCTTCAATTTTCTCCCATTGCTCAACATATTCTCCCAATTCTTCATTGTATTTACTTGCTCTGTTGGAACCTGCAAGACTTGTTCCTTCTTTTATGTCTTTATGTACTGTTGCCTTGAATGTTGTATCAATTTTTGGTAAGGCTTGCTTAAGTTTTGTGGTCTCAAATTGATGTAGGAGCATCTCGGGTCCTTGGAAATCCTGTGTCAAAAAAAAAAAAATTTGAAATTTTTCTATGTTGCTCAGTTCCTTCTTTGACCGAGTTGGTTTGGTGTTGCTCAGTTTCCTTGTTCGCTGGTGTTGGTCGGTTATCTCCTGGGCGGTCAGTTGATTTATTGGTGCTCAACAATGCTTGTCTAATGCTCTATTGGCTTTTCTTACCAACGGGTTTACTTTGAATTTCTATTGAGGCTGACTTGTGCATTTATTTTGGGTCATGAATTTAATGTTGGAATCCATCATTGGGAAGCATGTGGTCCCAGATCTACCCGTTCCTTCCATTAATTATGGATCTAAAGGCCAACTTAGTTCGGTAGACTCTTGTATAAATATAGTTGTTTGGTTTTAGTTTAGGGAGAAAAAAAGGTAGTAGATTTAGGAGATAGAAGATAGAAGATTAGAGATTGTTCGCAAATCCTCGCATATTTGAGGAATTCTGTAATTCATGTAATATCTTGCTAAAACTAGGAAGGCCTTACAACCCAACATGTATGAATCTATTTCAAGTTAACATATGAAAGTTGATCTGCATTCTCTCCTCTCCATTGTGTTTGTTTTCTTTCTTGTGTGTTTGAGCAGGATGGATCGGGTTAGGGTGTGCCATTTTCTTGGCATGTTCTGACCTCCTTTGCGTTAGGTGGTATCAGAGCAAGGTGAGATCTTGATCTAGGTTTGCGAATCTAGGTTTGAGGGTTCCTTCTTATCAAACCCTAGTTGATTTATTGTGGGGTAGCAAATTACAATCTAACCTGCAATTGCAAAGGGTTTCAAGATGGTTCATGAAAGGTGAGATGGAGATCCAGGATTGGCAGACATGTTGAGACAACTTGCTGCTAGATTAGAAGCTGTTGAAACAACCCAGAGAAGAGGAAGACATCTTGAAGATGTTAGTGATGATGAAGTTGAGGAAGAGCAAGAGAATGTGGAACTTACACCTGTGATGGATCAGGGTGAGGAAAGATTCTTGAAGGCTTTGACAAGTTTGAAATCTACACCACATTTCAATCCTCCTGAGTATAGTGGAAAATTGGATTCCAATGAATTGGTGGATTGGATCACCAAGATGGAAAAGTACTTTGAGTATGAAAACATAACTGAGGAAAAGAAGGTGAAAATTGCAAGTAACAAATTGAAAAGTCATCATCCTTATGGTGGGAACATCTGCAATTGGATAGAAAGAGGAAAGGGAAAGAAATGATCAAGGTATGGAATAAAATGGCGAATAAATTGAAAGGAAAGTTCTTACCTTGTGATTATCACATTAACCTAGTTTAGCCAATGCAAAGTTTGAGGTAGAAAGATAGCTTGGTAAAGGAATATGCTGAGGAATTCTATAGACTAGATATCAGATCTAGACATGATGAAGATGATGTGGATAGAATTGCAGGGTACCTAAATGGTTTGAGAGTTTCCATCCAAGAGGAGATTAGTATGGTCAAATTGGAGAACATTGAAGAGGCTTATCAATTTGCATTGAAAGCTAATGAGAAATTGAACAAGAGACATGAGTAGACACATAGAGGTAGACGTGGTAGATTCCCTAGAGGAAGGGGTAGATCTCATGGTTAAAAAAATAGATCCAAACTAGAGAAGGAACATTTGGATAAAGACAAGACCAAGTGGAAAGGTGAAAGTCCATCTAGAGGCAGAGGTAGTAACTACCGAGGTGGTTATAAAAGAGGTGGTTTCTGAGGAACTTGTTACAATTGTGGGAAGAAGGACATAGAACATTTGAGTGTACACATGTAGGTAAGAAGGTCAGTAGCAGTAGAAATGCTTTGGTGCAAGAAGAGTCACAAAATGAACATGAGAAGGAAAATAACTTGATGGTAAGGAGAGCACTTTGGAATGAAAGTAAAAAGGAAGATCTGGTAAAGAAAAGTTTGTTCAAGACCAGATGTAGAGTTTCTGATCAATTTTGGAAGGTAATCATTGATAGTGGTAGCTCATGGAATCTAGCATCTGAGGAAATGGTCACAAAGTTGTAGTTGAAAAGGTTGGTACATCCGAAGCCCTATCAAATTTCATGAATCAAAGCTGAACATACACTCTTGGTAAGTGAACAATGTTATGTGAATTTGAAAATTGGAAAGTACTATGGTAAGGTGTTGTGTGATATCATGCCTATGGATTGTTGTCATATTCTGTTGGGTAGACCTTGGCAATATGATAGACATGCTATATATGATGGAAGATTTCATAAATATACTATTTGGGCTGATGGTAGAGGACAAATCTTGTTACCTTTGATTGAAGAACCTGTTAGTAATTTTTGCACATCTGTGAAAGTTTTCTTGATGGAAGGAAGAAAGTTTGTTAAGGATTTGAAGAAGAATGATGTATGTTTTACTGTCATTCCTAACAAACCGAGTAAGAAAATAGAGGATAGTGTCCTTGAGGAGATTGATAAGTTACTCATTGAGTACAAAGATATAATTTCTAATAATTTACCTGATGGTTTTCCACCAA
Organism: Chamaecyparis obtusa; assembly: GCA_027943335.1. Lineage (NCBI taxonomy): Eukaryota > Viridiplantae > Streptophyta > Pinopsida > Cupressales > Cupressaceae > Chamaecyparis > Chamaecyparis obtusa. The sequence continues at coordinate 452,064 of BSBK01006783.1, forward strand.
AGAGAAGCATTGATCATTGCATGGATCTAATCCCTAGAGCTAGTTTATCAAATAAGGCACCTCATTGGTTAACACCTACCGGGAATCAAGAATTGAATCGACAGATTCAAGAATTGTTGGAGAAAGGTTTAATCAGAGAAAGTTTGAGTCCTTGTGTAGTACTTGTTGTATTGGCACCTAAGAAGAATGGAGAATGGTGAATGTGTACTGATTCTAGAGAAATCAACAAGATAACAGTGAAGTATAGGTTTCCTATACCGAGAATGGATGACATAATGGATAGTTTGACTGGAGAAAAGTATTTTACCAAGATTGATTTGAAAAGTGGGTATCATTAGATCAGAATCATAGAAGGTGATGAGTGGAAGACTGCTTTCAAGACAAAAGAAGGTTTATATGATTGGTTGGTTATGCCCTTTGGTTTAACTAATGCACCAAGTACTTTTAGGAGATTGATGAATGAAGTTCGGAAGAAATTCTTGGGTAAGTTTGTGATTTTATATCTTGATGACATTCTGATATTCAGTAAGACTAGAGAAGAACATTTGTTGCATGTTAGACAAGTTTTACAAAGATTGAAAGAAGAAAAGTTGCTGATAAATTTGAAAAAGTGTTCCTTCATGAAAGAAGAGATTGTGTATTTGAAATTTGTGATTTCAGTTGATGGTTTAAAAATGGATCCTGAAAAGGTTGAAGCTATTTTGAATTGGCCTACACCTAAGAATGCTAGTGAGGTAAGATCATTTCATGGTTTGGCAAGTTTTTATTGAAAGTTCATTAGGAAATTTAGTTCAATTTGTAATTCTATGATGGAGACTATGAGAGGAGATAAAAGAGAATTCAAGTGGACACATGGAGCTGATAGAAGTTTTTAGACTCTGAAGTAGAAGGTTGCTAAATAAACTATTTTGGCATTGCCTGATTTCAGTAAGGTATTTCAAGTGGAATGTGATGCAAGTGGTAGTGCAATTGGAGTTGTGTTGAGTCAAGAAGGTAAAACTGTTGCTTTCTTTAGTAAAAAGTTGAATGATGCAAAAAGGAAATATTTTGTGTATGATCAAGAATTCTATGCTATTGTTCAAGCACTGAAGAAATGGAGACATTATTTGATACCGAGTGAATTTGTGTTGTATACCGATCATAAGGATTTACAGTATTTGGGTAGTTAGAATAAGTTGAATCAGAGACATGAAATGGGTTGAGTATTTGCAGTTATACATTTGTGATAAAACATAAGAGTGGAGTCACTAACCGAGTTTCTAATGCATTGAGTAGAAGATCTTTGATGACCAAAATGAAAATTAAAGTTCTTGGTTTTGATGAGATGAAAGATTTGTATGAAAATGATCCTGATTTTTTTGAGCCATGGAGAAACTGCAGAGCACCTATTAAAGATCAACTAAGTCTGAAATGAGATGAATATTTCATTCAAGAAGGTATGTTGTTTAAAGGTATTCAGTTGTGTATATCAAAAGGACCAATGAGAACTAATTTGATAAAGGAGAAACATAGTAGTGGTTTGGCCGGAAACTTTGGTATTGATAAGACATTAAATTTTCTTAAGGAGAAATACTTTTGGCCACAGTTGTACAAAGATGTTTAGAAATTTGTAAAAAGTTGTGGAGTTTTTCAAGTTGCAAAGGGAGTAAGTCAAAATATTGGATTGTATACACCTATTATTGTACCTGAGAAACCTTGGATTGACATCAATATGGATTTTGTTCTTGGCTTACCAAAGACAGTAAGAGGTAATGATTCCATATTTGTAATTGTGGATAGATTTTCTAAAATGGCACATTTTATACCTTGTAAAAAGACATAAGATGCAGTGCATGTAGCAGATCTTTTATTTAAAGAAATTATCAAATTTCATATATTATTGAGGAGTATTATCTCTGACCAAGAGAATAAATTTTGTTGGATACTTTTGGAAGACCCTTTGGAATAATTTTGGCACCGAGTTAAAATATAGTTCTACATTTCATCCACAAACTGATGGACAGAATGAAGTTGTGAATAGAAGCTTGGGTAATATCTTGAGATGTTTAGTTGGAGACACACTAAGTAATTGGGATTATGTGTTGGCACAAGTAGATTTTGCATACAATAATTCAGTGAATAGGAGTACTGGGAAAACACCTTTTGAGATTGTAAATGGCATACAACCAAGAAGTATATCTGATTTGAGAGACATTGTTGATAAAAGAAAGAGAAGTGCTAAAGGAGTAAAATTTGCTGAGTACATGAAGACATTACATGAAGATGTGAAATATAAGTTGGAAATGAGTAATCAGAAATACAAAGATAGAGCTGATAGATCAAGAAGACATAAGACTTTTGATGTTGGTGATGAAGTGATGGTTCATTTGAAGAAAGGCAGATTTCCTATTGGAACATATGGGAAGCTGAAGATGAAGAAGTTTGGACCTTGCAAGATTTTGAGGAGATTTGACAATGGAAATTTATATGAGATTGAGTTACCTGATGACATGGATATATCACCTATATTAAACATTGCTGATTTGTATGAGTATCATGAATCTGATGAAGACATGATAATACCGATTGATTATCCTAAGAAGTAGAAAGAAGAAGTTGAGCAGATATTGGAGCAAAGTGTTGGCAGAAACACAAGAGGAAAATAGTACATGGAATATCTGGTAAAATGGAAGAATAGACCAATTGAAGACAATTCATGGGTTTCACAATCTAAGTTGGATGCAGCTCAAGTTGTACCTACTTCATGATTACGAGAATCATTCTCAAATAACCCCACGTGTCTAATGCAGGAGCATCTCGGGTCCTTGGCAATCCTGTGTAAAAAAGAAATGATTTTGAAGTTTGTCTGTGTTGCTTAGTTCCTTCTTTGACTGAGTTGGTTCCATGTTGCTTGGTTTCCTTTTTCACCAGTGTTGGTCAGTTATCTCCTAGCTAGTCGGTTGTTTCACTGGCAATCAGTGATGCTTGTCTGATGCTCGGTTGGCTTTTCTTACTGACAGGTTTATTTTTAGTTTTCGTTGAGGCTGACTTGTACATTTAATTTGGGTCAGAGATTTAATGTTGGAATCTATCATTGGGAAGCATGTGGTCCTAGATCTAATCGTTCCTTCTGTTAATTATGGATCTAAAGGCCGAATAAGTTCAGTAGACTCTTATATAAATATAGTTGCTTGGTTATAGTTTAGGGAGAAGAAAAGGCAGTAGAGTTAGGAGATAGAAAAAGAAGATTAGAGATTGTTCATAGATCCTCACATGTTTGAGGACTTCTATAATTCATATAATATCTGGCCGAAACTGGGAAGGCCTTACAACCCTATATGAATCTATTCCAAATTAACTTATGAAAGTTTATTTTCATTCTCTCCTCTCCACTGTGTTTGTTTGCTTCTATGTGTGTTTGAGCAAGGTGGATCAGGTTAGGGTGTGCCATTTTCTTGGCCCCTTCTGACCTCCTTTACGTCACAAATATTGTTAGCTTGGACACTAACATTTCTCTTGTGAAATTATTAGTCAATAGAATGATCTCCTCTATGACATGCACTTTAGTTTTGTATGTTGGTGTTAAAGATCTCATAATCTTTGAAATGACTTCATCCTTAGTGTAAGTTCATCCATTGTTCTTGATCCTAGTCACACATTTTGTAACCCTTTGAAGAAACATCCTTACTATTTCATCTTCTTTCATCTAAAGTGTCTCCATCCTCACTCTCTAATTCTAAAGTTTGGCTCCTTTAGTGTATATATCCTTCATACCACTAATATATTTGGGACTCTTTTCCAACGGTCATTTCCATTTTGTGAAATTGGTATTTTTTTGGCAATTGTGCCCGATAGCATCACAATTCTGATGCCATTTACAATGTCACAATTGCAACGGTTTTGGGTACACTTTTTTTAAAAAAAGACAAAGATACCCAAATTCATTTTTATTTTCTCGCATGAAAGTAGTGGAAAAGGTAGCTCCGCATGGAAATATCAAACCATAGGAGTGCCCCCACCCTATTATTGATGGAAGCTGGAAGTTGTGAAGCTACCTATTGATCCATAACAAGATAAAGATATAGTCCCATCTTTCCTTCACATGGTAATTTGGATCGAGAGAGGGTAATCCACAAGAGATAGGTTAATCAATCAAGAGAGGGTAATCCAAAGGAGATAGGTCAATCAATCAAGAGAGGGAAATTTATAGGAGATAGGTCAATCAATGGAGAGAGGGAATTTTAAGCACAAATGCAACCCCAACAAATTTTGAGCACCCAAATTTTTTTTCAAAGAGGGCATCGATTATTGGTTCAAAAATATAGGTTTGTCTTTAATGTTCTAATTGATGCAAGGATAATAGATAATGCATTGATTGAATTTTAGATTGGTATAGATTCCATATCCACTCAAGTTTCCCTATATACAAGCTCCAAAATTTGTTCAATTATTATCAATGAGAAATTTGTGATGTCTTCTCTATCCATTCAACATATATTAATTGCTATCTCTTCAACATGTTAGCCAAGCTCAATTAAATTGCCTCAAAAAAATCCTAGCCAGGTTGGCCCAAGGCTGTTAGAATATTATTTAATATATATTTATACCAAGTCAGCTTAAATTACCATGCCATCAAACTGTCCTTGAATGAATTATTTAGTAATTTTTCTAATTTATTTATTTATTTAAAAAATTGGCATTGGTCGACCCAACCACCATCAAGGACATTACAAAAATGCTTTCCCACTATCACTTTTTTCATTTTTTATATGGGAAAAACTTCCCCTTTTATCAATCTCATGGTTGCAAAACCACAGTATTGATTACAAACCAATGCAAGGGAGGATAGGATGAAGGGCCAAAGACACACCTAAATCACAACCCCTTGCAGAGATTATACACGTGGAAGCAAACACACAACAAGGAAGAGAGAATGCAGAAACCTTCATAAATTTATTCATTAAATAACTTCATACATGCTGGGCTATAAGGCCTTCCTGGTTATGGCCAATTACATTTATATTCAATTACAACAATCCTCCAACATGGGAGGATTCATCCTTCAGAAACTATCTTCTAACTCCTAAAACTACAACCAACTACTATATTTATACAAGAGGCTATCGAACTAAATCAGCTTTCAGATCCATCATTGGAGAAAGAAATGACCAAATCTAGGTCCAAACACTTCCTAATGATCAATACCAACATTAACTCTGTGATCAAAATTCAATGCACAAGTTGGCCTCAATAGGAAATGAAAATAAACCACTTGGTGAGAAATACTACCGAGCACTAGGAAATAACTCGACAAACCAACCAAGCAACTCAGTCAAAGAAGGAACTGAGCAACTACTGAGCCAACTCATTCAATGAAGGAACTGAGCATCTACCGAGAAAAATGAGCAACTCAAACTTATTTTTGGTGACATAGGATCGCTAAGAACCCAAGATGCTCCTGCATCAGACACCTTGGGTTGTTTTGAAATAATTCTCCAATTCATGCAGTAGGTACAACCCTAGCTAAATCCAACTCAGCTTGTGAAACCCACAAACTATTTTCAATCAGACTATTCTTCCACTTTACAAGATACTCCATATATTGTTTTCCTCTTGTTCTTTTGCCAATTCTTTTTTCCAAAATCTACTCAACTTCTTCTATCTGTTTCTTAGGATAATCATTTGGTACTGTCATGTCTTCATCAATTTCATGATATTCATATAAGTCTAAAATGTTGAATATAGGTGATAAATCCATGTCATCAGGTAACTCAGTCTCATAAGAATTTCCACTGTCAAATCTCCTCAATATCTTGCAAGGACCAAATTTCTTCATTTTCAACTTCCCATAGGTTCCAATAGGAAATCTACCTTTCTTCAAGTGTATCATTACTTCATTCCCAACTCCAAAATTCTTGTCTTCTTGATCTATCTACTCTATCCTTATATTTTTTATTACTATTCTCCAATTTATGTTTCACTTCCTCATGCAATATCTTCATGAACTTAGAAAAATTTTCTCCTTCAACACTTTTTTTTCTTCATCAACAATGTCCTTCAAATTTGATATGGCTCTCAGTTGTATGCCATTAAAAATCTCAAAAGGTCTTTTAACAGTACTCCTATTCACTAAATTATTGTATGAAAACTTTGCCTGTGCCAACATAGAATCCCAATTACTCGATTTATCTCCAACTAAACATCTTAAAAGATTACCCAAACTTTTATTCACAACCTCTATCCGTCCATCAATTTGTGGGTGAAATGTAGAGCTATACCTCAACTCGGTACCCAACTTTTTCCAAAGAGTCTTCCAAAAGTATCCAACAAATTTATTGTCTCGGTCAGAGATGATACTCCTTGGTAATCCATGCAATCTAACAATTTCCTTAAAGAAAAGATCTACTATATGCACTGCATCTAATGTCTTTCTACAGGGTATAAAATGTGCCATCTTAGAAAATCTATCTACAACAACAAATATAGAATCATTACCTCTTACTGTCTTTGGTAAGCCAAGAATGAAATCCATACTGATATGAATCCAAGGTTTCTCAAGAATAGAAATCGGTGTATACAATCTAGTATTCTGACTTACTCCCTTTTCTACTTGACAAATTCCACAACTTCTCATAAATTTTTGAATATCCTTATACAACTATGGCCAAAAGTGTCTCCTTAAGAAAATTCAATGTCTTGTCAATGCCAAAATATCTAGCCAAGCCACTACTATGTTTCTCCTTTATCAAATTAGTTCTCATTGATCCTCTTGGTATACATAATTGAATACCTTTAAACAACATACCTTCTTGAATTAAATAGTCTTCTGATTTAGTAGTCAGTTGATCTTGAATAGGTTCTCTACACTTCTTCCATGACACAGAAAAACTATGGTCAGTTTTATACAAATCTTTCATGTCATCAAAACCTAGAACTTCAATTTTCATCTTAGTCATCAAAGATCTTCTTCTACTCAATGCATCAACAACTCAGTTAGTGACTCCACTCTTGTGTTTTATCACAAATGTATAACTCTACAAATATTCAACCCATTTCATATGTCTCTAATTCAACTTATTCTGACTACCCAAATATTGTAAAGCCTTATGATTAGTATACAAAAAAATTCTCGTGGTATCAAATAATGTATCCATTTCTTCAGGGCTTGAACAATAGCATATAAATCTTGATCATACACAATACATTTCCTTTTTGCATCATTCAATTTCTCACTAAAGAAAACAACGGTTTTACCTTTTTGACTCAAAATAGCTCCTATTGCATTACCACTTGCATCACATTCAACTTGAAATACCTTATTGAAATCAGCTAAATCCAAAATAGGTAATTCAACAACCTTCTACTTTAAAGTATCATAACTCTAATCAGGTCCATGTATCCATTTGAACTCTCTTTTATCTCCTCTCATAGTATTAGTCATAGCATTACAAATTAAACTGAAATTCCTAATGAACTTTTGGTAAAAAATTGCTAAACCATGAAATGATCTTACCTCACTAGCATTTTCAGGTGTAGGCCAATTCAAAATAGATTCAACCTTTTCAGGGTCCATTTTCAAACCATCATCTGAAATCACAAATCCCAAATACATAATCTCTTCTTTTATGAAGGAACACTTTTTTAGATTAATCAACAACTTTTCTTCTTTCAACCTATGCAATACCTATTTAATGTGCAAAAAATTCTCTTCTCTCATCTTACTAAATATTAGAATGTCATATAGGTATACAATCACAAATTCACCCAAGAATTTCTTCAAAACCTCATTCATCAATCTCATAAAAGTACTTGGTGCATTAGTTAAACCAAAAGGCATAACCAACCACTCATACAAACCTTCTCTTGTCTTAAAATTAGTCTTCCACTCATCACCTTCTCTGGTTCTGATATGGTTATATCCACTTTTCAAATAAATTTTGGTAAAATACTTTGCTCCAGTCAAACTATCCATTATGTCATCTATTCTCGGTATAAGAAACCTATATTTCACTGTTATCTTGTTGACTGCTCTAGAATTTGTACACATTCACAACTGGTACTGCACATGGACTCAAAATTTCTCAGATCAAACCTTTCTGCAATAATTCTTGGATTGGTCAGTTCAATTCCTAATTCTTGGTAGGTGTTAACCAATGTGGTGCATTATTTGGTAAACTAGCTCCAGGGATTATATCCATACAATGATCAATACTTCTCTTCAGTGACAAACCATCATGTACATTATCAGATATGATCTCCTTATACTTGGTGAGTATCTTATCAATATCTTCAAGTATGCTATCCACTATTTTATGGTGTAGGAGCACCCTTCTAAGGGCTCCCACCATCATAAAATTTGTTGTGAAGAACTTCTTAAAGAAGCCTTGTAAGTAGAATAAGAGCCATGAGCACAGTTGGTGTGTGTAGGGTCTAGTTAGGATCCTAGGGTCATGGTCATGTCTTTCTTTGTGACTGTATAGTGACTCAAGGAATGATGTCATCTTGATGTCACCTAACCTTAGATTAGTTAAAAGTCTAAAAATAGGGGTATTCAATGATTTAGCACATGTGTGCTTTGTTTTAGACCTAAGAATGGTCTTAGGATGTGAAGTGAGCAAAAATTTCTCAAGCAACAAAAGTTGCTCAAAAGTTGCTTAGCAACTTTTCCTAATTTGGACTTAAACCTTACCCAAGTGGCCAAGAGCCCTAACTAAGCTCATACCATGAGGTTTAGACTATTTATGTTTGTAAAAACCCTAATCCAAGGGTTTGAGGTCATTGTGTATGACTCTGAGTTAGTAAAACTAGACTGTGATTGTATTTTGGTGTGCCAGTCAATACTAATGGCATGAATTCAAAGAGTTAATGAATAGCACATAAGATATTTGGCATTGTACATTTGCATTGGTGTATCTACTTTCATTTTTGTGTGTTTAGAGTAGTTTATCTACAAGTTTGTTTGTGTTTTTGTTTATAGTTTGAAACCACCAGTCCTCTGTCCAATTTGTAAAGGCATGTAAATATGGACCTCTAGCTCCTATCTCCACCATGGAAAAACCATGGAACCTTGGGATATGGTAGTACATACCCTATTCTATATATATATGAAAGAAGGGCCTTGGAATGTGTGTGCAAGCATTTATTTTACCAAGCCCTAGGCGAGCCTGGATTATGCCCGGCTAGGTGAGGTTAGCATTGGGAAGGCTCTACAAGACAAGGGTGAAGACTTCAAAGAAAATCCTTTGGATGAGTTCAAGAAGGATAAGTGAAGGTTCATTGGTGTGAAGGATGGATTTCCACCAATCCATTAAAGGTGTTTATTCAAACCAACAAGCTTTGTGACTCTGCCAAGCTTAAAAAGCCCTAAAAATCCTCATTTCTGGTTAAGGCACTATACAAATAGTTGAAGACTTAAAACCCTAAAAATCATTGAGGGATGGGAATTTGAATGGAAGTCTTTGTGGAAGATTAACCATGATTTCATTAAGGGAGTAGGTCAAAATTCCTAAAAACCTAGAGAGGTAAAAACCCAGAGAGGAGGCCTAATTGGGGCTCTTTTCTAGTAGCCCTATTTTGGGAAGAAAATATAAGATCAGGTAATAAGCCAACTTACCCAACCTCTTGGAGTCACTTTTTTGAGTTAAAAAATATCCTAGGAGTCATTTCCACCCTTTTCAAATCCTGAGAAGGTGAGCAAGCTAAGAAACCCTTATTAGCCTATGTAAGGGTATGCAGTTAGAGAGTGTGGAAGAAAGCTAAGAAGAAGGAGAGTTCAACATTGATGCTTAGATTGGGCCAGGTCAGGGGATCCTTTTGATAAGAGGCATCCTAGAGACCATAGAGTGTGAGTAGAGCATACTAGTGATCCAAGATAAGGATCATGGAGCATAGACTAAGCAAGTCTATCCCTATCTCCCCATCAGATTGGTATCAAAGCATACAAGACTTTGGAAGTGGATAGTTGGAAGAGTGAATGTTTCAACCTCCAAAAGAATCAGTAGGGTCATCATAGAAGAAGAAAATGGTGACTAATGCAAAGCTAGCTAAGAAGGTAGAAGATTAGGAGGAAGCAAATAGACTCCTGCAGGAAAGATTATTTCAGATGGAGCAACTATTGGATGATGTCCAAGAAAAGGAAAACAAAGTAAATGATAGAGTGAAGGAGCAAGATGCTAAAGAGAAAGAGAAGACCATAGATGATGATGTGCCTACACCTGATCCTCCAGCTCAATATGAGTAGTTCTTGAAAGCCATAAAGGCCATCACTGGCAAAGCACTTGAAGGTGTCCCACTACTTATTGGTAGAATGGACACAGAACTTGTCATGCAATGGATAGAGGGTATGGAGAATCACTTTGAATGTGAAGAGATCTTTGAAGCACAAAAGGTCAAAGTGGCTAAATCCAAGTTAAGAGGCCAAGTTCTAACTTGGTGGAACTATCTCCAAGAAGAAAGGGAGAAAGAGGGAAAGAATCCAATTGCTAATTGGAAAGCTATGGTAAACAAAGTAAGAGAAGCATACCTGCCAGTAGATTATGAAATCTAGCAACATAGAAGGAGATTGAATTTAAGACAAAAAGAGATGGATGTTTCCACCTATACAAAAGAGTTTCATAAATTGAGCCTAAGGTCCAAAGTGAAGGAAGAGGAGAGCATCAAGGTGGAAAGATACTTGAGTGGGCTAAAATGGAGCATAGCAGAGGAGATGAATCTATTCATTCCTACCATAGTTCTTGGGTGTCAACATATGGCACAAAAGATAGAAGAAAAGTAGAGAAGGAAGCAAGAACCCAACTCTAAAAATAGAGGTAGAGGTAGAGACTCTAGAGGGGGTCAAAGAGGAGGTTCTAGTGGTAGAGGAGGTGACTCAAGAAGCCAAGGAGAGAGTAGACTCCTGGAGCAAGTTGAAAAGTCCAGTACAAGAGGTAATTTTAGCAGAGGTAGGGGGTCTCATGGTAGTAGAGGAAGAAGTGCAAGAAGAAGTAGCTCCTAATTTTCCACAATGAAATGTTATCAATGTGGACAGCTTGGACACCCTACCTATAGGTGTCCTAATAAAACTACAAGCTCTAGCAATGAAAGGAGGGTAGCCTATACCCAAGAAGATGGAAGCAGTTCATGTACCAATGAAGTAAGAAAACTAGAATCAGATATGGGGGAGAATTTGATGTTTAGGAGAGTGGTCATAAGGTAACCTACTCAAGGAGAACCCAAGCAAAGGAGAGATATTTTTAGAGTGAGATGCAAGATCCAAGGAAAATTTTTCAAGGTGATAGTTGATTCAGGATCAACTGACAACATCATATCAGATGAAGTAGCAAAGAATTTGAAACTCACAAAGATTCCCCATGCAAACCCTTACAAGATGACTTGGTTGAATCAAGAGAAGAGTGTGTTAGTGAATGAGAAGACATGGGTGGATTTTTCCATTGGAGGATATATGGACAAGGTTCTTTGTGATGTCCTACCCATGGATTCCTACCATCTCTTATTGGGAAGACCCTGGTAGTTTGATAGGAAAGTGATTTATGATGGAGAGGAGAACTCCATTTCCTTCAAGAAGGATGGAAAAACATTCAAGATTCAGTCTCTAATAGAAAGTGATGAAGGAGCCTCAAGGACACCTAGTGTGTTTCTTAGTCGTGGGAAGGAATTCCTACACTCATTACATGATGAGGAAATAGTGGGATGTGTCATTATTGTGAAACCAAAAGAGGAAGAACACAAGTTGCAGATATAGACACCTAAGGAGGTGAAACAAATGTTAGAGGAGTTCAAAGACATTTTAAGTGATGGAGCACCTACAACACTTCCTCCAAGAAGGGCTATAATTCATCAAATATACTTTGTACCCAGTGCATGTCATGCGTCGCAAGGGAACCGGGGAAGAGAACAAAGATTCTCTTTGTAAAAGAAAAACCTAAGTAATGATTTATGAAAATTTTTGAACTTTTGAAAACAATTATATGAACAAAACTTAAACTTAGTTTCCTCCCAAGGTTCCCTTCTATTTAAATGCATGATTCATTTAAGTCCATTAAGTAAACTAACAACAAGATATACTTCTCAAAGAAAATTACATCATATCACTATAAGATTCTTTATTAAGAACTACAAAGTACTTTCATTTCAATTTTCCATTTAAAATCATCTATATTCCTAAGTATCCTTTATGAACAATATAACTTTTAAATCAAATAGAATCATCTAAATCATTTGATACATTGAAATTAATACATTTGTTTTTCAATAGCCTTTCCTTGAATCATCACTAATTAAAATCATACTACTTAACTAAAAATCATTTTCTTTTCCAACATACATCTTATACATAAAGTTCACATCTCCCTTTTCCCTTTTCCTAAGTCTACCCATTCCAAATACTTCATTTTGAATTACATCAATGATTTCATTACATTCATCTCCACTTGGGAGGTAACAATAAATTTACATCATGATAGATAATTACAAAGCCTTCATTCTTAAAAAATTGGTACATAAGCAAGCATGAATCTTCAAACATTGCATCCGCAAAAGATACCTCGATAAAAATATTTACCACCCAACCACGTGGATACCCAAAGGTCCACTCCCCCATGCTAGGAGATAAACACCAAGGTCCACAAAGAAGGAATAGCTAGGCCAAACCTAGGGTCGGGTTACCTTTCCCAAATAGCAAATGAAAAGAAAGCCAAAGTATAAATCTTTCCCCAAACATGTTCTAAAGCTTGGTGGAAACTCTAAGCAACAACCTAAGTGAGTGTCATCGCATAGCCCTCACTCCTTGGTTTGTCCTAGTACTAGCCACTCCAGGCCCCGGGCCCCAAGTAGGCACATGCGGGATCGAATGTCTTTCATATAGACAAGTGCCATTCGATCGTACCTACTCATAGGTACCTTCTCCCACTCCCATCCATAGCCTTTACTAGCACTAATGGCATGGGAGAGGCACTTTTAATTTTTTTTAATGTTTGAACCCATTCCCATAAGTTTAATTAAGTTTTCACTTTGTTAAATAACTCTTCAATCGATTATCCTGGTTATAGCCACTTAGGGCCCCAGCCCCGCACTAAGAGCCACTCACTAGGTGTTGTTAGGTTTTCTACCCTTAACCCACATATCACAATCACATCATACACATAGTAAAAATATATCATAAACACATTGTAAGACTACATCAAAGAGTAGAAAATAATAAGATAGTTTATGGATATATAGAGAAATTAGGAACATTTAAGGATGTTTAGAATGATCTTGATCTTCTTAGACAACCCTAAACCCTAAACTGCTTCCTACACACATCCTAACTTAAGGCATCTAAATGCACTAAACATAACCTCCACCAAACAAGGAATGAACAAATTTAAGGTTTACACAAAGTTCCATACAACAAAAGATAATGCTCCATGAACTTCATTCTAAGTTTGAAATTTGACTAAGTCTGATTTTATTAAAAATCTAAAATTTAGAAGTTACAACTTAACTCCTAGGAAGTTGAAACCTATCTCAATCAATCCAAAAGGTACCTAATCCCTTTATACAAGTATAACATTAAAGTATAAGTTTGTGTACTTCAATTTATTACTTATATTTAATATTATACTTGTATAAAGTGAAAATATAATTATTGTACTAATTGGTTTTAAATATTAAACTTGTTCAACTTCAAGCCTGATATAAACGCAACAACTAAAAATGCGTAAACAACACAGGTAAAAACTATTATTCGGCCAAATGACAAAGAACCAAAACATGAGAATAAAACTATGTTCAAACTCGGGATTCTATAAACATCTACAAACGGCTAGCTGGCATAACAAAATGACAAAATAAAAGCAATGACAAAATGTTATAAATGGCTGGAATAATACATATAAAACCAAAAATGGCCAACATGGTACAATAATATAGCAACTTGTATTTGTATAAATGTTTATGCAATAATAATGTACAAATGTTTCTACAATAATACAATAATACATATTGCAATAATGCATAAATGTTTTGCATTAATACATTAATACATAATATAATAATACACAAAGGTTTCTGCAATAATACAATTATACAAAATATAATAAAGTATAAATGACATAGAATAAATTATTATTAAAATGACAGAATGTTGTAATAATATAGCATTTGAAATACAACAATATATCATTTCTATAATGTATGGATGGCTGGCGAAATAATACAATAATATATATTTATATATATATATATATATATATATAATAATACACAATACAATAATAATACACATAGTACACAAACACAGAGACTTTCAAACAAATCTCAAAACAACAATTCATATTATAAAATAGATTTATTTCTCAGGATGGATTCCAACCTGGAGTCCTACGAAGATCGGTTGATGAAGAAGAATACAAGCTTCTAAATCTCTTCCAGCACTCCTTTGAATTCCTCCTACAGGCAAGCTCCAATCTCCTTCACCTCCTCTCAGAGAAAAATCAATTTTCTCTCCTCTCTAAACTATAGAAATATCATAAAATTAAAGCCTCAAAACAAGATTTCATTTCCAACTCCCACACACAGGGAAGTCTTTCCTATAAATAGAATGGAGGAGGTGGTTGCACAGGTAATCCAACCGATGCAACCATCTCAACTATCCATCCGTTAATAGTTAATGAGATGGTTTGCAAAACCATTCCCGTAAAGGGAGAATAATTTTAAAATAAAACTATAATCCATGTTCCCTAAATTTAAGGGAGTCAAAATAAATAATATAATCTTAAAATAATTTACTAATTTATTTAACTATGGTAATAGAATCTACTAATCCTATTTACCATTTATAAAAATAACTTAGATTTATATTTGTCCAAAATAATTTTCCGTCACACTATTAATTTAATTATATAATATTAATATATATATGTATTCATAGGCATGTGTGTGCACCCACATGCTTATGGTACATATATCATAAGTAAGACACACTATTAAAAATATTAAATATTAAAATCACATGATTTAATCACATGCCAACTCGTTCCTAATGAGATATGCTAGTATAATAGTAGCTACTAATTAAGATAAATTAATAAATCATACCTTCAAATAAATCACATCAATAATCTACTAACAAAATTGAGCATACCAAGAGGTAAAACTACCATACTCAAAACCTCATTCTCAATGAATGCAAAAGACAAGAAACTAACTACAAGATCCACCAAACCAATAAACTGAGAGATCACATAATACATCCACACAAGGGACTAACTCGGCACTTCCCACCTAAGGATAAAAGGATCAAAGGTGAAGTTTCTTCCTGTGGAACCTGGTGATAGCTTTGTAACAACAACAATGATCGAGGATTTTGAGGGATCACTCAGACTTGTGAAGCCAGGTGGAGATGATACCTGGTACTTGCAACCTGCATCACCAAGAAGAGATACATATATATACATATGGAGATACAAATCAGATATATGCAAGTAGATGACCAGGATCGATACATCATGTGGACCTCAACTAAGTGAGTAACTATGACTTCATCTTGAGTCATGAAAACACATCAGACACATATCCATGAAACATAAAAAATCATGATAATGGTTAGATTCAAATCCTTGGGTTAGATCCATAAAACATATAAAAATAGATGGTTTTCTAATCTCATAAACATATAAATGATAACCATAAATGAGCATATCCATCATATCATCATCCACAAAATATAAATGTAAATGTATAGTTCTAACCATCATAATAGAATTTCCAAGTCAGAAAGTCCAAGTATCACCATAGGAGAGGTATTACAGTGCATCTCTGCCTAACAAAGCAGCATACAAGCTTACCCCTGATCAAAACAAAGAAGTAGCAAGGCAAGTGCAAGAATTATTGGATCAAGGATTGATCAAGAAAATTATTAGTCCATGTGCAGTTCTGGTGGTGTTGGCATCAAAGAAGGGAGGCAAGTGGAGACTTTGCACTAATTCAAGAGCCATCAATAGGATTACAATCAAGTATAGATTCCCAATTCCTAGAATAGAAGACTTGATGAACTGTTTAGGAGGTGCTATGTATTTTACAAAGTTGGATCTTAAAAGTGGTTATCACCAAATAAGGATTAATGAGGGTGATGAGTGGAAGACTACTTTTAAGACCAAAGATGGGTTGTATGAATGGCTTGTGATGCCATTTGGGCTTAACAATGCCCCAAGCACCTTCATGAGGTTGATGAATGAGGTCTTGAAGGACTTCACTGGCAAATTTGTGGTGGTGTACCTAGATGACATACTCATCTATAGCAAAACCAAAGCAGAACACCTTCAGCACTTCAGATTAGTCTTGAAGAGGCTACATGAGGAGTAATTGGCTATCAACCTTGAGAAATATGAATTTATGTAGCAAGAGCTAGTCTACTTGGGATTTGTGGTGTCCAAGGATACTTTGAAGATGGACCCAAGCAAGGTGGAGGAAATCTTGAATTGGCCTGCCCCTAAAATAGGGACTGAAGTTAGAAGTTTTCATGGTTTGGCACATTTTTATAGGAAGTTTGTGAGAAACTTCAATGGTATATGTGCACCAATGCTTGACACCATTAAAGGAGGGCTTAAAACTAAGTTCAAGTGGACTGAGGAAGCTAACAAAGCATTCCAAATATTGAAGCAAGAGGTAGCTACCAAACCTATCTTACTCTTACCTACTTTTGACAAATTGTTTACCATTGAATGCGATGCAAGTGGTATTGTAGTAGGGGGTGTATTGAGTCAAGAGGGAAGGCCTGTGGAATTTTTCAGTGAGAAACTCAATGAAGCAAAGAAAAGGTATTCAGCCTATGATCTAGAGTTATATGCATTAGTGCAATCCCTCAAGAAGTGGAGGCATTACCTCCTTCCAAAAGAATTTGTGGTGTTCACAGATAACCAGGCCTTGAGTTACATAAACACTCAAGAAAAGCTTATAAATAGACACTTGAAGTGGATGAAGTATCCCCAATCCTTCACCTTCACTATCAAGAACAAGAAGGGGCAACTCAACAATGTAGCAGATGCATTGAGTAGGAAGCTATTGACTATCCAATAAGTTCAATTGCAGAGCATAGGAATAACAGGTTTCAAGGATCTTTATGAGGAGGATGAAGACTTATCCACAACCTATAAGGTATGCCAAGAGTTTGAGAATCACTTTCATAGTGAGTATGTAGACTACACCCTTCAAAACAGACTCTTGTTCAAGGGCAATCAGCTATGTGTGCCTAGAGGATCTATGAGCAAAAATCTGATCCAAGAGAAGCACAATGGGAGCCTAAGTGGGCATTTTGGCATTAAAAAAACCTTGGAGTTGGCATAGAGGTACTATTTTTGGCCTAATTTTCCAAGGGATGTAAGAAGGCATGTGGAATAGTGTGGTGTGTGCCAAAGGGCTAAAGGAGGCTCAAGCAATGCAGTGCTTTATCAACTATTACCAGTTCCAAATCGGCCTTGGGAGTGTGTAAGCATGGACTTTGTGGTTAGACTCCCTAAAACAAAAATAGGTATGGATAGCATCTATGTTTTAGTAGAAAGTTTCTCAAAGATGAGTCATTTCATTCCATGTAGAACTACTCATGATGCAACCTATATAGCACATCTCTTCTTTAAGGAGATTGTGAGGATTCATGGACTCCCATTGAGCATTGTGTCAGATAGGGATAGTAAGTTCATGGGTCATTTTTGGAAAACCTTATGGAAAAGGTTAGGAACTAATCTCTCATTCATCTCAGCTTACCATCCACAAACTGATGGTCAAACTAAAGTTATAAACAGGGTGTTGGGCAATTTGCTGAGGTGGTTGACCAAGGAGTATGGGCAAACTTGGGATCTAGTCATTCCACAAGTAGAGTATGCCTATAATGATTGTGTTAATATGACCAAAGGTAGGAGTCCTTTTGAGGTTGTGTATGGAAGACACCCTAGAGGAGTGTGTGAACTAAGAGACCTTGGTTCAATGAAGATGAAGAGTGGCCAAGCATAGGACTTCACTCAAACTATCAAGGAGGTACAAGAATAGGTTAAGAAGGCCATCCTAGAGTCCACTCAAAAGCTAAAGGCTAAAGTAGATGAAAGAAGAAAGGAAGTTTAGTTCAAGGTAGGGGACTATGTGATGGTCTATTTAAGCAAAGCAAGAATGCAAAAAGGCATGCCTACTAAGTTTCAAATGAGAAGAGTAGGGCCTTGTAAAATTATTGCCAAATATGGTGAAAATGCCTATAAGGTGGATCTTCCATCAGATTTAGCTATCTCACCAGTGTTTAATGTTGCTGACCTGGTCTTATTTAAAGGAGACATAGCAAAAGGAAGTGAAGATCACGCTAAGGTGCTGCATGATCTAGATAGCAATGCCATGCCTAAAAGGAAGCAGTCTATAGCAGAATAGGTCTTGGAATCTAGAGTGAAAAAGTCCACCAGGCATCAAGTGTACATGGAGCATCTGGTCAAATGGGTAGGTCAACCTGAGTCTGAAGCCACTTGGGTAGAGGAGAGCTAGTTCAAGAAACTAGGTATAGACCTAGCCCTTATCAACCCCAAAGTCCCTTAATCTATGCCGAGGGGGAGTATGGTGTAGGATCACCCTTCTAAGGGCTCCCACCATCATAAATTTCATTGTGAAGAACTTCTTAAAGAAGCCTTGTAAGTAGAATAAGAGCCATGATCTTAGTTGGTGTGTGTAGGGTCTAGTTAGGATCCTAGGGTCATGGTCATGTCTTTCTTTGTGACTATATAGTGACTTAGGGGATGATGTCATCCTAATGTCACCTAACCTTAGATTAGTTAAAAGTCTAAAAATATGGGTATTCAATTATTTAGCACATGTGTGCTTTATTTTAGACCTAAGAATGGTCTTAGGATGTGAAGTGAGCAAAAATTTCTCAAGCAACAAAAGTTGCTCAAAAGTTGCTTAGAAAAATTTTCCTAAGTTGGGCTTAAACCTTACCCAAGTGGCCAAGAGACCTAACTAAGCTCATACCCCAAGGTTTAGACTATTTGTGGTTGGAAAAACCCTAATTTAAGAGTTGGAGGTCATTGTGTATGGCTCTGAGTTAGTAAAACCAAACTGTGACTGTATTTTGGTGTGCCAGTCAATACTAATGGCATGAATTTGAAGAGTTAATGAATAGATTATAAGATATTTGGCATTGTACATTTTCATTTGTGTATCTACTTTCATTTTGGTGTGTTTAGAGTAGTTTATCTGCAAGTTTGTTTATGTTTTTGTTTATAGTTTGAAACCACCAGTCCTCTGTCCAATTTGGAGAGGCATGTAAATATGGGCTTGTAGCTCCTATCCCACTATGGAAACACCATGAAACCTTGGGATATGGTAGTATAGACCCTATTTTGTATATATATGCAAGCAAGGCCCTGGAATGACTGTGCAAGCATTTTTTTGACCAAGCCCTAGGTGATCCTAGACTGTGCCCGGCTAGGTGAGGTTAGCGTTGGGAAGGATCTAGAAGACAGGGGTGAAGACTTCAATGAAAATAATTTGGAGGATTTCAAGAAGGATAAGTGAAGGTTCATTTGTGTGAAGGAGTTATTTCCACCAATCCATTAAAGGTTTTTATTCAAACCAACAAGCTCTGTGACTCTGCCAAGCTTAAAAAGCTCTAGAAACCCTCATTTCTGGTTAAGGCACTATACTAACAGTTGAAGTTAAAAATCCTTGAGGGATGGGAATTTGAATGGAAGTATCTATGGAAGATTAGCCATGATTTGATGAAGGTAGTAGGTCAAAATTCCTAAAAACCCGGAGAGGAGGCCTAATTGGGGCTCTTTTCTAGTAGCCCTATTTTGGGAAGAAAATATGAGATCGGGTAACAAGACAACTTACCCAACCTCTTGGAGTCATTTTTTTGAGTGAAAAAACACCTTGGGAGTCATCTCCACCCTTGTTAGAGCCTGAGAAGGTGAGCAAGCCAAGAAACCCTTATTAGCCTAGGTAAGGGTATGAAGCTAGAGAGTGTGCAAGAAAGTTAAGAAGAAGGAGAGTTCAACATTGGTGGTTAGATTGGGCTAGGTTAGGGGATCCTATTGATAAGAGGAATCCTAGAGACCATAGTGTGATTAGAGCACACTAGTGATCCAAGATAAGGATCATGGAGCATAGACTAAGCAAGTCTATCCCAATCTCCCCATCATTTTCCCACTCGGTTTGTTAGGAATCACAACAAAACATACATCATTCTTCTTTAAATCCTTAACAAACTTTCTTCCTTCGATCAAATAAACTTTCAAAAATTTACAAACATTACTAATAGGTTCTTCAATCAAAGGCAACAAGATTTTTCTTTTCCCATCAGCCCAAATAGTATATTTATGTAATCCCCCATCATATATAGCATGTCTATCATATTTCCAAGGTCTACCCTATAGAATATGACAACAATCCATAGGCATGATATCACACAACACCTTATCATAGTACTTTCCAATTTTCAAATTCACATAACATTGTTCACTTACCAATAGTGTATGCTCATCCTTGATCCATGAGATTTGAAAGGGCTTTGAGTGTTTCAACCTTTCCAACTGCAACTTTGCAACCATTTCCTTAGATGCCAAATTCTCTGAGCATCCACTATCAATGATTGCCTTCCACACTTCATCAGAAACTCTACATCTAGTCTTGAAAAAAAATTTCCTTACTGGATCTTCCTTATTACTTTCACTCCTAAGTGTTGTCCTGACCATCAAGTTCTTTTCTTTTTCTGGTTCATTTGGTGAGTCCTCTTGCACCAAAGAATTTCTACTGCTACTGACCTTCTTACTTGAATTTGTACACTCAAATGACCTATGTCCTTCTCCATAATCATAACAAGTTCCTTGGAATCCACCTCTTCTATAACCACCTTGGTAGTTACCGCTTCTTCCTCTAGCAGAACTTTCACCTTTCCACTCGGTCTTGCCTTTATCCTAGTTTTTTTTTTCTTGATTAGATTTATTTTTTTTAGAATAGGATCTACCTCTTCCTCTAGGGAATATATCACCTCTTCATGTTTGTCTTTTCTCATGTCTTTTGTTCCATTTCTCCTCAGCTTTCAAGGAAAACTGATAGGCTTCCTCAATGTTTTCTAACTTAACTAGACTGATTTCTTCTTGGATAGAAATTCTCAACCCATTTAGGTACCTAGAAATTATTTCCACTTCATCTTCAACATGTCCAAATCTGATATCTAATCTATAGAATTCCTCAGTATAATCTTTTACTGAGCTATCTTTTTGCCTCAAACTTTGCATTCGCCTAACTAGGTTAATCTGATAATCGCATGGTAAGAACTTGTTAGAAATAGGGAATACTGAGAGGGCGGGGGGGTGAATCAGTATTCTACAAACTTTTCTTTTTGCCCAATTATGGATATAACAGATTAACTTGATACTTGCTAAACAAAGTAAACTAAATAGCATGCATAACAATAAAGAAAATGAATTCATAACACCATGATTTGTTCTTGAGGAAACCCTGGCCAAGGGAAAAACCTAGTGGGGATGATACCCACAATGATCCACTAATCAAAAGTATTTGGTAAAGGATGTTGACCCTGTTAGGAGTCTATTACATACATATAGTGTCTCTATCCTGATACAAGGACTTAAGGCCTTGTTAGAAGCCTCAACCCTGCTAAGAGCTGGTAGTACAAATAGAATGATTAAAAGATGAGCTCACTTCCCAAACATGTAATATACAATGACTTCTGATTACAAAAAGGGTAAGGTATATAACCTTTCACTACTGCCAAATAGCTTTTCCTATTCTATTCTATCTCTTTGCTTACATATACAAAGTTTTCTTGCTTGACTTTTACAATTTACAACTTCGCATTAATTTATTTTGCATGTATATATCTCACTATATCTTTGCATTACATATGTCTTACATTTATACAAGTTATTAAGAATAATAACTCTTACAGTCGACTTTACAAAGCATATATAAAGCACTTTACAAAATACACACGAACTAGCGCTGCCCAAGGGTTAACATCTAGGATGTTGTCCCTTATATGATTAAGTTATTATTTTGATAAAAATAATAATCCCTTAACTATCATATTGATTGTGTCTTCTTTCTCTATCTTGTCGGCTTCAACTCTATCTCTGTAATCCTGCAATAATTCATTCTATACATTCCGTACAGACTTGCACTTTTAGGTGAGTCTTCAACTTACATAAAAGTATCCATGTTCAAGTGTGCATGCACTGAAATTACTTCTATTAACATCTCTATCCAAAATTGTCTCTGGTTAGACTGGAAAATGCTATTATACTTAAACAAATATTACTTGCACTCTGTCATAACTACTTGCTATCATATTGCAATCTTCATACTGATTATATGTTGCCATAATGAAAACAACTTGATATCCTACTTAGCCAAATTTCCAATAGAACTTTCCTTTCAATTTATTCACCATCTTATTCCATACCTTGATTTTATATTTGCCTTTCCTTTTTCTATCCAATTGTAGATGCTCCCATCATTGCATGACTCTTCAATTTTGTGCTTGCAATATTAACCTTCTTTTCCTCAAGGACATTTTCATACTCAAAATACTTTTCCATCTCAGTAATCCAATCCATCAATTCATCTGAATCTATCTTTCCATTATATTTAGGAGGATTCAAATGTGGTGTAGATTTTAGATTTGTCAAGGAATTCAATAATATTTCCTCACCCTGATCCATCACAGGTGCATGTTCAACTTCACCTTGTTCCTCTTCAATTTCTTCATTACTAACATCTTCATGATGTCTTCCTTAGCGCTGGGTTGTCTCAACAACTTCTAACCTCGCAACAATCTATCTTAGCTTGTCTTCCAATCCTGGATTTGCATCTTGCCTCCCACAAACCATCTTGAAAACCCTTTGCAATTGCAGGCTAGATTGTAATCTGCTACCCCACAACAAATATCAACTAGGGTTTAATAAGAAGGAACCCTCAACCTAGATTCACAAATCTAGATCCAGATCTCATCTTCACTTTGATCCACCTAACGCAAGGGAGGATAGGATGAAGGGCCAAAGGCATGCCTAAATCACAACCTCCTTGCAGAGATTACACACGTGGAAGAAAATACACTACATGGAAGAGAGAATGTAGAAACCTTCATATATTTATTCATCAAATAAATTCATACATGCTAGGTTGTAAGGCCTTCCTGGTTACAACCAATTACATTTAGATTCAATTACAATAGTCCTCCAACATGCAAGGATTCATCCTTCAGAAAATATCTTCTAACTCCTAAAATTGATACCTAAAACTATAGCCAACTACTATATTTATACAAGAGGCTACCAAACCAAGTCGGCCTTTAGATCCATCATTAGAGAAAGAAACAACTAGATCTAGGTCCACACGCTTCCCAATGATCAATACCAAGATTAACTCTGTGACCAAAATTCAGTGCACAAGTCAACCTCAACAAGAAATCAAAATAAACCACTTGGTGAGAAAGACTACTGAACGCCTAGAAATAACTCTGAAAACCAACCGAGAAACTCGGTCAATGAAGGAACCAAGCATCTACTGAGAAAACTGAACAACTCAAACTTTTTTTTGGTGACATAGGATTGCTAAGAACCTGAGATGCTCCTGCATCACAAACACCACTATATGAATTATGAAACCACCACTATGTCAATTATGTTACAAGTCTACAATTATAATGTAATCTTGTCCTCCATCTTCCAAATGTCACAAATTTTGCACACAAAATTGAAACAAGATGACATCTCTTTGAAAATTCATAATTAAGAGCAACCTAAATATTCTTTTTGGGTGCCATCAAACTAAAATGTCTAATTTTTTTTACCCTACAAGACAACTACATTTATGAGACCAAAACTATGTCTTCCAATCCAAGATAAAGATTAAACTTGAACATCTGATCTATGTGATGATCTAAATCTACTTGTAGATAATATGCACTAGTTTGAAGGTTTCTAGTCTCACAAAATTTACTCTTGAAATGTTGGAGAATATGATCCTCCCTCTCTAGAATTTTTGTCCATGTTTCTTGAACATTACATCCCCACATCTCTTTATTCATTCTCCATGGAAATGCTTGATTCTAAGGTGCTTCAAGATAGAAGATAGAGGTCATATATTTTCTTAGGTCTCTGTAATGTCCTCCTTATTGAAACTATTAATATATTGGGACTATTTACTTATAACTCCAATTGCAAGAGAATCCCTTCTATTAAATACTTGCAAATGTAAAGTAAATTCTTTTAACACTAAGAAAGAATTAGATAATTAATCCCTTGTATAATGACGATGATGTTTCTTCTCCACTAATTGTATAAGTCTTACTGGTGTAACTAATATGCATATGGAATGTACTTATTATGACTCACTAATACATAGAATAGATCTGAATATAACTATTGTCAATCAAGATTGCACCTATAGCTTGATATAATATCTAGCTATGCACTTGATATAACATCTAGCTATCCTATTGAAAAATGAAATCTCTCTCAGGTGGTGGGTTTTCCTAAAATGAGAGAAGAGTCTCTAGATCTGGTCAGTTCCTAAATAGTGCTCACCTAAAACTAAATTATATACGAGAACAGGGATGAGAAATAAAAAATGTAAATGAATACTAAACCTAAAAAAAAGGTGATACACCAATAATTGGTATGAAACATCAATTAAATTGGGATGTATTATTGAAGATACTAATGATTCATAATACCCAGACAAGAAAGAAACTACAATAAATAATTCTATGCACTGACCCAAAATCTTTTGTTTTGAAAGGAAAATCTAAGCTTTACCAATTTTCTGCAAAAGAATAAGGACACAAACAAAGACCTATAATTCAAAGTATCTATATTTGAAGATGCAATAAGGAATGTAGTTTGAATGAAGGATAAACACAACATAAAAACAAATAACCCACAATATTGCCTCCTGAATCAATGAGAAGGAACTGATGTATCTATATAACCAATACTAAAAAAATCTCTACTACAAAGTGCTGCCACAGTCCACTCCAAAATTTTCAATGTGCAAAAATAAGAGTCAAAAGAAGAACTATTGGAGCTCAATAATCTAAAATATTAAATAGCCTACTTTGGGGTCTCATAATTTGCACCTGGTTCAAGGAAAAGAGGAGTTGAAAGTTCTTCTGCATTGTAGACCGGAAGTGTACCTCCCTGAAGATTTTTGGATCTTGACCAATCCATTTTATCACTTTCCTAAGCCAATTCCAAATCAAATTTCTACATATTTCAATGTTTTAAATTTAGAAATATCTAAAGTGTTGACTTTGGTGTTTAATTGTAATTGGCCTTTTGATCTTCTGGGCAAGCTAACTATGAATTCATTTTCCTTGTGTGGGAGTGAATCAATACCTAGGGTTCCCAATCTTGAGGGTTTTAGTTGGCAAGTTTTCAAAGCCAGTTTCAAAGGTGATTTGTGCAGATTGATAGTGTGGACATAATAAGTATTGTGAAAGGCCATCTTTGATCAGTGATAAATTTTAGCTCAAGTCTTTTCATGCAAATCCCTTTGGCAGAGTGAAAATTTGTACTTCAAGGTGAATGTTTTCCAAATTTCAAGGTCATATGATTTGTTGTAATAAGTTTTTAAGGGTGGTTTTGTAGGCAGCTCAGTCATTTTGGTCTCAGAAGAATTTGGACTTCGTAATTGAGAAAATGTTCAAAATTAAAAACTTGAAAGATGCCATAGGGCTTGGTATGGTTATATATGTTTCCAATTCCAATTTTGTCAAAATCCAAGTCTGTTTGACATATATTTTTAAAAGTTCACATTTTCTCGCAGGCTAGTTTACAAAGGAGGTACTGAAAGTTTGTGGGCTGCTCGAAATCTAACAATGACCCAGTTGATATTTTGAATTATAAACTTTTGGAAATTTTCATGGCTCCAGGATTCCTAGTTTATGCATAGTAGAATTTCTCCGTTCTCTTCCAGATAAAATTTAAAGTTTGACATACCATTGTTCAGATTTCATCATGTGACTCCATTATGGTAAACAAAGATAGTGTGGGGTTTTAAAAGGTGTTAATCCTCTTGAAATGCTTCCATGTCTTCCATTCTAAGTGTGCTTTTTTTGTCAATGTTGAACATGCCATATAAGTAACTGTGCATTTCTTCTTCAATCCTAGCATGTATTCTAATTTGTTGGCATGTCTTTTATTATGTTATGTATGCATTGTTTGGAATGACACACATTTGAAATGGGGGCTACACATTCTTTTGAGTTGTAATTGATGAACTACAACTGATTTAGAACACTAAATGAAGAATATGTGATTTAAGATCACTGAGGAGTTGCTGATTAGATATGCAAGATGATTAAATTAGTATTATGTTGTCATTGATGTCAACTAGCTTGACAGTACTTATCTTGTAAGTTACTATACCAACACATTTGAAGAAAGATGAAAGAGATGAAGAACATAAATATCTACATGAGGAAGATGTATATATCAGATGAGGATAAGAAATACACTAAGTAACTTGTTGATGAGTCTATGACTTGATGATATCGACTTTATTATGTTGCATTCATCTATGATGAAGAATAGAGTTAAAAGACACAAAGAAGTGTTGTCGATAAATAAAGCATTCCAGTATACACTAATGGAGTGTAGTGTATACTGAGCATAGTGTTAACCAAGCTTATGTTCACTGATGCATTTCTTTGTTAACCGAGCAAAATAGAAAGGAATTAAATGATCAGTTTAGCTAATCAAGTGATGAGCTGTAAAGTGTATAAAATCAAGGTAACAGATAAGGTTTGTTATGAAGATCTATGGCTAACATAATTCAAGAAAGAGCTAATCGAGCAGATTGAAATGTGTTACTGACACATCAGCCGAAGAAGGTTAGAGCAAAAAAATCAATGAATAAGATTAAGCGGCAAAATTTGATGGACAAAAAGAAAATGATTTACTCGTCTATATAAGAGACATTGGTTTCATTGTTGAGAGACACTGAAGAAAGAAGATACTACAGAATTATCGAGTGAAGGAGTTTTCATGCATTCTGATCATACTTGTTAGTCAGAACTGAACTATAGAACAATTACCAAGCTACAGAGAGTAATTACCAATGGACAGTAAGTTGATATAGTATTGAATCTGAAGTGATATATTGATCAGAAATATTTGAATAAGCTGAACATTGATCTATAAACTACAATTGAAGTTGTTTCAAGGCAGATCATCTACTGTTATATATTTAACCATTGTACATAGTCAAATCTCTTAACTGAGGGGACTAAGAAAGTCTTTTTGATGTTTCATTTATAGAGTGAACATTGTTATCCTGTCAACCCCAGAGTGACTGTTGGTTGGACAATAACTTCTGGTCTAAAATCCTCTAACAAGGTCACACCTAACAGTGTGTTTGTAAACCTTTAATAGGGTTGGGTCTTCACTGACCTCACTTCAGAAGAGTGAACATTTTTGGGTTGTTGGTCCCATGTGGTTTTTACCTTCATAGGGTTTCCACGTTAAATCTCTTGTGTTATATGTTGATTGTGATATTTGTTTGTTATCATACTTTGCATATTAAATGTTAGATTTGATCGGTAACTACTATAAGTTTTAAACTAACAATTGGTAAAAACACAAATAGTGAAAGTATTTTATGTTTACTGAGTAGCAAAAGTTGAAAAATTTGTTTTGGATTATACATTTTGTTTTGGGACACTGGATAACTGATTCACCCCCCTCTTAGTTATTCTAACAATTGGTAGTAGAGCTGTGGTTGCTTAGAATAGAGTTTTAAGGACTCCAGCACAAAGGTCTCAAGATGTATAAGAGGGAAGTGCCAAGACTGAACAAAGAGAACTTTGTAGTATGGTAGAGCCAAATGAAGTTGCACATATCTGGAATTGGGAATTCTGCACTAGAACTGATAGAGAATGGATATATACAACTGACCACTGATCCCTTGACACTTGATCAAATGAAGGACAGACATGAACACAATATTACTCTGATGGAACTTGTTACTGCCTGTACTGATGCCAAATTTGAAGACATTAAGGGATGCACAACTACCAAATCCATGTGGGATAAATTGAATCAAATATACAGTGGAGATGCAAATGTTAAGAGAGCTAGAGCAAAAAGCCTAAGAGGTCAATTTGATGATATGAAGATGAAAGAAGGTGAGAACATTGTGCAATACACAAATAGACTAAAAGAGATAGTACATGCTATTAGAGCATTTGATGGAGTTATTGAGGATGAAATAGTGATAAGCAAAATTCTCAAAACTTTGCTACCAGTTTATGCGATTAGGATCTCTGCAATTCATGAAACAAGGGCTACATCCAACCTTACTCTTGACACACTAATCGGTAAGCTTACAACCTTTGAATTGAATAATTTTGACATTAGTGTTGTACCTTCTGTTGAATCTGCTTTCATGTCCTCTTTGAAGATTGGTAAGTCTAGTAGTAGGAATAGTAAGAATAATGATAGTGATAGTGGTACCGATGATGAGCTTGATGAGCTTGAAGCTCTTATGGCCAGAAGATTACCCAAGGGTAAAGGAAGATATAGAGGTAAGCTACCTTTGGCATGCTTTAATTGTAAAGAAGTTGGCCACATCACTGCTAGATGTATGAATAGGAAAGATGATGATAGATCCAAAGATCGATTTGAAGGAAGCTATGGGAGAAGAGTCAACAGAGGCTACCAACACAATAACAGAGATAACCAAGATAGCTATGACAAAGGGAAAAAGGTATGTTACATAGCCAAAGAATTTGAATCTGAATCTGACACTGATGATGATGTAGAAGTAGTATTTGTTTCTATGAAAGATGATTCAGAAGAAGAAGAGAAACATGAAGAAACAACACTGATCTCTAAAGTAAGCAGAAATGATACATGGATCATAGACAGTGGCTATACACAACATATGACTGGTGATATAGAGAAATTTGATATAATTGATGAATATGATGGAGGATATATAAGGATGGGAAATGATGCACCCTGTATGGTAAGAGGTAAAGGTTCACTGATGATTAATGATATAATAAAATGTGAAAATGCATACTGGGTAGATGGACTAAACTATAATTTGTTAAGTGTGGCATAGCTGAATAACTCAGGCCACCGACTTGCTTTTGAGAGCAGAAAGGTAAGAATCTATGATGATGGAGGAAGACTTGTTGGAACTGGTACACAATCCAGAGGTAATTTATTTTATCTTGATATTGATCATTCTTCTTGTTTATTAATGAAGGATGAAGATGCATGGTTGTGGCATAAAAGGTTATGTCATGTGAATTTTGATAACATGATCAAGATTAGTAAGAGGAAAAGAGTTAGAGGGCTGCCTAACTTATCAAAACCGGATTATGCAATGTGTCATGAATGTCAGAAAGGTAAGATGACTAAGTCTAGTTTTAAAAGAAAAGACTACTCAACAAAGAAGATATTTGAGTTGGTTCATACTGACCTATGTGGTCCTATGAGAACTCAGAGTTATTATGGTGATAGATACTTCATTCTTTTTGTTGATGACTATACTAGACTGATGACAGTTATGTTCTTAAAAGAAAAATTTGAAGCATTTAAGATGTTTAAGTGGTATAAGGAAAAGGTAGAAAAAGAGAATGGAAAAGATTTAAAATGCTTAAAATCTGATAAAGGAGGTGAATTTATCTATGATGAATTTACTAATTTCTGTAATGAGCATGGTATCAAAAGACAAGTCTCTGCACTGAGAACACCTCAACAGAATGAGATTTCTAAAAGAAGGAACAAGTAAATCATTGACTGTGCAAGGACACTAATGCTGCAAAAGAATATTTCTCAAACATACTGGAGGGAAGCTGTCAGTATAGTTGTATATGTGCTTAACCAAGTACAACTGAAGAAGGACACCAACCAGACACCTTATGAGCTATGGTTTGGACACAAACCTACTGTAAGTTATTTCAAGATTTTTGGAAGCAAATGTTTTATTCTGAAAGATGAGAGAAATGGGAAATTTGATTCTAAAGGTGATGAAGGAATATTCTTAGGATATTCTACTAAGATTAAAGCATACAAATGTCTGAATAAGGTTACAAATAAGATAATTGAAAGTACTAATGTCCATGTTGATGAGTTTGATGACAAGAAAATAGAGGAAAGAAAGGAACCAGAAGACTATGGTAGATTCACTTACATTGAACTTCTTGACTATCTACCAAAGTCGCAACCTGTGATAACTGGTCAATAGGAAAATAACCCTGAGGAATAGGAAAGGGAAACCAACAAACAAGATGGAGCTACCGTACAAGCACATGAACCTGAACAGGATGAACAAGAAAGGAGAAATTGAGTACTGACTATTTTTATCAAAAGACATCATCCTGAGATACAAATTATTGGAGATAGACAAGCTGGCATGCAAACAAGAAGCAAAGAAAGACAAGGTACATGTCTAGTTTGTGAATTTGAACCAAAAAATGTGAAAGTTGCATTAGAGAATGAAGAATGGATTAATGCAATGAAAGAGGAAATAGAACAAATAGAGAAGAACAAAGCTTGGTCCTTAGTACCCTGACCTAAAGATAAAAATGTTATCGGTACTAAGTGGATATTCAAGAACAAATTGAATGAAAATGGTGAAGTGATAAGAAATAAAGCGAGATTGGTATGCAAGGGATATGCACTGGAAGAAGGAATTGAATATGGTGAGACATTTGCACCTATTGCTAGATTGGAAGGAGTTAGAATGCTACTTGCATATGCTGCACACAAGAAATTTAAGGTTTATCAAATGGATGTGAAGTCAACATTTCTAAATGGTATACTTGAAGAAGAGGTCTACATAGAACAACCTGAAGGATTTGTTGATCCAGACAACAGAAACATGGTATGTAGATTACACAAAGCTTTATATGGTTTGAAGCAAGCACTGAGAGCCTGGTATGAAAGGCTACATACTTGTTAAGTATTGGATTTGTAAGAACTAGTGAAAACAACAATTTGTACATGAAAGGTGATACTGATGACACTATTCTTATTGCTGAAATTTTTGTTGATGACATTGTTTTTGGAGGTCAAGATCATGTATGTAAATCTTTTTCTGATGACATGACAAATGAGTTTGAAATTTCTATGTTTGGAGAGATTAAATTCTGTCCAGGACTACAAGTGATTCAACGGAGTGATGGGATATTCATCACATAGTCCCAGTACATAAAGGAAGTCTTGAAGACATTCGGCATGGAAGATGCAAAACCTATGGGAAAACCGATGGCTACTAGATGTAAAATGACTAAGGAAGATGAAACTATAGAGGTAAACCAAACAAGTTACCAATCCATGATTGGTAAGCTAATGTATGTAGTTCACAATAGACTAGATATAACACATGTTGTGGGAATTGTTGCTAGATTTTTTGCTAATCCTAGAGAATCACACATGATTGATACTAAAATGATCTTAAGATACTTGAAAAAGATAGAGGATTATGGTTTATGGTATCCTAAGGAAGGTAAGTTTGAACTGATGGTCCATACCAATGCTGATTGGGTTGGAAATGTGGATGACAAAAAAAGAATTACCGGAGGAGCATTCTTTTTTGGTGAAAGACTTGTAACATGGACAAGTAAAAAGAAGGCTTGTATTTCTCAGTCTACAGCTGAAGCAAAGTATGTTGTTTCTGCTACTAATTACTCAAACATTGTATATATCAAGCAAGTGTTGGAAAGAATGAATGAGGTAATCACTGACCCAGTGATTATATACTATGACAACACAAGTGCTATCAATATCTTAAAGAATCTAGTGATGCACTCTAAGACAAAGCATATATCAATTAAGTATCACTACTTAAGAGAACAAGTGCAAGAGAATCAAGTGAAGTTAGAATTTGTTACATCTAAAGAACAACTTGCAGATATCTTTACAAAGCCTCTACCGAAGGATACATTTGAATATTTGAGGACTAGACTTTGTGTCTGTCCCTTGTCTATTGGTCACTAATGTGATCTGGATGTTGCATCAACTTACACTTATCAAAAGATCACACATGTTGATGCAGCATAGTTCACACTTTGGATAATGTTCAAGGTTGTGATTAAGTTTGAAGAACTAAAATAGATTGGGATATCAGTATACAAAGATACAGAGAATGTATTGGATAATAGAGAGTTACTTAGCTACTATAGAGATGATTATTTATTTGTTTCTTTGGCATTGTTGTCAAAGGGAGAGATAAATAATATGAAACAATATGCACTGATGAGAACTATCTAAGGGAGAGATAATCTGAAAGAAATAGAACACTGAAGATCAGTTACTGAAAATAGAAGAAGGAATCTGAGAGCTGAAAAGATCATATTTGTAGAATGTTAGAGCTACATAGATAATACTGTTTAGTAACGTAGTGATTAAACATATTAATGTTGTATGAGCTTATCAAAGCATTTGTTCATAGAGTTTTAGAATACATGTTTGGTGTGTATGGTACACTTCATATTACTTGAGTTTCCATCAATGCCAAAGGGAGAGATTGATGAACTACAATTGATATAGAACACTGAATGAAGAATCTGTGATTTAAGATCACTGAGGAGTTGTTGATTAGATATGCAAGATGATTAAATCAATATTATGTTGTCATTGATATCAACTAGCTTGACAGTACTTATCTTGTAAGTTACTATATCGACACATCTGAAGAAAGGTGAAAGAGATGAAGAATAGAAATATCTACATGAGGAAGATGTATATATTAGATGAGGATAAGGAATACACTGAGTAACTTGTTGATGAGTCTATGACTTGATGATATTGACTTTATTATGTTGCATTCATCTATGATGAAGAATAGAGCTAAAAGACACAAAGTAGTGTTGTTGGTAAATAAAGCATTCCAGTATACACCGATGGAGTGTAGTGTTAACTGAGCTTGTGTTCACTTACGCATTTCTTTTTTAACCGAGCAAAATAGAAAGGAATTAAATGATCAGTTTGGTCGATAAAGTGATGAGTTGTAAAGTGTATGAAATTGAGGTAACATATAAGGTTTGTTATGAAGACCTATGACTAACATAATTCAAGAAAGAGCTAATGGAGTAGATTGAAACATGTTACTGACACATCAGCTAAAGAAGGTTAGAGTGGAAAAATCAATGAATAAGATTAAGCGGCAAAACTTGATGGACAAAAAGAAAATGATTTACTCGTCTATATAAGAGACATTGGTTTCATTGTTGAGAGACGTCAGAGAAAGAAGATACTACAGAATTATCAAGTGAAGGATTTTTCATGCATTTTGATCATACTGGTTAGTGAGAACCAAACTGCAGAACAATTACCGAGCTATAGAGAGTAATTACCGATGGACAATAAGTTGATATAGTATTGAATCTGAAGTGATATATTGATAAAAAAAAGACTTGAATAAGCTAAACATTGATTTGTAAACTACAATTGAATTTTTTTCAAGGCAGATAATCTATTGTTACGTATTTAACCATTGTACACATTCAAATCTCTTAACCGAGTGGACTAAGAAAGTCTTTTTGATGTTTCATTCATAGAGTGAACATTGTTATTCTATCAACCCCAGAGTGACTGTTGGTTGGACAATAACTTCTAGTCTAAAATCCTTTAACAAGGTCACACCTAACATTGTGTTTGTAAACCTTTAACAGGGTTGGGTCTTCACTGACCTCACTTCAGAAGAGTGAACATTTTTGGGTTGCTGGTCCCAGGTGGTTTTTCCCTTCATAGGGTTTCCACATTAAATCTCTTGTGTTATGTGTTGATTGTGATATTTTTTTGTTATCATACTTTGAATATTACATGTTAGATTTGATCGGTAACTACTATAAGTTTTAAACTGACAATCAGTAAAAACACAGACAGTGAAATTATTTTATGTTTACCGAGTAGCAGAAGTTGAAGAATTTGTTTTGGAATATAAATTTTGTTTCGGGACACTGGATAACTGATTCACCCCCCTCTCAGTTATTCTAACAGTAATGTTATGTACTTTGTTGCTACTGGGTGAGTAAAAGGAAGAGGCTGCTAATGGTTTTCCTTGCAACACACGCACAAAAAATGTATAGCATAAAAAAAAAACTAAAGGAAGTAAGGGGGTTGCAAGGTAAGTAAGAAATGAATAAAAAGTGGATACAAGCCTGCAAAGTAAAGGCCAAAGGAAAAAAAAAGAGCTGGAGGAGCATGCACAACCATGGGAGGAAGAATAAAATGCAAAGGGGCTACATGCGGGTTTATCCCACATGCACCCGGATTTGGTTCTAGGAATAATTTAAAAGAAATAGAGCCAAGTTTCAATGTAAAGTGAAAGGAAAGAGGTGAGTGGTTGCCTCTTAACTTGTGTGGGACCCATCTTATGTGCTTCCCAACTAGGCGCACATATAAATTTTTAAATGAAGACATTTAAAAATGTCAAAGGATTTAGTCCCACATTGGCCAGAATGGGGAAATCTCATGTGTTTAAATGAAACAATGCTCACAATGTAATATGAAGAAAGAGTTGGAGAATTTGGATGTGCGTGCATGAGAGCTACATTAGGAAGCATTTAAGTGACCAAAGACCACATTATTTTTTAGAAAGAATGCAGTTGACCTGGCAGTGAAAGTGACACATGGCATCTTGTCACGTGATCTTGTGATGAGCTCACAGTTTGACAAAACATCTAGAGATCATGAGAATGCTTAGTCACCAGATCTCATGATTCCAGTGGTTAAGTGGATAACATCTAGAGATCACGAGAATGCTTAGTCTCTAGATCTCCAGATTCTAGTGGTTAAGTGAGTAACATCTAGAGATCATGAGAATTCCTAGTCATGTGATCTAATGATTCTAGTAGCTAAGGAGTTAACATCTAGAGATTCAAAGATATCCTCAATCATGTGATCTCTAGATCAAACCATGGTTAAGAGATGTCATTCAAAGATTTGGAGAACAAGGCATTCGTTGGTTTTCCAAATGTGACCAGGGTTAGAAGATGAATTCAGAGAACTAGAGAATGGCTTGTCTCCCAATCTCCAGATCAAAGTGGTCAACCATGGGTTAATTAGAGCATCCAGTCAGCTTGTGACACTTGTCAAAATATGGTGAGTTATGGGCATAAATGTGTAGGAAAAGGCCAAAAAATGTAGAAATAAGAGCAAGATGTTGATTTAAATAATTTATATGGTCTCTCCATAGTTTGAAAATTTATTCTATTTTAAAATGTACATGAGATATTCATAGAGCATTCTCAATTTGAGCAGAATCAAATCATTTATGAGAGGCAAAGATTCAAATTTGGAGGGAGAAGTGATTGTAAAGATCAAGGCAGTTGCAGAAAGAAATGAATTTGGGAGAAATGGAAGATATTTTGTGAAAATTGGCAACTGTCAGTATTTTGTAACTAGCTTTGTTTTACCTTTATCTCTTCTTCTTCTGTATTGTTGCAAGGGTGGAAAGTTCCAGTTTCGGTTCGAATTTTGCAGTCTAAATTCTCTGTAATATTTCTGGGCTGGTTCCATAAGTGGATCCTTTTGTAAATATTTCCCTTTCTTCTTCATATGGGGTGTTTTCCTGCTTCCTTTCTGGTCTCAAATGGGAATTTTTCTTGTAATAGTCTAGCTTTTGAATGAATCTTCAACACTGTTATACTATTATCAAAATTATCTCCATTTGCTTCTTAAATATTGTAGGTTAAAGCATCAAGAATGTTTTTTTCCTTCTATTGTGAGTTCACAACAGAGTTATTTCAAGGGAATAACTAAGTTTAGGATTCTTTTTTAGGTGTGTATGAGTTGAGATATCAAGGGTATCTCACACTTGTCTTTCAATGGATGTTGATAAATGTATTTCCTATTTCCAGGTCTCTTCTAAGGGGAGAGTTAAATTCTTAGAATAGGTGATTTCATATCTGGGTACGCAGGTGGATTCTTTAGTAGAATTTGATAAATGGTGTATGTTTGATGTAAGGCATCAACATATTTAGACTGGGTTATCTTCTTTGTTTCATAAGCTTTCTATTTCAATGATTTATTTGACTCTATTGCCCATTGGATAAGGCACTAGTCTATGAGGGATTTGGAGTATTTCAGAGTTCCATTCCACCCAAAACATAAATGATAACATTTTCCCTTTCATATTGATAGGAGGAGTTAGGAAGTATTTCTATTTTCAGATTTATTGTATGCAAGTGGGATTCTGCATAAGATCTGGTAGATAATCAGGTACTTGTTACCTAAAAGTCTAAAAGCTATTCCACAAGTGATATACTTGTAGGCCTATTATTTTCAATAAGGATTTATGTGTGTGCAGATGAGGTATACCCACCTGAGTGAGTGGAGCTCAAAGTGTAGAAGGTTTGTAGGACTTGTCAACATTACCCTTTTCTTGTCCTTTAGTTTTTAAAAAGAAGTAGATTTATGTCAATCAGATAAATATCCCATGTTTGGTTATCATTTTCTCTTTTAGAATCGGAGGGTACAGGAAAAATTAGTAACAAAATTGGCAACTATACTGGGGAACCATTGTATAGAGTCAATTTTTTTTTTAAATTATATCTTCTCACAAAGTGTGAGTGGTGACTCTAAGTTCTCTATTTGATCAATGCTTTCAAGAATGAAAATGAAAAGAATTTTTAGTTCTGATAAATAATGTTTAAATCTTGATTAAGTTTTGTGTTGGCTGGAAAGAAATACAAAAGTAAGTAAAACATTTTCTTCTGCAAGGAGGTGGCGAATCTATGAAAAAAGAACCTAATGGAGCCACAAAGAAGGCTCTAGATCTGCCCTATTTCCCAGTCAATGGGTTGAGTTTCATTGTAAATACTTCCAGGTATTTTGATTTTCATATGCAGATTTGTTTTCATAAAAATCAGTTGTAAAAATATTGGTTCCCTATCAAGTGATCTAAGCACTAAGTGAGGGAATGGTTTTGTTGCATTTCATATGTAACCCAAAAAAGTTCTCATAGTATTTGTTTAGGTTTAGAATTGTCACCCTAACTCAGGCATTAGGGCTACACAACAATTCTATCCTGACAATGGAATCCTCCTCAAGCTGTGGGTAGACTCTGAATAAGGATGAATCTCCAAATTCTAGGCCAGCTCCTATAAAATATGGAATATCACTTCCTGATCTGTAACTTGTTGGGAAAAAGGAAAAGAATACTTCTAATTGAAACTAGATTAGGGTGATACACCAAGAAATATTTCAAACTTTGCAAGAAAGATAAAACATCAATCCTAACTCATAAATGAAGATATCAACACTCTGAATCTTTGCTCAAGATATAGGTTGACAAAACTTACTATCAAGGTTTTACCATGAATAGCTTGGATAGTCAACAAACATACTTTTCTCATACAAGGCCTTGAAGCAATTGATTATCTTGAGAAGGAACATAAATCTACTCACTTATTTTGGATAATAAATAATTTAGCACTTGTTAGAAAAGATGAAAACATGATCCAATATCAAAATAACTTCACAAATATGAATCAAAATCTCTGGTTCATTCCCTCCAAAATATGATAAAAAGCGATTACAAAAATGGCCTATAAAGCACCTAGGAACAATGAGTTCACTATATGCCCTCTCTCCAAAATTTGCAATCCCTAATTGATCATAAAAAATCAATTTTATATCTTGCCTATGCCTCAAATCCAAAAATCTAAACCCCACCAACTACACTAAAATTGGCCCAAAAACATGCCAATAACTAAGACTATGAAAGCTCGAGTCTAAGTGCCCCTTAATACTAGCTTATAATAAGGAATTTATCCTTTTACAATTTCTAACCAATATTAATATTTACTTAATATTAGATAAAATCTAATATCAAATAATCTAACTTTCAACTCCTAACTTAGATAAAAAGACTCTAAGTGTAAAATATGCAAATTGGAGAAAGTCGACATGATTGTTCAATCCACTTGCAATATAATTTAAAAACAAAGATATGAAAGTGTGAGGTGGCATTGTGCAGTTTTCAAGACTCTGTAGGAATGTGACATCTGCATTAATGGCATTGAATGTCATTCTTCTTGCAAACTCCAAATTGTTATGTTCATTTTTCACTCTCGGCACTTGTGCTTATCTCATTCTTCCTGGAGAAGAATAGGGAAGATGAAACCCTAACTTATGAAAGCTTCAAAAAGTTGATGAAGGAGCTCGACATGTTGATTGTGAATGCATATGTTTGTTAAACTTGAGCTTACTGCTGCTATTCTTCACTGATTGTTTATTGAAACAGAGAACTTGGCATTTGGAAAACTTCGGGTTGAATGAAATCTTCGATAACTTGACAAGCAACTGTAAGTTTATCTTTGACCATGGTTTATTTCTTGGAGTTTTATTTTTTGGTAATGAATCCCATGAAATTGTAACATTTCTTTAGCATAAGTTGTGGCCTCTCATTCTATTATCTATTCCTTCACTGGTGCTTTGAAAATATGACTATTGTTTTGATAATATGAGGCTTATGAATATGAGTCATAGTCGACTGGTGTATACCGTGCAAAAACTCAGCCATGTTGAGAGTTCTCTTTGATTTTTTTGCAAGCCACAAGCTTCATTATGACCCTATGTTGACAGTCATATGACTGGTGTTATTTTGTAGTTTATTTCCACTTGTAAATCACGAGCTATGACTCAAACCTTGCATCATATATTTGATTCACTGTTTATGTCATTGAACTGTAACTGCTCTCTGCTTCCACAAGCTCCACACTATGAATCTCGGCCTCTACTATTGTTTCATTTACTTCTTTTATGGTTCGAAGATGAACTGTTCAATCCATTTTTGATAGCAGTCACAACTTTGTATGAGGAAATTTGGCTATGCCTAAGACTGATGCTTACCTTTTGTTTACCACTATGAATACACCTCATGATCCACGACCCCTATTATTTTACTCCCCTTATCCATTTATGGGTACAAAGATGTGAGCTCGAATCTTGACTTACCAATAGTCATGGCTTGCGTGACTAGTATAGAACCATGAGCTTCACATCGTGACTTACTAACAGTCATGGCTTGTTTGACTATTGATTCCTTTTGTTTGAATATAAAGTCGTGACTTCATTATTTTGAAACTCTTCTAAGTCACGACTCTTGTATTTTTTAAACAAATAGTTTAAGACCCACATACCATTCGTTATCTTACAGTCTAGTATATAGCTTGCGATTTTTAAGTGAAGTCAACTATTTTCCTTTCATTCCGTGTGCCCATTCTATGAATCATTGTTTGTAACTGAAGCTTGCTTTGGACATTTTAACTGAGAATGAACTCTGCTTATATTGAGAATGAACTCGACTTATTCTGATCATTTGTGCTTGTCTCGATCTAGCTCGAGCCTTTGACAGGTAGATATTTCATGATTTTATGTTGTGTAACATGAAGCCCATTTGAACATTTTGTTCACCCATTCCACACTTACATGGAAATTTGAAATTTACTGTCAGCAATGTCTTCATTAAATTCTGTCTCTTTTCTTTAGCATATAACTGTGACAATAATGAAAATCAAAATACTTTGACTGGGAATTTGACATAACAGATAAATGCTCTTTTCTAATTAGCTTCATGAAAACACTCTGTATAAACAAACAGTTACTAGAAATTGATTTTAACAACTTTCTATAGTTTGTACATAAACTGTGATTGTAGCATATAGCATTCAAACTGTTTCATTATGTTGATATGAATAAATCTATGTAATAACAACAGTGAACTTGATGAATTGGTGAACTTGTTCTGACAGAGCAATGAAACTGAGCCATTTTGAAAACTGATCAAGTTGAAACTACAAAACCCTTATGAGATGAATGAAAATCCATCAGCATTCAAACTATTTCATTCTTTTCTAGTTATTTCATCAAAGTTGTGAGCTTGTGACTAAAAGATGTGATATGTGTATTCATTTTTTTATGACATCTTTTAGTCATAAGCTTCACAAACTTTGGGAGCTAACTAAAAATGACTGAAAAGCATCAAGTAATAAAAGTCACTATGCCCATAACAGATAAGTACTTTAAACTTTCTTCACTAATAGATTTGCAATTTATTGTACTTTCTATTTTCACTATTACTTTACAGCTTGAATTCCACTTGATTTGTAACTTAGCTTTTAGCATCATAGCTCCTGCAGTATGTCCACTATTAACAATTTTTCTTTGATGCTGATCTGCACTTAAAATATGAGAAGTACAACAAGATGAAAATTTTTGTTCACTATTAATGAAGTTTGAGCATGGGCTCGTGACATTCAAAAAACCACCAGAATGTTAATTAATGAAGCTCGAACATGGGTTCATGACACTCACTAAAAACAAACTGTAAACATTTTATGACTTTATGGCTCAATCTTTAAGCACTCTTTCTATATTCAACAACAATAATGTTATTAGTTGAAAATGTACCTTTGAAACAACAAGGACATATTATACCAATTTTTTGTAGCCGCATTTGTAACTTGAACTTTGAATATTGGCAATCATTGGAAATTTATGTAGCACTTTTATCTTGGAAATTCTGCTTGATTTGCATCTTTGACAATGACTGAATGTGAAAACCAGTCAAATGTTATCTACAAAATAATTTTTTAAGCTCTCAAATAACTATTACCTATTTAGTTTGCATACTAAATTGGTAAGTTGATTTCACCTTTAAATTACAATATGGACTTAATAGTTGCTGTCCTAAATTACAAAATGGTTTGGATGCAAAAAATGAAGTATATAAATGCAAAATGACAACCATAAACATCAAAAGAGTGCATAAAGGTACACCTCTACAAAATTACTTTTCAGCTTATGAAGATGAGATACATTGCAAAGCATTCATATTATCAGGTTATGTACTCTAAATATTGATATGATTTAAACTTTCAAATTTAAATGATGATCATTTACATTGAACATTCAAAATGAATGCAATAGGCAAGTATTCCTCTACAGGATTACAACTTTTAGTTGGAAACATTGAGAACTTAGAGGACATATACAATTCTGAAAGTGAGAAAGGAGCATTGGAAGGTTTAGGGATTCTATGTATTGCCTTGGAGAGGTCTTTAAGTATGCTGATAATCTGCTATCTGGATCTTCATGTCTTCTTCTTTGTCTTCATCCTAAAATCTTTGTCTGGTATGCTCCTACATCATAGAGAGAAAGAGTAGTTAGATCCAAGTTGGATCTAAACAATACATAAATCCCTAAAACAGCATGCTATAATCACATTTTCAGAGTTGTACATTCATATAAACATCAATGCAATAAAAAGTATGCATATATGGATTAGATTAAACAACAGTGCATAAAAATGAGTCAAAGGAAATACAGTACTAAAGGTTTACAACTTGTAGATATTAAGGGAAATATACAGTTGAAAATCAAGGGAGATATGCTTGAACCTCACAAGGTGCACTATGATCATTAAAGGATTGGTATAGAAGGAGAAAAATAGAAAGGAGATCATCTTTTATGCTAATATTGTTTGTTCATGTGCAGGTTGAAGACTAAACAGGATGCAATTTATTTATTTGTTGTCATTAAGTGTGCATTTACAAAAAAAAATAGCTACATCATGTCGAAATGAGGATACAAACTACTAATCAGTTATTGTTTATATGCTAAAATATCAAGATTAAGGTTACATGAAATCTGTTTATGGGCGTCACAAGCCTGTTCTTGAACCCCATAAATAGATTTCATTGTTAAAAGTGAAAATAAGTGTTGTAAATCTGACATGTATATTTAAATCATGATTAAGGAATAGAGTTACTATATTTGAAGCATGCATTATTATAAGATGTTAAGCTGAAAGGGATGAGATAGCAATATTATGAAAGTGGGGCCAACAACAATAGTATATCAATTCAGGTAGATCAGCTCGCTGGACAATAATATTCATGGGCATCATGTCTTCCTTCAATTTTTGACAATTAAAAAATACGAAGTTATCCATAGAAAATATATGATGTTAATGCTATGAAAATTGGAGGAGGATGGATGGGTGTTGTGAATGGCATGCATCCAAATGGAAAAAAGTGAATGAAACGTGCATGCAATCTTGAGAGATTTGGACAAGTGTAACATATGGTGTTGCAACAGCTATGCTTCATACAAAAATAGATAAACAGATAAGTAGTGATTTCCAGTCGACAATAGGCAAAATAGAGTAAGGTCACAAAAAATTGAGTGTTATTCCAACAAGGACAAATTCAAAGGTAATGTGAGTCTCTAAAAAATGTGATTTCCAATCAGCACAATAAAATGAGATCACCAGTCAAACAGATATAATCATGTGTTCAATACAGGCCTAAGTGCTCATATAGCTATGAGCTTACAGTCAAATCAAGACGTGAGTATAAAATCACAACCAATAACAAAAGATAGGTAGGTTTTTATCAGCAATAAACTCAAGCCCAAGTTTGTCTTAGTTAAAAGATGAGCTTTAATAAAATGTAGCCTCAATACATGAGTCTCAGATCAGAAGCCGTGATAGAATAAAAGTTAAGCTCAAAGATGCTAATCACAACTGAGCTTCATAAATGAGGGTCTGTGTTCCAGTTACAAGCCAAGTATTATGCATAGTTAAGTCCGTGTTAAATCAAACCCATGAGCTTCTAGTCACAGCTTATGTGTGATTATTCAGAACATAAGGGAAAGATAACAAACAACAGCAGGAAAAAAGCCCAAAATCCACGCAAAGCATAGAAATAATAAATCCGACTTCGATAACAAGATATGAGTTCAGCAAACAAAACACATAACAAAGTGAAGAGAATGATAAATACTTATCTTTGAGTGTTCTCAATTAGGGCCGAGTATCAAAGATTGAGCATGTGAAATGCTAGCCAAAGGCTGAGTCCTTTCAAACTCATGTGCCAGTCAAGGTCAATCTGATACAAATCACATTCCATGCTTTATGCAAAAGTAAATCTCCATTATACCAGTCATTTGTCAAGCTTTCAGTTCAAGCTCGTGAACACCCAGAAAACAACTCATGTTAAAATAACAATGGTGAGCTTCAAATCAATAACATGGGCTTGATGAAGCATAGAGAAAGGAGATAGAATGTGCACATGGCGGCGCAAACCCTAAGAACTCCTCCATAAGGTTGTGGAAATACCCAAAGCTACGAGATACAAATGAAAAGCAAACAAAAGCCCTTTGATAAGTTTTCATTAAACTTGGAGTCCATGATGCATGCAGGACAAGCTTCAAAATATGGTTTCCCTTCAACATGCCACGACATCACATGTAATTAAAAGATGGAGATATTTTGCAATAGGTCATGTTGACCATAAGTTAGATTTTTGAAGGGGTAGTTTATGCATGTTTTCTAAGTTAATAAGTGGTTTTTTCTTTGTTCTGCATCTTAGGCTATTTTATTATATAATTTAGATATTTTGAATATATTTTTTTAATATATTTTAATATATTCTTTGATATATGTTGATATATATTGTAAAAGATGTAAAATTTTGAAAATATCAACATTAGGAGAAATTGTGGAGGGCTAGTTTCATTTTCAGAATTAGCTTTTAGGGGTAGATTTTAGGCATGAATTTTTCCTTAAATTTAGGGTTTAAGTTGAAATTTTTGAG
The DNA here is from genome assembly GCA_027943335.1 of Chamaecyparis obtusa. Lineage (NCBI taxonomy): Eukaryota > Viridiplantae > Streptophyta > Pinopsida > Cupressales > Cupressaceae > Chamaecyparis > Chamaecyparis obtusa. The sequence goes on from BSBK01006783.1 coordinate 495,640, forward strand.
GGCTTGTTAGAAGCTAGATGTAAGCATTAGTTGGGCTTATTTTTTAGGAGATCTATTCGTTTTAGAGGCACTTTTCAAAGGAGACTCTCATTTTTTGAGATTAGCCTTGGAGGCTATTTATTTGGGCTCGATATTCATTGTTAGGGGTTCAGAGTTTTGGAAAAAAGAGGTGTTAAGTGAGCAATTTGTTCCTTCACCCTTTTTTGTTATTTTGTAACCATTTTTACAGGTTTTGAAGGAAATAAAGCAGGATTTTTCTGATTTCATCATCTCTGAGTATCAAGTCCAGTCCTATTCTTCTTTTCTGCATAAAGTGTTGTATTTTATGTAATCGGGTAAAGTAAGTTGTTTCCGATTCCTTTCCTATCATATTAAAAATTAGGCCTTTTTCCAGAATATGTAAGTTTGTTATCAATTTTTATTGTTTGTGGTTTAAACCCTAGCAATGAATTCTAGTCAACCTTTATGTTGAGTAGAGAATGATGAATGTAGCTCAGTGATTTTGTAATTGGGAATGCCAGTTTGAAGATCCTGATAGATCTGTGCCAAGTTTTGGTGTATCACCTATGTTCCCATTCAGTTTTAATCTTTCTCTCTTTTCCCCATCAAGTTTTCAATCAGGAGGTGATATTTCATATTTAATAGGAACCGGCCTAGAATCTAGAGCTTCGATCACCTTCATAGTTCACCCACAAACTTGTGATTTTTCCCATGTTCTCCAGAATTTCTAAGTGTTTAGGCGCTTGGATTTAGGGTGAAAATTCTGGAGTTAACAATTTTTGGCACACTCGGTGGGACCAAATTGTTTCACAATTTGGTTGAGCTTCGTATCATTGCTATTTTGGTGTCGATATTAGTGTTATAGCCTTTGGAGGTAGGATTCAAACACATACCTGGTGACTTTGTACCAAGGATCTACTGGTTTCAAAAGGTCAAGTGCTGGTATTTTTTAGATCATCTTTTATATTCAGATTTCCAGCTTATTACATGAATAGAAATATCATATTATTCTGAGAAACAAGAATACTCACCATCTTATCATGAGAATAGTGCTCAATGGGCTAATTATCAGCCATATGGAAGTCATCCTAAGACTATTTTCAGTCCAAGCTATCATACCTCAGGAGGCTATCAATATATTCAATATGCTCCTAGTCAATATGCCCTTGTACAGGCTTATGAGTAGGCTCTCCAGCAAGAAGGATCATGGGCATGGGTTCAAAGGTAGCAAAATCAGCATGCAGATATTTCCAATCAGCCTCAAAACTAGGACTGTGTTAAAATAAAAAAGTCTTATGAGCCTAGCAAGCTTGTTCAGCCAAATTAGGAGTAAGGAAATGAGGATCAACCATATGAGTAGCAAATGAAACAACGGGAAGAAGAGCTTGATCATCAAATTTCTGTTAAGGAAGCAGAGATGAGATTGCAAATTGCTGAACAAAAGGTTCCTGACTATAAAATTCCAAGCTTCATGCATTTTGGGCAAGGTGAGTCTCCTAAGTCTACTGAATGTAAAGTTCCAAGTTGGAGAACTCCTATGTTTAGAGAACCTATGAATCAAGAGCCTAAGAAGCCTTCATTCCCAAGTTTTAGTGATATCCTTCTAGCACAAACACCTGTTATAGAGAAATTGTAGCCTTATGAAGAATTAAAGCCTATCCTTATTCAAGAGCATAAAGGTAAATTAGATACAGCCGACCATGAAATTGTCAAGATGATTTCATGGGAGTCATCTCCAAATCAAGGAGCTAAAAGGGAGGTTATTGTTTCAAATCTTATAGAAAAAGAAGAAGAAGCTCAAGATTAGGGAGACTACTTTTTGGACTGGCAAGAGATGGTTGTACTTCTTTTTGGTGAGTTACCCTCTTTTGTTGATCATGAGAAGGGAGATGATATTCTGGTCACTTCAGTACAGCAAGGTGTTCAAGATCAGGGGGCTGACCAAAGCTTAGAAGAGTACTTTGATAACATTATTGCAGACTTCTATGAAAAGCTTGTTGTTAAGGGGTCAAAATTAGTACCTATTCAAGACTACTCTATTTTGGATGACATTTTTTCTAAAGATTATGTGCAGGAATGCAAGCTGGAATCAAGTGCTCCTAATTCCCAATGGATCAATATTTTTGATGAGCTCCTAGCTGACTTGACAGAAGATGATGATCCTTTGACCATAGAGGAGGAATTGACTTGGCTGTCAATAATAAAGGATAGTCATGAGAAATCAGAGGAAAGTAAGGAAACCAGCAAGGAGGATCCCAAGTTTATACTCTTGAGGGGCTGCCCAATTAGGCATCTTTCCAGAATGGAGCTTGTGCCTGAGTTCTCAGTCATTGATGAGCAGATCCAGCATATTTATTCATCTAAAATCTACTTTGATATTGATGAAATACAAGAGGTTTGTGATCTGGTCTTTCACTTTCAAAATATGCTTCAAGAGTTTCAGATTCTTCAAGTTATATTGTATATCTTTTCAGTTGCATGTATGCATGCATCTCATCTATTATTGGTGAGAAAAGGAAGCTATTTCAATCAATCTGTTAATGGATGTATTTGAGGCTTGGATGATTAGTTAGCTTAGGGTAGTTTAGAAGTTTTCAGTTTTAGTTTGCTTTCTCCAAGTGCTGGGCACATTTTAGTTTCAGTCAATAGTTTGTTTTAGTTAGTTGTTAGTAGTTTTCTGAAGGCTGCAAGTTATACAAGTTCATGGAAAAACTATTCGGAAATGTATACATTAATCCTAATGCGAAACATTGGACATTCCAAGGTTTTGAATTAGGCACAGTGGCCACACTCCAAAACATGTCATCCATGACCTTTCCTAACAGCTTGTAGACTTTAGAAAAGAAGACAAGTTTTCAGGAGAAAGTGCACAATTCAGAAAATGGACTCAAATTTGTTTTCTACTTCATGCTAATTGTTTACAAATCAATCACTATATCCCATCAACATTATCATATAGATGTACACCTCAGAATGAGGTAAAGACACTCACAGAATTGGCATATCACCAATATGATGATGTTGAAGGTAGACAGATATAAACTTCCAAATAGCTAGCATGAGGTATTTTAGTTTCAATTTCAATTTTAGTTTTCAGAGTGGTGTGTTTGAGTTTTCAGAGTTTCAGTTTTTTTTTTGTAAGGTTTAATAACATTCAAATTTATCAAAGTTCAAGACTCTGTGCCCAATGGAATACAAAAGGCAGCTAGTCTATTTTGTTTAGCAAGCAAACGCCCCTGAGAGGTCGCCAAAAATGTTACCTATTTAGTTTGCATACTAAATTGGTAAGTTGATTTCACCTTTAAATTACAATATGGACTTAACAGTTGCTGTCCTAAATTGCAGAATGGTTTGGATGCAAAAAATGGAGTATATAAATGTAGAATGACAACCATAAACATCAAAAGAGTGCATAAAGGTACACCTCTACAAAATTACTTTTCAGCTTATGAAGATGAGATACATTGCAAAGCATTCATATTATCAGGTTATGTACTCTAAATATTGATATGATTTAAACTTTCAAATTTAAATGATGATCATTTACATTGAACATTCAAAATGAATGCAATAGGCAAGTATTCCTCTACAGGATTACAACTTTCAGTTGGAAACATTGAGAACTTAAAGGACATATACAATTCTGAAAGTGAGAAAGGAGCATTGGAAGGTTTAGGGATTCTATGTATTGCCTTGGAGAGGTCTTTAAGTATGTTGATAATCTGCTATCTGGATCTTCATGTCTTCTTCTTTGTCTTCATCCTAAAATCTCTGTCTAGTATGCTCCTGCATCATAGATAGAAAGAGTAGTTAGATCCAAGTTGGATCTAAATAATACATAAATCCCTAAAACAACATGCTATAATCACATTTTCAGAGCTCTACATTCATATAAACATTAATGCAATAAAAAGTATGCATATATGGATTAGATTAAATGACAGTACATAAGAATGAGTCAAAGGAAATACAGTACTAAAGGTTTACAACTTGTAGATATTAAGGGAAATATACAGTTGAAAATCAAGGGAGCTATGCTTGAACCTCACAAGGTGCACTATGATCATTAAAGGATTGGTATAGAAGGAGAAAAATAGAAAGGAGATCATCTTTTATGCTAATATTGTTTGTTCATGTGCAGGTTGAAGACTAAATAGGACACAATTTATTTATTTGTTGTCATTAAGTGTGCATTTACAAAAAAAAAATAGCTACATCATGTCGAAATGAGGATAAAAACTACTAATCAGTTATTGTTTATATGCTAAAATATCAAGATTAAGGTTACATGAAATCTGTTTATGGGCGTCACGAGCCTGTGCTTGAACCCCATAAACAGATTTCATTGTTAAAAGTGAAAATAAGTGTTGTAAATCTGACATGTATATTTGAATCATGATTAAGGAACAGAGTTACTATATTTGAAGCATGCATTATTATAAGATGCTAAGCTGAAAGGGATGAGATAGCAATATTATGATAGTGGGACCAGCAACAATAGTATATCAATTCAGGCAGATCAGCTGGCTAGACAATAATATTCATGGGCATCAGGTCTTCCTTCAATTTTTGACAATTAAAAAATATGAAGTTATCCATAGAAAATATATGACGTTAATGCTATGAAAATTCAAGGAGGATGGATGGGTGTTGTGAATGGCATGCATCCAAATGGAAAAAATTGAATGAAACGTGCATGCAATCTTGAGAGATTTGGAGAAGTGTAACATATGGTGTTGCAAGAACTATGCTTCATATAGAAATAGATAAATAGATAAGCAGTGATTTCCAGTTAGCAATAGGAAAAACAGAGTAAGGTCACAAAAAATTGAGTTCTATTCCAACAAGGACAAATTCAAAGGTAATGTGAGTCTCTAAAAAATGTGATTTCTAGTTGGCACAATAAAATGAGATCACCAGTCAAACAGATATAACCGTGTGTTCAATACAGGCTTGAGTGCTCGTATAGCCGTGAGCTTACAGTCAAATCAAGACATGAGTATAAACTCACAACCAATAACAAAAGATAGGAAGGGTTTTATCAGCAATAAACTCGAGCCCAAGTTTGTCTCAGTTAAAAGATGAGCTTTAATAAAATGTAGCCTCAGTACATGAATCTCAGATCAGAAGCCATGACAAAATAAAAGTTAAGCTCAAAGATGCTAATCACAACTGAGCTTCATAAATGAGGGCCTGTGTTCCAGTTACAAGCCAAGTATTATGCATAGTTAAGTCCCTATTAAATCAAACCCATGAGCTTCCAGTCATAGCTTATGCGTGATTATTCAGAACATAAGGGAAAGATAACAAATAATAGTAGGAAAAAAGCCCAAAATCCACGCAAACCATAGAAATAATAAATCCAACTTCGATAACAAGATATGAGTTCAACAAACAAAATGCATAACAAAGTGAGGAGAATGATAAATACTTATCTCTGAGTGTTCTCAATTAGGGCTGAGTATCAAAGACTGAGCATGTGAAATGCCAGTCAAAGGCTGAGTCCTTTCAAACTTGTGTGCCTACAATCAAGGTCAATCTAATACAAATCACATTCCATGCTTTATGTAGAACTAAATCTCCATTATACCAGTCATTTGTCAGGCTTTTAGTTCAAGCTCATGAACACCCAGAAAAAAACTCATGTTAAAATAACAATGGTGAGCTTCAGATCAATAACATGGGCTCGATGAAGCATAGAGAAAGGAGATAAAATGTGTACATGGTGGCGCAAACCCTAAGAACTCCTCCATAAGGATGCGAAAATACCCAAAGCTACAAGCTACAAATGAAAAGCAAACAAAAGCCCTTTGCTAAGTTTTCATAAAACTTGGAGTCCACGATGCATGCAGGACAAGCTTCAGAATATGGTTTCCCTTCAACATGTCATGACATCACATGTAATTAAAAGATGGAGATATTTTGCAATAGGTCATGTTGACCATAAGTTAGATTTTTGAAGGGGTAGTTTATGCATGTTTTCTAAGTTAATCAGTAGTTTTTTCTTTGTTCTGCATCTTAGGCTATTTTATTATATAATTTAGATATTTTGAATATATTTTTTTAATATATTTTAATATATTCTTTGATATATGTTGATATATATTGTAAAAGATGTAAAATTTTGAAAATATCAACATTAGGAGAAATTGTGGAGGGCTAGTTTCATTTTCAAAATTAGCTTTTAGGGGTAGATTTTAGGCATGAATTTTTCCTTAAATTTAGGGTTTAAGTTGAAATTTTTGAGGGCTTGTTAGAAGCTAGATGTAAGCATTAGTTGGGCCTATTTTTGAGGAGATCTATTTGTTTTAGAGGCACTTTTCAGAGGAGACTCTTATTTTTCGAGATTAGCCTTGGAGGCTATTTATTTGGGCTTGATATTCATTGTTAGGGGTTCAGAGTTTTGGAAAAAAGAGGTGTTAAGTGAGCAATTTGTTCCTTCACCCTTTTTCTGTTATTTTGTAACCATTTTTACAGGTTTTGAAGGAAATAAAGTAGGTTTTTTCTGATTTCATCATCTCTGAGTATCAAGTCCAGTCCTATTCTTCTTTTCTACATAAAGTGTTCTATTTTATGTAATCAGGTAAAGTGAGTTGTTTCTGATTCCTTTCCTATCTTATTAAAAATCAGGCCTTTTTGCAAATAATGTAAGTTTGTTGTCAGTTTTTATTGTTTGTGGTTTAATGTAAGGCCCACCCCGTTTCCACCTTTTCCTTGACAGTTTGATGTCGGAGGATTAAGGGGTGTTGTAGTATCTAGATGATTGGTAAATCCCTAACGGAATTGTACCTCGGAATAGAACTATATATTATACCTTCATATCAGGACCTATCAACTAAGTGTCGCTATGACAGAGGTGATATCTCTAGGTTATTAATTGTGAGAGTGAATCTTGGATGCAGTATGTTACCCTGCGGATCATAGATCTAGCTAGACTATTAAGGTTCCATTGAGTACTTTTGTCGAAAGGATTTGATTCGAGAAGTCGAGATGTAAATGCCAAATTAGTTATGTGTTAAGTCTTAAGTTTATCTTGTATTTAATTAATAGTGATGTGATGATTCTAGTAACTCCTACGAGGAGTATGAGTAATGTTTTGATGATGTATCATATGATTATACCATAGTGATGTTTTGGTGATATTATTAGAACCCTGAACAAGGAATTGTTAGATCCTAGACTAATAGGATTATTCTGCATTTTGTTTTCCTAGATTAGGAAATTTAATCATACTTGTGATAAGAATTTTATAGGACCCCACTGTTATGGTTACCCCTTACCAATGTTGAACCATCGATTTATCTTAAATATTATGATAAGGAAAATTGAGATACTTGGACTCATTCGATTTACTGTTATGTTATGATGGACATGTTAGACTATACATTTTGTTGACTCTGTATGTGGATCCATGATTAGTGGATTTGGATTTGATCATGTTAGACTTTATTATTATCTTCATGTTTTGAGAACCTGAAGATTATCTTATGATGATGATAGATTATGGATGATCTTGATTTCAATCGAACTATGAATTGAATTATGCAAATTAAATTATGAATTATATATGCAATTGAAGTATAAATTGAGTTATGCAAATTGAATTTATTTGATGTGATTATTGAATCCTATGTGATTACGTGCAGACAATTGAATTATGACATTTCATTCTATGTGATTGAATGTTCAAATTGAATTGTGTAAGATCATTATTTGTTGTGTGATTTCATGTATGCAATTGAGTTATGAATAATGTGTGGATATTACATCTTATATGTTTATATGTGATGGTTTTCTTCCTTGAATTACTGATGCTGCATTAAGGTTTTGCAGGTGGAAGGACCATGAAAATATTCGGGGAAACCACATTGAATGCTTGTGCTATCAATAAAGCCAAGGCCCCGTCTAATGAAGAGACTAGGGCCTCGTTGTGAAGTGTTTTATTTTGTAACCGTAATGTGAATGTATGTGTAGGGTTGTTAAGTTTTGTAATATGTTGGACATACCTTAATTGTGATGTTAATTATGTGAGTGTCACTTGACACTAGAGTTATTTGTTAACTAAGGTATGTCGTGTGATTGGAGTGCGAGAGCAAGTCCTAGAAGCTTCCTCGAGGGGGTATTCTAAGTGCATCCTCTTGTCTTAGGACCCCTAAGTGAAGTCATACCTTACATTTTTGTGCATAAACTGAACCATGGTTTTTGGAGGGTTAAATGGGACCCTAGGGGGTAGTTTCATGCATTTTTAGGTAGCCCATTCCTTGTACCCATAGGTTAGGGGTAATTTTAGCATGGGAGAAGCCATATTTTGACCTTTTGTCCCCTCCAATAGTGCCCATTTAATCTTGAACGAAATTGCAACTTGCATCATGGACTCAGAAGTACTTCCTAGGACCATCTTAATGAGGGTTGTGGAGAGTTGGTTTGGGGTCCCTTTTTAGTAGAACTTTTAGAGGGGTTTGGGTTGTTCACCCACTCTCTACCTTTAGAGACCACAAAAACTTGGAGAAGGAGAAAACTAGGGATAGAAGAAGGAGAAGGCTCAAAACTTCATCATTTTGCATTGGATCATAGGTTGGAGGATCTTGCCCTTCATTTCTCTCATTTTTGTTGTAGTAGTTGTATGTGTTGTGTATTTGTTCTTTGGCTCCCCATGGTTGGTCATGGAGGAGGCTTGCATTTCTTAATTGTTGTGTTTTAACTCCCCATGGTTGGTCATGGTGAGAGTAAGCATGTATTGTGTTTTTCTTGTAATTGGATTTGGGGTTGTTTTACTCTTGGATTAACTCACCCATGGGAGGGAAAAGCAACCAAGAGGGGGTGTGGGAAATGGAGGCAACTCCATGTGTAGAGTCTCCTCCATGTGTGGGGAAGGATGAAGCTTGGGTGAGTGATTTTCCCCAAGTAACCTTGCATATAGCCCATGAGGCATTGGGGGTATAAGGAGGGAAGATTGGCCATGTGAGCCTTGTTATGATAATGTGGTTATTTGGGTCCATGTGTGGCCTTGTTTTGATATTGAGCATATTTGGGTCCATGTGTGGCCTTGTTTTCATGCAATGGTTGTCTCCATGGGTTTTCCACCCACACCCCACAAAAGGAATTCTTGGGATTTCTTAGTTTCACCCTTGAGGGAATTTGGGTTTGCAATTTATGTTATCTTGTGAGTGTTTTGTGTTTGAGTGGTGTGTATCCCATTCGGTGTGGTTTCCCCAAGCTCGGGGGTGGCCTCATGAGAGGCCTAGGATGGGAGGTGAGCATCCCATGGCCTTCCTTCTTTGCCTTGTTTCTTGCAGATTTTTGGAAGCCTTGAAGACTCATTGTTGGAGCAATGTTCTTGTGGATATGTGAAGAAATCTTCTTGGTGTTGAAGCATCTTTTGTATTGTGAATAAAATCTCGTAGGGATATCTTGTGATATCCATGAGATCTTTGTAATTTGAAATGGAGTATCACTCTCCAACTCTTATATTGTATTAGGGATTATTGTGAAAGGTTGTGAGTATTTGTTGTAAATCTTGTGATAGTTTTAATTATGATATTGTAGAATCATGTTTTATGGTTACAAAGATTAATGAATAAAGTTGATTTCAATGAGTACATTGTAAGTTTTTCAAAGCATTGAGTAGTGATAGTAAATGTGGTTACTTGAAGTTTCTCTTTGAGATAGTAATGAGAAAATGAATTGTTATTCAAAAAAAAGTTATCAATACATTATAGTTATTGTATTGAGATCATTGTATTTATATGTTAATTGATTTGCAAACAAAGATTAAATGGCTATCCATTCTCTATCCTTGCAAACTTCAAAAGGATAGCCTGATATTGCATTGTTAAAGAAGCTATCAATTAGTTGTGTTTATTGATCTATTCTTAACATTAAATCCTTTTCCATTATAGACTATGTTATAATTAGATATAATGCTATGCCAACTTTAGCACATTTTATGTACCTAAACCAAGCAAATATAAAATTATACCATGTAAAATGAAGAGAAAAATAAATTATCACATACAAATTTAAATGAAAGGGCAATTGGAGAACTACAGGTCTCTGGAATTTGTATGGGAAAATCTGTATGGAAATTTTTATTAAAACATTATATTTTTTTTTTCCACTTATATTCAAACTCATATAAAATAATAACAATAAATACTTTGCCCCACACCTTCATTAGTCTCCCAAAAAGTGGCGCAGGAAAAAAAACAAAAAAAAAAGGAGTTCTGTCTTAGCATTAAATTGCTTGAGTTTTATTGGCCAATGCCCATTTCATCATGAGTACTTTGTTGCTATTTTATTGGTTGATGACCTTTCCTTGACCACACCTAGCCATTAACTATCCTATGTCTGGTTGTATCTTTTAATTTTAATTGTTTTATTGCCTTCCTATCCCCCTTACGTGAGTACTTGGATTGCTTGGTATTTACTCCAAGACCTTATGGTTAAATTGCATTTGAAAACCAGCAAATTATACTCCATCTAGGAGCTCCTTGTATGATGGGAAAGGTGGATCCCACCTTGCTTGTTGCATGTGATGTCTCCTTTGGAAACTCACGTGGATCCCACCTTGCTTGTTGCATATTGCATTTCCTTTAAATTTATTTTGAGACCTTTGATAAAGTTCTGACCTTGGTCATGTCACCCCACTTGGCAAGTGGCCTAGGGAATAAGGATGACATGATAGGTGATAGATGTAAGTGTTATAAGTAGGGTAGGTGTATAGATAGAGTAGGTGTTTAGGTAGGATGTTTAGATTTATTAGTAGTTTAGTAATATTGTTAAGATAGTTTAGGGTGTTGTAAGTAAGTGTAAATAATTTAATTTAAGATGCTTGCCAATGTTAGTTAATAATAGTATTTTTTTTGTTATTAAATAAAATAAGTAATCCTTATTAATTGATTTTTGGTTGATTTAATATTAGTTATTGTTTCGTATTTAATAATTTATAGTTAATATTAATTATTGAATGATATTTACTAAATTATCATTAATATTAATTAATGAATAATATTTAATAATTTATAATTATTGTTATCTAATAATTGGGTTATCTAATACAATTATAGTTTAGTAAATTAATTTATAGTGATTATTCAATTGTGATTTTAGGGTAATCACTATTTAGGTTTCCTATTAGATATCTTTATGCCCTAATAAATGTATTAAGTTGGTAACTAATATAATTAGTGCCACTTAATACTTTATTATATACTAACCGTTATAACGATGTTTACGTGTATTGTTTATCAAACACAATAATAATTAGTACAAATCAACTTTGTAAAAGAAGAATATGTATATTCATTATGTGGACATTTAATGTTATAATGGGGCAACGTTATGATTCCTATGGATGAGCAAAATGGGCTAATCTTTAAAATAAAATGTAACCTAAATTCTCGAACATTGAATTGGTCTAGCCGATATGTTGGTTATTAAATATTCATTTGTTATAGTCACACGACAATTTATATGTTGAATCCTATGACACAACATAGTATAACTTTGCCTTTAGTCTCATTCGTTCGATAACAATTTAGTTGAAATTAAATGAGGTACTCTCATAAACAACCTTTAACTGTTAAACTTAAACTTATTTATCACTGTTTAAAAAAAAAATTGTTGGTTGTGTTTTGACCTAAAATTTTGGGCATTACATTTAAACCCTAGAAATGAATTCTAGTCAACCTTTATGTTGAGTAGAGAATGATAAATGTAGCTCAGTGATTTTGTAATTAGGAATGTCGGTTTGAAGATCCTAATAGATTTGTGCCAAGTTTTGGTGTATCACCCATTTTCCCATTCAGTTTTAATATTTCTCTCTTTTCCCCATCAAGTTTTCAATCAGGAGGTGATATTCCATATTTGATAGGAACCGGCCTAGAATCCAGAGGTTCGATCACCTTCATAGTTCACCCACAAATTTGTGATTGTTCCGATATTCTCCAGAATTTTTAAGTGTTTAGGCGCTTGGATTTAGGGTGTAAATTCTGGAGTTAACAATAACATCATTATGAAATGCATTATCTGAAAAAGGTTTCTCAGTCTAAAACATACTAAGTCCCTTTAATTCAGACACCTGGTTAATAAAAAGGACAACATACACCACAATGATCATAAGTAGTAAAAGGTTTCATGTAAGAAACAAGTCCCTTTAAGTGTACCTTGTAGTGAGTGTCAGTGTACATTTCCTTATTACATTTAGTTTTCCAGATTGATATGCAGTATTGAAAACTTGATTGCTATAGTATGCTATTTTTTTCTCATGTATTGCTTAGATCCAACAGGATCTAACCATATTTTCTCTCTCATGCAGAAATGAACACTAAAGACCTAGTTGCAGATGAAGACCAGAGTATGAAGACATAAATGTAGAGACCTAGAAGACCACTAGTTTACACAAACCAATACAAAGGCAATGCATGGGACCCCTATTCCATACTTCAATCTTTCTTTCAATTCTGCATTTGTACTCTACTTATGATGAAATATGAGACAAGAAAGGACATTTGTATATCACATTCAGTTTGAATGCACAATGTAATGATCATTTATGAATTTTGGAATGTTTTGGAATAATTATCAATACTTAGAGTACAATGATGACATCTAGAATGAATGCAATAATGACATGTAAACTAACAAAACTTGCAAGGTAGTGTTAATTAGATAAACAAATGCAACCTTTTCCTACTTATGCTTATTATATTGTATGTTGTATTTTTGAGTAACAGTATTTTCTTCATGGAAGACTACATGCCATTTTGTTTTGATGGCATTGAATGTGCCCCTAATATTATTCCTACTGAGATTAGAGAATATTTGCCAGTATTTAGTGGTGATGGATCATATCCAATGGGAGAACATTTAGATGACCTTGCTGATTAAATGTATAAGTTTTTGATTGAACATGAAGATGTTGTAATGAAGATATTAGTGGAGTCTCTTACTGAAAATGCAAGGGATTGGTTCTTGTCCCTTCCTTCATGTTCAATCCCTTCTTGGGATGTACTGAGAGAAATTTTATTGAATATTTTGATAAAAAGGTTGGTGTTGATCAATGTGAAGTAAAAATTGAAGATCATTACCAAGACATTAGTGTCTTTGTTGATCACATCATTTGTGAAAATGATTATGAGGATTTACTCATCGAAATTGCTGCTCTCAAGAAGAAAATTATAGAGAATGATGTTGAAGACAAAAGGTTGCAGGCATTGGCTATTCTTTATGTTGACAATGAAGAGGCCAATGATTCTGATGTTGATTCTCATTATGTAGCAAATATTGATTATGATGCCGACGATGAAGTCAGTGAATATGAGGATATTGAAGATGAGTATGTGGTTGATAATTTTTCTATTATGTCTACAGATTTTTCTTCTTATCAGCATGAAGGGGAAGCCTTATTATCCCATTTTGAGGATGTTTCTAGCATTACGAGTGAGGCCAATGGAAGTGAAAATAAAGTTCAAAGTCCATTGAGTAGTAAAAAGATTTTAGCACTCTAGGCTGGAGAATTTCAAAGGTATACACATGATATGGACTATGCTTTGCAACACCCCACTAATATTTACTTTGACGCTGATAATGAGGTAGGTGTTCAATGTAATGAATACGATCCATGTTTGCTAAAGTTCCCCTCATGTAGTGATTCTACAAAAGAAGTGAATGAAAGCCATGACAATGTGTGTTCTTGTCATGAATATTCCAGTGATGAACAAGTTTCTTGTTCATTTCCTTTTCCTTCTTTTGATAAATATGAAGAGGATTGTGATAGTATTGAGGACAGTCTTTAATGATTGGGACATAATTTTTTTTGATGAAATTGATGATGCAAATCAGTTGTCCCTCTATCACGATATTTGTAAAAAATATTTGCACTTGGTTCATGATCCAATTTATGAAAATATTATGGAGGAGCCAAGTTACTCAATGGCTGAAGTGTCTCATGAAGATAAATCAGAGGTAACAACTTCTTCTCAGCCAAGTGAGTTCCTAGTAATGCATGATGGTCATGGAATTTTATACTTTGATGCATTGCTAGATAAATTTTGTATTTCTAGTCCTCATCAAGATGAAGTAAATGATATTCCATACTTCTTGGAGTATGAATATGATTGTTGTGACTGGAAAAATGTGGGCTGAAGTGTGAGGCCTCACCTTGACCCATCATAGCATCTTTTCTCATTTGCATTTTGATACATTGATACACTTTTTTTTATTATCCTGACAGAGACTCGTGATGCTATGTTTTGATGATGATTATTATATTATGTCGATTACATTGTGATGTGGATTAGAACCTAGAGAATGTCATGATTTTGATTATGTATATTTAGTTATGTGAATTGATGAGAAGATTGGATCATATTTAGATTTGATTACTTCACAGATGACATGTCATGATGATTATGGAATTATTATGTTTAAACATTATTGAATGAAAAATTGCAATTAGAATTGAATTCTACATATTCATTTATGTTGTTTTTTTTGTGTAATTTTATCACCTTAAACTACCGATGCTTGATGTTTAGTGTGCAGGTAAGAGAACCATAGAATTAGTCGGACAATCATTAACCAACCATTGTGAAAACTATAAAGCCAAGGTTGAACCTAATGAAGAGGTTTGAACCTCGTTGTTAAGTGACTTAATTCATAACCATAAAATTGTATGTATGTATTAGGTGTCTCTTTATGTAATTAGTGACATGTCAATGTTGTATTATGTCATTTTATAGTGTCACTTGACACTTGTTATGTGTTTATGTAATGACATGTCTACTAAGGTTGGCAATGTAAACCTAAGCCTAATTGACTTTTAGGAACCTAATTAATTTCCTTATTGGAGATACTTGTAAACCCCACCAATTTGATTACTTAAATTTAATTTTTCTTCTAACCACTTCTAGAGGCCAAAAAGAGGTCCTAAAAGTCATATTTAGCAAAATTTAAGCACCTAAGTGATAGGGGTATGGGTTAGGAAGGTTTTTAACAAGTCCATAAACCCCTAATGACCTTGGTGACCCATTATTTGACCCAATTACCATAAGCTACGAAATTGTATGAAGTCTTGACCTTTACCCAACTCCACACTCCTTTTCAATCATGCATTTATAATAGGAGACAAGGAAAAGCCAAAGGACCATAGGGTCAAGTCTGAATTTTGTGATGGTGGGTGGGTAGAAGTTAGAGGTCTTTTTAGAGGCCCTTGGTAGAGTTAGTGGATGTTCACCCACTCTCTACTTTTAGAGACATTAGGGTTTTGGATTGAAGGAAGGATAAGGGATTGGGCTTTTCTCAACATTCATTTCCCATAACACATTGGGAAGGTTGGTCTCCATTGCTATGAAAGATCTTCTCTTTTTGTTGTTGCAAGTAGATTTGTACGTTCTTCAATCTCTTGCATATGTTCATGTATTTGTGCTGTTATTATGTGTGGGAATGAGATTTTGGGTTTGAATCCTTGTTTATGGTTTTATCTTTGTTTTTGAATATGAGAGTTTTGTGAAGGGTGTAATGGCATTACTCACCCTTGGATAGGGAAGAAGTGGTCATGTATGGCGGAAGGGGTTCGTTGGATTCCATGATAGTGTAGAGTCTCTTCTCATGGAGAGACGAGGGAAAAAAATGCAAGGTGTATGGGCCCTTGCATGCCATTGTATTTGATCTTGATTTTGGGGGAGATAAGGAGAAGATTGGTGTAAGAATGTATGTGATTTTAGCTTTGAAGAGGCATGTGATTTGAATGTATTATTTTGCATTCTCCTACATGGAAATCCACCTTCACCCTTTGTATGGGTTCATATTGAATCCATTTGTGCAAGCCTTGGGAGGGTGTTCTTGTTGTTGTATTCATGTTTTATGGATGTGTGATTGTCACCCATTGGTTATTGATTCTCCTAGCTCGGGGGTGGTCTCCTTGAGACCTAGGATGGGAGGTGAGCTTCCCATGGTTCTATTATTTGATTTGCAGGTGTTGAAGTCAAGATCTTATGCATGAAGCTTTGGAGAGTTTCTCCATTTTGGGTGGTTGTGTGATGACAACCCTATTGTTGTATTGTGAATTCCCTTGTAATGAGATTGATCTTTTTGTTGAAAGTTGTAATGTATTTCCATTTCTTTGAGCCATTGTGAAGTTGTAATGGAGAGAAGTTTTGTTATCTCCTTTGAACTCTCATTGAGTAACACTATCAATTTGTATTGCCTTGTTGTAAATGTGAAGACTTCTCATTCTTGAAGAATATGTAATTGTATTGAAGAGATTTCCATAATTTAAATGATGATTCATTGCTTCCATGATTATTGTATTCTATCTCTTATAATATTGGAGTTATTCCTTCATTGCAAAATAATTTTTTCCAAGTTAATGGAGTAAACAATTTAATAGTTTCAATAGCATATAAAATCTTGTTGATATAGGAACCTTGCAATCTCTTTGATGTTGATTGTGATATTCAAGTTCAAATATAGTCAATCTTCCCCTTGAACAAACTACTATTGCAATATGACCATCACCTTAGTTGAATACCAACATTGCAAACTTATACTCCCTTTAAATCAAACATGACAACAATGTTCAATTAAATAAAATTGCATAATAATGTAACATTCACATACTCTTTAATACAATGCACTCACTAAACTATCAAATTTATGCTTTTAAATCTCATATAACAAGCAAAAAAATTGAAAAAAAATAAAAATGGAACTATGGGAAAATAACACTTCCCAGTTTTTAGAAAGCAAAAATGCTCTTTGGATTTTGTATGGGAAGGGAAATTATTCTCTTGCCACAGAGAATATTCCCTCCCCAATCTCCTAATAGTGATTAGTATTAAATTATCTAAGCTAATCCATGTTAGCCATGAAAATAAATCTAAAATTAATAGAATAACTCCCTAGCATACTTTCCACTTGGTTGCACGTGGACCCCACATCATTTCCACCCTTAAATTGGAAGAGACAACACTATTAATATAATCATATCTTTTTAAAAAAATATAATTATAAATATACATATGCCTAAGCCTTGCTTGCATGTGATTGGACACCTTCATGTCCTTGCCTTCATTGGGCTTAACTCCCACACCCAAGCTCTGCGCCATATCTCTTCCTGTCTCCCCATGCGCACTTTCCACTGACATGCTTGCATTGTTTAGAAAGTCAAACTCCCCCTTACCATGTGTATCTCTCAAGATTTAACCTTGGGTAGGCTTAGTACTTTTTGCTGACATGTTATAAACTCACTTTGTCGAGTCACCTACCTCTTTTGAAACCTAGTAAAATCTCATACTTATGTATAGGAAGACATGATTTGGTGGGCCCCAAACCTCTAGCCCCTTGGTATTGGCACATAACCTTTTCTAAAAGGGATTTCCATGCATGAAAACTCACGTAAGCCTTTAGGATTTCCTTGCATGATTTTTATTGCAGATCTCAATTAATGTTTTGCTTTGGCTTTCCCACCACCCACTTGGCAAGGGAGTGGGATCTTGGGAATAGAATAGGGATAGGGTAGAGTAGGTTAATGAGAATGATAGGCTAGGTTTATAGGTTAGAAAGTGAGGACTAATTCTTTTGGGTTGATTTGATTCTTTTAGTTGTTAATTTTATTATTAATTATTAACCTCATTTGGGATCAAACTCTTAGTTAATGAAATCACTTACTAATTTATAGTTATGGTCAATGTGCTTAGATTTAGCCTCTAATAACTTAACTTGCTAAGCTAATACTTTATTTTACTCATTTGATAATTAGTTTAAGTAAGATTAGCAATAATAATTATTTGGATTTATTTAATTGTTATTAGCCATAAGATACTTTAGATGATTTGTTATTTTGATTATTATTTGTTTTTGGTAGAACATTTATTCAATAATTTTATTGGTTAGGCTCATTAATTAATCAATTGATATTAGTGGATAGATAGATTAGGGCTTAATTGGGTTTTGACATAAGCCCCATAGATGATGATTATAGTTATTAGTTATTATTTTTATTTTTGGAGATTAATGAAATAGGCTGTTAACTAGTAGTATGATTGATCTAAGTTGGCTTGTTAACTTATTTTGGAAAATAGAATTGTATGCTAATGAACTGTTTAGGTTTCTTTAATCTAATTTCTATGAAGGTTATTAATATGGATCAACCAATGAATTATATGGATAGAATATCTTATATCGTTAGTAAACTTTGATTAATTCACGCCTACTAAAAGTAATTTAATATTATGATAATAACTTTGTCTAACTATTATTTAGATATGTAAATTCACATTAACATATGATTCTAGAAGCTAATTTACACATAACGTTTGACATTTGGCTCAAATAAAGAATATTAGAATATCTAGCGTTCATCTACGATTTGATTTTCATAATGAAATTAAAGATTGGGATAAGCTAACCTTGGTTCAATCTTGATCTTTATGCTATACTCTTACGACTAGAATTCCAACTAAGTCCACCCATGTTATCATCATTGGATTAATAATGCACGTAAACCCCTTAAGGGTCATTAGTCCACATGGTTGATGAACTATACCTTTAATGAAACCTATTGTTGGGAGTTGATCATTCATTTGATTATGCACCCTGACTATAATGTTGTTGTTACAATGAGGTATACCCTTATAGATTTTTGGGAGTTGTGAAACTAGAATGTTTCCAGATTATCAATACCTTACCAGATTAGTTATCACCTCAGTTAAAACCTTAGCCAAAGGTGGATCCAGTAGACTGAACTTGAGATTTACTTCTTAGTTGACTTGAATCTATCTTTTGACTGATTAATCTATTGTCAATTTACATTTAACCTTTGAATGTCACTCCTTAACTTTTCACTTTAAAAAAAAAATTGTTGCATTTTTGGTTGGTTAAATTTTGGGCATGACATTTGGTATCAGAGCCTAGGTTTCAAAAATGGAACCTTTAAACCCATTAAGTTTCAACTCACCTAACTTAATCTATTGTGTAGGATGTCTGTTGTCACACGAGCTGGCTGGCGAGGTAGAGGTCATAGAGCTGCACGTGTTAGTGCAGGATGGGGAGGTGGACCACCACCACCTCCACCAACACCACCACCACCACCGAACCCTAATTTGGATATCATGGATGTCCTTCAGAATTTGATTCTGGTAATTTAGCAGAGGTTAACACACATAGTTCCTCAACCAGAGCAGCAGGTTTCTGAAAGGGAAGCAGATATGCTAGGAGGTGGTAGATCGGTTAACAAAGAGAGGAGTAGGAGTCCTCCACCCAAGATTGTTGTGGGTCATGGTGATCATGAGGGTGAGTCAGTGCATCAGATTGGGATACCACCTGAGCATGGAATCAAAGGTAGAGAGAGACCCCATAGAGATGTTGGAGATGAGATCCGAGAGTTAATATGACTCCAACCACCTTTGTTTTTGGGATCCACTAATGGGTCAGTAGCAGAGGCCTAGTTATAGAGTTTACAATAATGTTTTGGGTTGCGCCCTTACGGGAGTAATCTAAAGGCAGGACTTGTAGTTCATCTCCTACGGGAGAAGGCCTCCACTTGGTGGTAGCAGGAGGAGTCCATTGGAGGAGTGGCTATTGACACACTCACTTGGGAGTCTTTTGTAGCCTGATTTCAAGAGAGGTATCTCTCCAAGCATTTCAGACAAAGACAAATAGAGGAGTTCCATGATCTCCAACAAAGAGGCCTCATAGTGGCCAAGTATGAGAGTCAGTTTCTTAAGCTCCTTCCATATGTAGATTATATGAAGGATGAGAAACTACGTATGCACTGTTTCATTAAGGGACTTAATATGTCTCTCTAGGGCACAATACATCTAGCTTTTCCTACCACATTCAGAGATGCAGTGGAGACAACACTTGTAGCCGAGGATATCCATACTAGATAGGAGTACCGGGATTGGTCTCAGCACTGAAACCCTTCATCCCAGTAGTCAGGACATCAGAAATCCTCTTGGAAGGGGAAATAGAACCATTCAACAGGATCCTTTAAGGGTCAACAGTCTCAACAATAGGGATCTTAGCAGGGTTCTAGATAGAGGCATTCATAGGGTAACTAGGGCTCTAAGCCCAAATAGTGGTAGTCTCAGGGCCCTAGATAGGATCAGAGAACACAGACCCCTCAAGCATAGTCAGCTAGGACTTAGCAATCCTCTAGGGGTGGATACAGTGGTTCTAGTAGGACTGAAGGGTCACAACAGCCTAGAACATAGGGAGTGCAGATTCTTACCCAAGGGCCAAGTTACACTTGTGGTGGTATGGGTCATATAGTGAAAGAGTGCCCACAGGGACAGTCAACTAGTGGTAAGAGAGGGGCTACCTCAGAGCCTACAGTCGGAGAAATTGGTAGATCTCATAGAGTCTCTATAGTGGTTGATAACCAAAAGGCCAAGCACCAGGCCATGGTCATAGAGGCCATAGGTATGATTCAGGGTATCAGTATTTCTATCTCATTTGGTTCAGGAGCCATAGACTCCTTTATATCTCCCTATGTAGTGGAGCATTGCAGGCTAGTGGCAGTTAGACAAGATGTCAGTTGGGAGGTCAAATTAGCCTCAGGAGCTAGGGTGTCCATTAGTTCCTTAGTTCATAGTTTCCAAATTCAGGTTGGAGACTTATTTATGATGTTTGACCTCTGCATTACCCCTCTACATTCTTATAATGTAGTCCTTGGCAAGGATTGGCTATATGCCCATGGCACCAAGATGGATTGTCGATAGAAGAGAGTTGAGTGCGTAGATGATCATGGTACTTCTATGGTGATATTTGGGGTACAGAGGCCCGTATCCCTTCACATGATTTTCACTATGTAGCTTAGGCGGTGCGTGCAAAAGGGATGTCAGTTATTTGCCATCACCATTAGTGATAGAGAGGAGGATTCAGAGGGGGAGCCTTCACTTGAGGACTACCCTATTCTTCAAGAGTTTGTAGATGTATTTCCTACTGAGCTACCTAGCATGCCTCCACCTAGGGCAATTGATTTTCATATAGACCTTGTGCCAGGAGTCAAGCCCGTATCTAGAGCACCTTACAGGATGACCACACATGAGCTCAATGAGCTCAAGATTCAGTTGGAAGAGCTCTTGGAGAAGGGGCATATCTGACCTAGTGTATCACCTTGGGGTGCACTAGTGATTTTTGTGAAGAAGGATGGATCACTTAGATTGTGCAATTATTATCAGCAGCTAAATAAAGTAACAATTAAGAACCGATACCCACTCCCTAGGATCAATGAATTGTTTGATCAGTTGCAGGGTGCCCAGGTATTCTCGAAGATAGATTTGAAGTTGGGGTACCATCAGTTGTGGATAGTGGAGAATGATATCCCCAAGACTAATTTTTGTACAAGGTATGGTCACTATGAGTTCACAGTGGTGCCATTTGGCCTCACGAATGCTCTAGCTATGTTCATGATGCCATGAACGAAGTATTTTGCACATTCTTGGATAAGTTTGCGGTAGTGTTCCTTGATGATATTTTGATCTATTCCCACAATGAAGAGGAGCATGAGGAGCATCTGAGATAGGTTCTGTAGCATTTGAGGGAGAATCAGTTATATGGTAGCTTATCAAACTGTGCCTTCTTTAGAACCGAGGTGCATTATCTTGGTCATGTTATATCCGGTGATGGGATCTCTGTAGACCCATCAAAGATTAGAGCCATTATGGATTGGCAAGCACCCACCAGTGTCACTGAGGTCAGGAGTTTTATGGGCTTAGCGAGTTATTACAGGCACTTTGTGGTAGGATTTTCTAGGATATCTCATCCCATCACTTCCCTTCAGAGAAAGGGGAAGAAGTATGAATGGATAGAGAAGTGTGAGAGAGCTTTCGAGGAGCTCAAGAGTGCCCTCACTTGTGCACCTATTTTAGTAGTGCCAGATCCTTCAGCAGACTTTGTTGTGTGGAATAATGCTTCTTTGGATGGCTTAGGAGTAGTTCTAATGTAGGATGGTCATCCTATAGCTTTCAAGTCTAGGAAGTTAAAGACTCACGAGCTCAATTATCCTACACATGACCTAGAGCTTGCAGTGGTAGTTCATGCCTTGGTGAGATGGTGACACTTTCTTCTAGGTCACCAATTTGAGCTTCATTCAGATCACCAGAGCCTACAGTATATCTTTACACAACCTAATCTTAATGCTAGGTAGAGGAGATGGATGGAGTTTTTGTGTGAGTATGATTTTGATGTTCATTACATCAAAGGGAAGGAGAATGTAGTTGCAGATGCCTTGAGTAGGAGGTGGCATGAGCTCTCATCTATGACTTCTAGTACAAATTTTTGGGAGCACATTTTTCATCACTTGCCAGAGGATGGATTTTATGTAGAGGTTTGTCAGATTCTCCATTCTTAGAGGCCCCTTGACGGGAGATTTGCAGAGTATTCTTTAGAGTTTGATGGACTCCTATGTCATAGGGGATGCATTTATGTACCCTCTACGGGTGACTTGCAAGATTTTATTGTTGTTGAGGCCCATAGAGCACCTTATGCATCTCATCCAGGGGTTAAGAAGTTGCATGCTGATCTGAGACAGTTGTATCATTGGCCAGGCATGAGATTGCAGATTTCTAGCATAGTTGCTAGATGCCTAGAGTGTTAGAGAGTGAAGGCAAAGCATAGTCATCCAAGTGGACTCCTGCAGCCAGATGAGATTTCCAAGTGGAAGTGGGATACTATATCTATGGACTTCATTGTTGGTCACCCTATGTCTTCTCACCACCATGATGCCATCTTGGTGACAGTTGAGACATTGACCAAGGTTGCCCACCTCTCACTCATGTGTACTACATTCACAACATGAGATGTAGCTCAGGTGTTTTTGCAAGATATTGTTAGACTTTGTGGCATTCCCCATAAGATCATCTCTGATGATTCCTTGTTCACATTATCTTTTTGGAGAGAGTTATAGGTAGCGTTGGGCACTAGGCTCAATTTTAGTATGGAATATCACCCTCAAATAGATGGACAAACAAAGAGGGTTAACCAGGTGTTAGAGGATATGTTATGTATGTATGTGATGGACCATTAGGTCAAGTGGGATGAATACCTACACCTGGTAGAGTTTTCCTATAATCATGGGCATCATTCTTCTATTGGTATGCCACCATATCAGGCCTTGTATGGTAGACCATGCAGGACACCACTGAGTTGGGACAGGATCAAGGATAGAGTATCTATTGGACCTCAATTGGTCAAGGATATGGAGCAGAAGGTGGTCTTGATTAGACAACATCTTAGAGAGGCTTAGGATCGATAGAAGAAGTATGTAGATGCGAAGAGGGTTGACTATGAGTATATGGTTGGAGATAGGGTCTTCTTGAGAGTGCGCTTGCATAAGAGTCCAATCCATTTTGGAAAGGGATCTAAGTTAGCACCTCACTTTGTTGGACCTTTAGAGATATTGGAGAGGATAGGACCAATTGCCTACCATTTAGCTTTTCCACCTAGCCTGTCATGCATCCACGATGTGTTTCATGTATATATGTTACGAAAATATATTTATGATGAGTCTCACATTATAGATTGGGATGCCTTGCAGGTGGAGTCAGAGGGATAGATAGCCTTGGAGCCCATTTGCATTTTGGGCGAATGGACCCTGGCACTTTGAGGCAAAGAGCTGGACCAGGTTAGGGTCCAGTGGGATTGTTATGATGAGGTCATGACTTCATGGGAGGATGCAGCACAAATGAGATCACAATACCCATACCTTTTTGACAAACTCTAGGAGGAAGTTCATGCCTAGGGGGGAGGATGTGAGGCCTCACCCCGACCCATCATAGCATCTTTTCTCATTCACATTTTGATACATTGATAAACATTTTTTGATTATCCTGACAGAGACTCGAGATACTATGTTTTGATGATGATTATTATATTATGTGGATTACATTGTGACGTGGATTAGAACCTAGAGCATGTCATGATTTTGACTATGCATATTTAGTTATGTGAATTGATGAGAATATTGGATCATATTTAGATTTCATTACTTCACATATGACATGTCATGATGATTATAGAATTATTATGTCTAAACATTATTGAATGAAAAATTGCAATTAGAATTGAATTTTGCAAATTCATTTATGTTGTTTTTTTTGTGTAATTTTATCACCTTAAATTATTGATGCTTGATGTTTAGTGTGCAGGTAAGAGAACCATGGAATTAGTCAGAGAATTAGTAACCAACCATTGTGCAAACTATAAAGCCAAGGTTAAACCTAATGAAGAGGTTTGAACCTCATTGTTAAGTGACTTAATTCATAACCATAAAATTGTATGTATGTATTAGGTGTATCTTTATGTAATTAGTGACATGTCAATATTGTATTATGTCATTTTATAGTGTCACTTGACACTTGTTATGTGTTTATGTAATGACATGTCTACTAAGGTTGGCAATGTTAACCTAAGCCTAACTGACTTTTAGGAACCTAATTAATTTCCTTGTTAGAGATACTTGTAAACCCCGCCAATTTGATTACTTAAATTCAATTTTTCATCTAACCACTTTTAGAGACCAAAAAAAGGTCCTAAGGGTCAGATTTAGCAAAATTTAAGCACCTAAGTGATAGGGGTATGGGTTAGGAAAGTTTTTAACAAGTCCATAACCCCCTAATGACCTTGGTGACCCATTATTTGACCCAATTACCATAAGCTACGAAATTGGATGAAGTCTTGAACTTTACCCAACTCCACACTCCTTTTCAATCATGCATTTATAATAGGAGATAAGGAAAAGCCAAAGGACCATAGGGTCAAGTCTAAATTTATTGATGGTGGGTGGGTAGAAGTTAGAGGTCTTTTTAAAGACCCTTGGTAGAGTTAGTGGATGTTCACCCACTCTCTACTTTTAGAGTCATTAGGGTTTTGGATTGAAGGAAGGATAAAGGATTGGGCTCTTCTCAACATTCATTTTCCATAACACATTCGGAAGATTGGTCTCCATTGCCATGAAAGATCTTCTTTTTTTGTTGTTGCAAGTAGATTTGTATGTTATTGATTCTCTTGCATATGTTCATATATTTGTATTGTTATTATCTGTGGGAATGGGATTTTGGATTTGAATCCTTGTTTATGGTTTTATCTTTGTTTTTGAATATGAGAGTTTTGTGAAGGGTGTAATGGCATTACTCACCCTTGGATAGGGAAGAAGTGGCCATGTATGGGGGAAGGGGTTAGTTGGATTCCATGATAGTGTAGAGTCTCTTCTCATGGAGAGATGAGGGAAAAAAAATGGAAGGTGTATGGGCCCTTGCATGCCATTGTATTTGATCTTGATTTTGGGGGAGATAAGGAGAAGATTGGTGTAAGAATGTATGTGATTTTAGCCTTGAAGAGGCATGTGATTTGAATGTATCATTTGGCATTCTCCTACATGAAAATCCACCTTCACCCTTTCTATGAGTTCATGTTGAATCCATTTGTGCAAGCCTTGGGAGGGTGTTCTTGTTGTTGTATTCATGTTTTGTGGATGTGTGATTGTCACCCATTGGTTATTGATTCTCCTAGCTCGAGGGTGGTCTCCTTGAGATCTAGGATGGGAGGTGAGCTTACCATAGTTGTATTATTTGATTTGCAGGTCTTGAAGTCAAGATCTTGTTGATGAAGCTTTGGAGAGTTTCTCCATTTTGGGTAGTTGTGTGATGACAACCCTATTGTTGTATTGTGAATTCCCTTGTAATGAGATTAATCTTTTTGTTGAAAGTTGTAATTTATTTCCATTTCTTTGAGCCATTGTGAAGTTGTAATGGAGAGAAGTTTTGTTATCTCGTTTGAACTCTCATTGAGTAACACTATCAATTTGTATTGCCTTGTTGTAAATGTGAAGACTTCTCATTCTTGAAGAATATGTAATTGTATTCAAGAGATTTCCATAATGTAAATGATGATTCATTGCTTCCATGATTATTTTATTCTATCTCTTATAATAGTGGAGTTATTCCTTCATTGCAAAATGATTTTTTCCAAGTTAATGGAGTAAACAGTTTAATAGTTTCAATAGCATATAAAATCTTGTTGATATAAGAACCTTGCAATCTCTTTGATGTTGATTGTAATATTCAAGTTCAAATATTGTCAATCTTCCCCTTGAACAAACTACTATTGCAATATGACCATCACCTTAGTTGAAAACCAACCTTGCAAACTTATACTCCCTTTAAATCAAACATGACAACAATGTTCAATTAAACAAAATTGCATACTAATGTAACATTCACATACTCCTTAATACAATGCACTCATTAAACTATCAAATTTATGCTTTTAGATCTCATATAACAAGCAAAGAAATTGAAAAAAAAATAAAATGGAAATATGGTAAAATAACACTCCCCAATTTTTTGAGAGCAAAAATGCTCTCTGGATTTTGTATGGGAAGGGAAATTATTCTCTTGCCATAGAGAATATTCCCTCCCCAATCTCCTAATAGTGATCAGTATTAAATTCTCTAAGCTAATCCATGTTAGCCATAAAAATAAATCTAAAATTAATAAAATAACTCCCTAGCATACTTTCCACTTGGTTGCACCTGGACCCCACTTCATTTCCACCCTTAAATGGGACGAGAAAGCACTATTAATATAATCATATCTTTTAAAAATATATAATTATAAATATACATATGCCTAAGCCTTGCTTGCATGTGATTGGACACCTTCATGTCCTTGCCTTCATTGGGCTTAACTCCCACACCCAAGCTCTGTGCCATATCTCTTCCCATCTTCCCATGCGCACTTTCCACTGACATGCTTGCATTGTTTAGAAAGTCAAACATAAACTCAAGATTTAACGTTGGGCAAGGTTATTACTTTTTGCTGACATGTTATAAACTCACTTTGTCTAGTCACCTACCTCTTTTGAAACCTTTGAAAATCTCATACTTATGTACAGGAAGACATGATTTGGTGGGCCCCAAACCTCTAGCCCCTTGGTATTGGCGCATACCCTTTTCTAAAATGGTTGGTATATGGATAGAATATCTTATATCATTAGTAAACTTTGATTAATTCATGCCTACTGAAAGTAATTTAATATTATGATAATAACTTTGTCTAACTATTATTTAGATATGTAAATTCACATTAACATATGATTCTAGAAGCTAATATATACATAATGTTTGACATTTGGATCAAATAAAGAATATTAGAATATCTAGCATTCATCTACGATTCAATTTTCATAATGAAATTAAAGATTGGGATAAGCTAACCTTGGCTCAATCTTGATCTTTATGCTATACTCTTACGACCAGAATTCCAACGAAGTCCACCCATGTTATCATCATTGGATTAATAATGCACGTAAACCCCTTAAGGGTCATTAGTCCACATGGTTGATGAACTATACCTTTAAGAAAACCTATTGTTGGGAGTTGATCATTCATTTGATTATGCACCCTGACTACAATGTTGTTGTTACAATGAGGTATACACTTATAGATTTTTGGGAGTTGTGAAACTAGAACATTTCCAGATTATCGATACCTTACCAAGTTAGTTATCACCTCAGTTAAAACCTTAGCCAAAGGTGGATCCAATAGACTGAACTTGAGATTTACTTCTCAATTGACTTGAATCTAGCTTTTGACCTATTAATCTATTGTCAATTTACATTTAACCTTTGAACGTCACTCCTTAACTTTTCACTTTAAAAGAAAAATTGTTACATTTTTGGTTGGTTAAATTTCTGGCATGGCTTTTGGTATCAAAGCCTAGATTTCAACAATGGAACCTTTAAACCCATTAGGTTTCAACTCACCTAACTTAATCTATTATGTAGGATGCATGTTGTCACACGAGCTGGCCAGTGAGGCAGAGGTCGTAGAGCTGCACATGTTAGTGCAGGATGGGGAGGTGGACCACCACTGCCTCCACCACCACCACCACCGAACCCTAATCAGAATATCATGGACATCCTTAAGAATTTGATTGGGCTAATTCAGTAGAGGTTACCACCCATAGTTCCTCAACTAGAGCAGCATGTTTTTGAAAGGGAAGCAGATATGCTAGGAGGTGGTAGATCGATTAATAGAGAGAGGAGTAGGAGTCCTCCACCTAGGGTTGTTGAGGGTCGTGGTGATCATGAGGGTGAGTTAGTGCATTAGATTGGGGTACCACTCAAGCATGGGATCAGAGGTAGAGAGAGACTCCATAGAGATGTTGGAGATGAGATCTGAGAGTTAATACGACTCCAACCACCTTTATTTTTGGGATCCACTGACAGGTTAGTAGCAGAGGCCTAGTTATAGATTTTATAGTGATGCTTTGGGTTGCACCCTTATGGGAGTAATCTAAAGGCATGACTTGCAGTTCATCTCCTATAGGAGAAGGCCTCCACTTGGTGGCAGTAGGAGGAGTCCATTGGAGGAGTGGCTATTGACACACTCACTTGGGAGTCTTTTGTAGCTCGATTTTGAGAGAGGTATCTCTCTGAGCATTTCAAACAGAGACAGATAGAGGAGTTCCATGATCTCCAGTAGAGAGGCCTCACAGTGGCCCAGTATGAGAGTCAGTTTCTTGGGCTCCTTCCATATGTAGATTATATGAAGGATGAGAAACTGCGTATCCACCATTTCATTAAGGGACTTAATATGTCTCTCTAGAGCATAGTACATCTAGCTTTTCCTACCACATTTAGAGATACAGTGGAGATGACACTTGTAGCTAAGGATATCTGTACTAGACAAGAGTCTCAAGATCGGTCTTAGTACCGAAACCCTTCATCCCAGTAGTCAGGACATCAAAAATCCTCTTGGAAGGGGAAACAAAACCATTCAGTAGGATCGTTTAAGGGTCAACAGTCTCAGCAATAGGGATCTTAGTAGGGTTCTAGACAAAGGCATTCATAGGGTTACTAGGGCTTTAAGCACAAATAGTGGTAGTCTCAGGGCCCTAGATAGGATTAGAGAGCACAGACCCCTCAAGCACAGTCAGCTAGGACTTGGCAGTCCTCTAGCAGTGGATACAGTGGTTCCAGTAGGACTAGAGGGTCACAACAGCCTAGAACATAGGGAGTACAAATTTAGACCTGACGACCATGTTACACTTGTGGTGCTATGAGTCATATAGCAAGATAGTGCCCACAGGGAAAGTTAGGTAGTGGTCAGAGAGGGGCTACCTCAGAGCCTATAGTCAGAGACATGGGTAGATCTCAAAGAGTCTTTGCAGTGGTTGATAATTGCTAGGCCAAGCACCAGGCCACGGTCATAGAGGCCACAGGTATGATTCAGGGTATCAGTATTTCTATCTTGTTTGATTCAGGAGCCACAGACTCCTTTATATATCCCTATGTAGTGGAGTGTTGCGGGCTGGTGGTAATTAGATAGGATGTCAGTTGGGAGGTCGAGTTAGCCTCAGGAGCTAGGGTGTCCATTAGTTCCTTAGTTCGCAGTTGCCAGATTTAGATTGGAGACTTATTTACAATGTCTGACCTCCACATTACCCCTCTAGGCTCTTATGATATAGTCCTTGGCATGGATTGGCTATATGCTCACAGCACGAAGATGGATTATCGATAGAAGAGGGTTGAGTGGGTAGATGATCAAGGTACTTCTATGCTAATATTTAGGGTATAGAGGCCCGTATCCCTTTGCATGATTTCCGCTATGCAGCTAAGGCAGTGTGTACAGAAGGGATGTTAGTTATTTTCCATCACCATTAGTGATAGAAAGGAGGATTCAGAGGGGGAGCCTTCACTTGAGGACTACCCTATTCTTCAGGAGTTTGTAGATGTATTTCCTACCGAGCTACCTGGCATGCCTCCAACTAGGGTAGTTGATTTTCATATAGACCTTGTGCTAGGAGCCGAGCTCGTATCTAGAGAACCTTACAGGATGACCACACATGAGCTTAATGAGGTCAAGATTTAGTTGGAAGAGCTCTTGGAGAAGGGGCATATCCGACCTAGTGTATCACCTTGGGGTGCACCAGTGATTTTTATGAAGAAGGATGGATCACTTAGATTGTACATTGATTATCGGTAGCTAAATAAAGTAACAATTAAGAACTGATACCCACTCCCTAGGATCAATGACTTGTTTGATCAGTTGCAAGGTGCCTAGGTATTCTTGAAGATAGATCTGAAGTTGGTGTACCATCAGTTGTGGATAGTGGAGAGTGATATCCACAAGACTAGTTTTTGTATGATGTATGGTCACTATGAGTTCATAGTGGTGCCATTTGGCCTCACAAATGCTCCAGCTATGTTCATGAGCCTCATGAACGAAGTATTTCGCACATTCTTGGATAAGTTTGTGGTAGTGTTCCTTGATGATATTTTGATCTATTCCCACAATGAAGAGGAGCATGAGGAGCATCTAAGACAGGTTCTGCATCATTTGAGGGAGAATTAGCTATATGGAAGCTTGTCAAAGTGTTCCTTCTTTAGACCCGAGGTACATTATCTTGGTCATGTTATATCCAGTGATGGGATCTCTATAGACCCATCAAAGATTAGAGCCATTATGGATTGGCCAGCACCCACTAGTGTCACTGAGGTCAGGAGTTTTATGGGCTTAGCGGGTTATTACAGGAACTTTGTGGCAGGATTTTCTAGGATAGCTCATCCCATCACTTCCCTTTAGAGAAAGGGGAAGAAGTATGAATGGACAAAGAAGTGTGAGAGAGCTTTCCAAGATCTCAAGAGAGTCCTCACTAGTGCACTGATTTTAGTAGTGCCAGATCCTTTAGCTTACTTTGTTGTGTGCACTGATGCTTCTTTGGATGGCTTAGGAGTAGTTCTTATGCAAGATGGTCATCCTATAGCTTTTGAGTCTAGGAAGTTAAAGACTCATGAGCTCAATTATACTACACATGACCTAGAGCTTACAGCGGTAGTTCATGCCTTGGTGAGATGGTGACACTTTCTTCCAGGTCACCGATTTGAGCTTCATTCAGATCATCAGAGCCTACAGTATATCTTTACACAACCTAATCTTAATGCTAGGCAGAGGAGATGGATGGATTTTTTGTGTGAGTATGATTTTGATGTTAATTACATCAAAGGGAAGGAGAATGTAGTTGTAGATGCCTTGAGTAGGAGGTGTCATGAGCTCTCACCGATGCCTTCTAGTACAGATTTGAGGGAGCGCATTTTTCATCACTTGCTAAAGGATGGATTCTATGTAGAGGTTTGTCAAATTGTCCATTCTCAGAGGCCCCTTGAGGGGAGATTTGTAGAGTATTCTTTAGAGTCTGATGGACTCCTACATCATAGGGGATGCATTTATGTACCCTCTATGGGTGACTTGCAAGATTTTATTGTGCTTGAGGCCCACAGAGCACCTTATGCATCTCATCCAGGGGTGAAGAAGTTGCATGCCAATCTGAGATAGTTGTATCATTCGTTGGGCATGAGATTGTAGATTGCCAGCATAGTTGCTAGATGCCTAGAGTGTCAGAGAGTGAAGGCAGAGCACAGTCATCCAGGTGGGCTCCTACAGCCACATGAGATTTCCAAGTGGAAGTGGGATACCATATCTATGGACTTCATTTTTGGTCTCCCTATGTCTTCTCATCATCATGATGCCATCTTGGTGATAGTCGACACATTGACCAAGGTTACCCACTTCTCACCCGTGCATACTACATTCACAGCACGAGATGTAGCTTAGGTGTTTTTGTGGGATATCTTCAAACTTCATGGCATTCCCTATAAGATAATATTTTTTAGAGATTCCTTGTTCACATCAGTTTTTTGGAGAGAGTCACAGGCAGCGTTGGGCACTAGGCTCAATTTCAGTATGACATATCACCCTCAAATAGATGGACAAACAGATAGGGTTAACTAGGTGTTAGAGGATATGTTATGTATGTATGTGATGGACCATCAGGTCAAGTGGGAGGAATACCTACACCTGGTAGAGTTTTCCTATAATAATGGGCATCATTCTTCTATTGGTATGCTGCCATATCAGGCCTTGTATAGTAGACCATGCAGGACACCACTGTGTTGGGACAGGATCAAGGATAGAGTATCTATTGGACCTCAGTTGGTCAAGGATATGGAGTAGCAAGTGGTCTTCATTAGACAACATCTTAGAGAGGCTCAAGATCAACAAAAGAAGTATGCAGATGTGAAGAGGGTTGACCATGAGTATATAGTTGGAGATAGGGTCTTCTTGAGAGTGCACCTGCATAAGTGTCAAATCCATTTTGGAAAGGGCTCTAAGTTAGCACCTTGCTTTGTTGGACCTTTTGAGATATTGAAGAGGATAGAACCATTTGCCTAACGTTTAGCTTTGCCACCCAGCCTATCATGCATCCATGATTTTTTTCATGTATCTATGTTACAGAAATATATTTATGATGAGTCTCACATTATAGATTGGGATGCCTTATAGGTGCAGTCAGATAGATAAATAGCCTTGGAGCCCATTCACATTTTGGGATGATAAACCCCAGCACTTCAAGTCAAAGAGCTGGACCAGGTTAGAGTGTAGTGGGATTGTTATGATGAGGTCACAACTTCATGGGAGGATGTAGCATATATGAGATCACAATACCCATACCTTTTTTATGAACTCCAAGAGGAAGTTCATGCCTAGGGGGGACGATGTGAGGCCTCACCCTGACCCATCATAGCATCTTTTCTCATTCGCATTTTGATACATTGATACACTTTTTTTTATTATCCTGATAGAGACACGACATACTATGTTTTGATGATGATGATTATTATAATATGTGGATTACATTGTGATGTGGATTAGAACCTAGAGCATGTCGTGATTTTGATTATGCATATTTAGTTATGTGAATTGATGAGAAGATTGGATCATATAGATTTGATTACTTCACAGATGACATGTCATGATGATTATGGAATTATTATGTTTAAACATTATTGAATGAAAAATTGCAATTAGAATTGAATTCTGCATATTGATTTATGTTGTTTTTTTTGTTTAATTTTATCACCTTAAACTACTGATGCTCTATGTTTAGTGTGCAGGTAAGAGAACCATGAAATTAGTTGGAGAATCAATAACCAACCATTGTGCAAACTACAAAGCCAAGGTTGAACCTAATGAAGAGGTTCAAACCTTGTTGTTAAGTGACCTAATTCATAACCGTAAAATTGTATGTATGTATTAAGTGTCTCTTTATGTAATTAGTGACATGTCAATGTTGTATTATGTCATTTTATAGTGTCACTTGACACTTGTTATGTGTTTATGTAATGACATGTCTACTAAGGTTGGAAATGTAAACCAATTTGATTACTTAAATTCAATTTTTCTTCTAACCACTTCTAGAGACCAAAAAGAGGTCCTAAGGGTCAGATTTAGCAAAATTTAAGCACCTAAGTGATAGGGGTATGGGTTAGGAAGGTTTTTAACAAGTCCATAACTCCCTAATGACCTTGGTGACCCATTATTTGACCCAATTACCATAAGCTACGAAATTGTTTAAATTCTTGACCTTTACCCAACTCCACACACCTTTTCAATCATGCATTTATAATAGGAGACAAGGAAAAGCCAAAGGACCATAGAGTCAAGTCTGAATTTATTGATGGTGGGTGGGTAGAAGTTAGAGGTCTTTTTAGAGGCCCTTGGTAGAGTTAGTGGATGTTCACCCACTCTCTACTTTTAGAGACATTAGGGTTTTGGATTGAAGGAAGGATAGGGATTGGGCTCTTCTCAACATTCATTTGCCATAACACATTGGGAAGGTTGGTCTCCATTTCCATGAAAGATCTTATTATTTTGTTGTTGCAAGTAGTTTTGTATGTTCTTCATTCTCTTGCATATGTTCATGTATTTGTGCTGTTATTATGTGTGGGAATGAGATTTTGGGTTTGAATCCTTGTTTATGGTTTTATCTTTGTTTTTGAATATGAGAGTTTTGTGAAGGGTGTGATGGCATTACTCACCCTTGGATAGGGAAGAAGTGGCCATGTATGGGGGAAGGGGTTAGTTGGATTCCATGATAGTGTAGAGTCTCTTCTCATGTAGAGAAGAGGAAAAAAAAAATACAAGGTGTATGGGCCCTTGCATGCCATTGTATTTGATCTTGATTTTTTGGGAGATAAGGAGAAGATTGGTTGAAGAATGTATGTAATTTTAGCCTTGAAGAGGCATGTGATTTGAATGTATTATTTGGAATTCTCCTACATGGAAATCCACCTTCACCCTTTGTATGGGTTCATGTTGAATCCATTTGTGCAAGCCTTGGGAGGGTGTTCTTATTTTTGTATTCATGTTTTGTGGATGTGTGATTGTCACCCATTGGTTATTGATTCTCCTAGTTCAGGGGTGGTCTCCTTGAGACCTAGGATGGGAGGTGAGCTTCCCATCGTTCTATTATTTGATTTGCAGGTGTTGAAGTCAAGATCTTGTGGATGAAGCTTTGGAGAGTTTCTCCATTTTGGGTGGTTGTGTGATGACAACCCTATTGTTGTATTGTGAATTCCCTTGTAATGAGATTGATCTTTTTGTTGAAATTTGTAATGTATTTCCATTTCTTTGAGCCATTGTGAAGTTGTAATGGAGAGAAGTTTTGTTATCTCCTTTGAACTCTCATTGAGTAACACTATCAATTTGAATGCCTTGTTGTAAATGTGAAGACTTCTCATTCTTGAAGAATATGTAATTGTATTGAAGAGATTTCCATAATGTAAATGATGATTCATTGCTTTTATGATTATTGTATTCGATCTCTTATAATAGTGGAGTTATGCCTTCATTGCAAAATGATTTTTTCCAAGTTAATGGAGTAAACAATTTAATAGTTTCAATAACATATAAAATATTGTTGATATAGGAACCTTGCAATCTCTTTGATGTTGATTGTGATATTCAAGTTCAAATATAGTCAATCTTCCCCTTGAACAAACTACTATTGCAATATGACCATCACCTTAGTTGAAAACCAATATTGCAAACTTATACTCCCTTTAAATCAAACATGACAACAATGTTCAATTAAACAAAATTGCATACTAATGTAACATTCACATACTCCTTAATACAATGCACTCATTAAATTATCAAATTTATGGTTTTAGATCTCATATAACAAGCAAAGAAATTGAAAAAAAAAAATGGAACTATGATAAAATTGCACTTCCCAATTTTTAGAGAGCAAAAATGCTCTCTGGATTTTGTATGGAAAGGAAAATTATTCTCTTGCCATAAAGAATATTCCCTCCCCAATCTCCTAATAGTGATTAGTATTGAATTCTCTAAGCTAATCCATGTTAGCCATAAAAATAAATCTAAAATTAATAAAATAACTCCCTAGCATAGTTTCCACTTGGTTGCACGTGGACCCCACTTCATTTCTACCCTTAAATGGGAAGAGACAACACTATTAATATAATCATATCTTTAAAAAAAAATATAATTATAAATATACATATGCCTAAGCCTTGCTTGCATGT
This sequence comes from Chamaecyparis obtusa, assembly GCA_027943335.1. Lineage (NCBI taxonomy): Eukaryota > Viridiplantae > Streptophyta > Pinopsida > Cupressales > Cupressaceae > Chamaecyparis > Chamaecyparis obtusa. Next base: position 531,034 of record BSBK01006783.1, read on the forward strand.
GATTGGACACCTTCATGTCCTTTCCTTCATTGGGCTTAACTCCCACACCCAAGCACTGCGCCATATCTCTTCCCATCTCCCCATGCACACTTTCTACTGACATGCTTGCATTGTTTAGAAAGTCAAACTCCCCCTTACCATGCGTATCACTCAAGATTTAACCTTGGGCAGGGTTAGTACTTTTTGCTGACATGTTATAAGCTCACTTTGTCTAGTCACCTACCTCTTTTGAAACCTGTGAAAATCTCATACTTATGTATAGGAAGACATGATTTGGTGGGCCCCAAACCTCTAGCCCCTTGGTATTGGTGCATACCCTTTTCTAAAAGGGATTTCCATGCATGAAACTCACGCAAGCCTTTAGGATTTCCTTGCATGATTTTTTTTGCAGATCTCAATTAATTTTTTGCCTTGGCTTTCCCACCACCCACTTGGCAAGGGAGTGGGGTCTTGGGAATAGAATAGGGATAGGGTAGAGTAGGTTAATGAGAATGATATGCTAGGTTTATAGGTTAGAAATTTAGGACTAATTCTTTTGGGTTGATTTGATTCTTTTAGTTGTTAATTTTATTATTAATTATTAACCTCATTTGGGATCAAACTCTTAGTTAATGAAATCACCTACTAATTAATAGTTATGGTTAATGTGCTTAGATTTAGCCTCTAATAACTTAACTTGCTAAGCTAATACTTTATTTTACTCATTTGATAATTAGTTTAAGTAAGATTAGCAATAATAATTATTTGGATTTATTTAATTGTTATTATTCATAAGATACTTTAGATGATTTGTTATTTTGATTATTATTTGTTTTTGGTAGAACATTTATTCAATAATTTTATTGGTTAGGCTTATTAATTAATCAATTGATATTAGTGGATTGATAGATTAGGGCTTAATTGGGTTTTGACATAAGCCCTGTAGATGATGATTATAGTTATTAGTTATTAATTTTATTTTTGGAGATTAATGAAATAGATTGTTAACTAGTAGCATGATTGATCTAAGTTGGATTGTTAACTTATTTTGGAAAATAGAATTGTATGCTAATGAACTGTTTAGGTTTCTTTAATCTAGTTTCTATGAAGGTTATTAATATGGATCAACCAATGAATTATATGGATAGAATATCTTATATCATTAGTAAACTTTGATTAATTCACGCCTACTAAAAGTAATTTAATATTATGATAATAACTTTGTCTAACTATTATTTAGATATGTAAATTCACATTAACATATGATTCTAGAAGCTAATGTACACATAACATTTGACGTTTGGCTCAAATAAAGAATATTAGAATATTTACCATTCATCTATGATTTGATTTCCATAATGAAATTAAAGATTGGGATAAGCTAACCTTGGTTCAATCTTGATCTTTATGCTATACTCTTATGACCAGAATTCCAACTAAGTCCACCCATGTTATCGTCATTGGATTAATAATGCTTGTAAACCCCTTAAGGGTCATTAGTCCACATGGTTGATGAACTATACCTTTAATGAAACCTATTTTTGGGAGTTGATCATTCATTTGATTATGCACCTTGACTATAGTGTTGTTACAATGAGGTATACCCTTATAGATTTTTGGGAGTTGTGAAACTAGAACATTTCCAGATTATCGATACCTTACCAAGTTAGTTATCACCTCAGTTAAAACCTTAGCCAAAGGTGGATCCAACAGATTGAACTTGAGATTTACTTCTCAATTGACTTGAATCTAGCTTTTGACCAATTGATCTATTTTCAATTTACATTTAACCTTTGAACATAACTCCTTAACTTTTCACTTTAAAAAAAAAAATTGTTGCATTTTTGGTTTGTTAAATTTTCGGCATGACGTGAAGCAACTATGGTTTTATTACAACCCAAGGATATTCATGTATGTTGGCAACAAGATGATCATGATACTTTCAGATGTCTGGTCACATATGTGGATTAAAATTAGACCTTTGACTCAAGAGGGTTTTGATTTTCCTTTCGTGGCCTGGGGCCACGAAATGAAGTTTTGATCTTGTAGATTTTGTAAATAATTTTGTTTTCAGTCATGTGGTGTTTTTTCTTTCAATAGAGGGTTCCCATATTTTGAGAAGAGAGAGGAAAGTCTGGATGGTTTTATTTGGATGGTTTGTTGTACTTGGAAGTGTACCTCCCTGAAGATTTTTGGATCTTGACCAATCCATTTGGTCACTTTCCTAAGCTAATTCCAAATCAAGTTTCTACATATTTTAATGTTTTAAATTCATAAATATCTAAAGTGCTAACTTTGGTGTTTAATTGTAATTGGCCTTTTGATTTTCTAGGCAAGCTAACTATGGATTCATTTTCCTTGTGTGGGAGTGAGTCAGTATTGTAATCACCTAAAAATGGACAAAGATCAAATCAAAGAAAATCAAGGCAAATCAAGGACAAAATTGAAGTAATTGAATCACAATGCATAATTAGCCAATCAAAATGAAAATGAAGTCTTAATTCGAGATCAATCAAAATTGAGAGCACTTTAATCAAGTGAAATCAAATCAAAATACAATTAATTCAATTAATTGTAGTCTTGGATTAAATTAAATTCAACCCATTCAAGGGGTACATGGCTAAACAAAATCAATTAAATCAATTAATAAATCCTAATTACTCTCAACAACCACAAAGAGAGGAAAATCAATCAACCAATGAGAATAAATGAAAGGCATTCACATGGATCAAGCCAAATTCAATCTCATTCACTCAAAGTGAAAATGAATCTTGACAATTGATCTTGTCTACTTGTCCCAAGCTTTGAGGACACAAACTTTTCTTTGTCTTCAAAGGGTGTAACCAAGGACTCAACTCAACCTTAATCATGATCAAATACAACTACACCCCCTACCATTGGAAAATCTATAAAAGGAAGGTCTAATTCCTTCATAATTATCATCCACATATTTGAGAATTGCATTGAACCTCTTCCAATTTGAGCTTAGAAATGCATTTGAGAAGCATTTTAGCATTTCTTTTGATCTAATTGTTAGCAATAGCATTGTTATCTTTATCATTCTCATTCTAGGATTGTCATTAATGGAAGCTTGCTGAGAGCTATTCATTAACATTCTTAGTTAGAGATCCATAGGATGCTCAATTAGTCATTATTAAGCTAAATAGTTACTCTATTTCTTTGTGGTTGTATTTAGTTACTATTCTCATTTATTGACTAACCTTAATTCTATGAAGGCACTTTCCCTAGTGTACAAAATGGCACCCACCATGGTGCAGAATGCTCTACTCTATTAATCGTATGGAAATTTTGCATTATTTCCAAATTTGCATATCATTAACCCTCAGCTTTTTAAGGAAGTAGCGCTTTTACTAGTTTAAGAAGCGCTTCTGCGAAAGGAAACAACACTTTCAATCACTATTCCAGCACTTTTGCAGCAAAGTTGTGCACCTTTACATCAATTTGTAGTGCCTTTGCAAGTCATGTCTTCGGTCTCCTTATCTTTCAGCGCTTTCGCATCGTAAAAGAGCACTTTGCTCCTGACTACTAGGCACTTTCACTATTTTTCTTAGTGCTTTTGCATAAATTTTACCGCCTTTGTTTATTACAGTAGCACTTTTAAGAGTTATTTGTGTGCTTTTACACTTTACTGACAGAATCAAATAGTGCTTTTGAGCAATAAAATAGCACTTTCAATTAATTCTGGCGCACTTTTGCAGAATTTTATGAATTAATTAATCTGACTATGGAAAAATGACTTTTATTTTGCAAGATGACAAGGCATAAAAAGGCGAGAAAGCTAGAGACAAAATTCAATCAAGAAGGCAAAGCTTTAGCCAAAAAGATCAAGAAGGAGAACATAACTCATATCAAAGCTGTTCTTGAAACAACAAAAGAAGAAGACAATCAGGTATATTAGAAATATCTTGCTATTATTGAAGCATACAAATCAAAATTTGTATCTTTAAATTGGATTTTTAGTCCTTAAGTTCAAGTTTTCCTTAAAACTTTGCAATTAAGGTGCTTAAAAGTTCAATACATTATTAGTTGCTTCATTCATTTTCCTTTGATTTTTCCTCATTGTGATTGTTGGTGTTGACTAACTTGTGGGAGGACAAGCACATTTGGAGGAGGCTATTGCCAAGGTGAGTTGAAAAAAAAATGACAAAACCTTTCAAAAATGCCCCTAGCCTAGGCTAGCTACAAAAAAAGGTATTTCTCTATTCAAGCTTGCACTTGATCAAATTGTGACATTCTTTTGACATAGCTTAAGATAAAATAGGAAATGAATTACACACTTCAATTTTAAGAATCTCCTTGTCAAGAGATTGGGAAAGAACAAATGTGTGTTTAAGTGTGTGGAACAAAGAAAGACAATAGGGATATGCTCTTCACTCTTTGAGTGAATCAAAATCCCAAACTTGTCAGCCTAAGTTCATTTCTTGTTTTCCATATACATGCTAGAGAAATAGTGGGCTTGCCTCCCAAGTTTTCCTTAACAAGGCCAGTGAGAGGGACATCCCAAAGTGGGATACACTCACTTTTTTTTGTGAGAATCCAACCCACTATAAAATGAAACACATGCATCCTTAATGGGGTGTGTGACAAATGGATTTTAATTTTTCAACCTTCCTCTAGTAGTCCTCACGGATTGCACAAAATCATACCTCGATGCATGTGGGAAGCCCCTTAACATACTTAGGGGATGAGAGATTAAAGTCTATTTGAATGGAATCAATACTAAATCCTTGATAAAATATAAAGACCACCTTCTAGAGCCATGTTTACGAGCCAAATCTTGTGCTAGGTAGGTGCTTGAAGTGCATTCTTGTGAAAAACCCGTGATAACATTCTTCAAATCAAACATTTTGTGTTTAAGAGGGTAAAAAGAGACAAGTGAATGTGTGATTGTTGTGTTTGGAATACATAGACAAGTGAGAGATATCCATTGAAAATCATCTTACAATTTTTAAATCTCTTCAATATAAAATCAACAATTCTCACATCAAGGATCATTCCAAAATGAACCCTTGTTGGATGCCGATTTCCATGCAATCCCAAACATATAGGGTATCATTACCAAGAGATGGCACTATTTTTGTAAACCCAAGGCAAGAAGTTGAGTACCAAAGTGTTTTCAAAGATCCTAATCAAGAAGAAATTTTCACAAACCTGTTTGAACCAAGACTTGAAGAGATGGATGATATGAATTCAGCCTATCATAATATCAATAATGCCAACTATAATCCTAAGGAGACACTTGAAGAAAGGGTTGAGAAATCTACCCAAGACAATGATTTCCTAGAGGTTATGGAGAAATTAATAGACAAAGATAGGGAGAACTTCTTCCTAAACCTAGCATAAAAGGGAGTAAAACTGCCCTATGACTTTGATATTGACCAACTCAAGAAAGACCAACACCAAGATGATCCTATGAATGTTATGACTAGGCAAATAAAGGCCTTCCAAGATAAAATTGATACCATGAAGAAGGTAGCCAAACCTAAGGCCTTTTCCATAGAAGCTTTGTGTCCTTTTCCTTTCGACAAAAGTTTAGCAATGGTATCTTTTCCTTTCAATACCATCTTTCCTAAATATGATAAGTACATGGGTAAAATAGACCCATAGGACCATTTAAGGGAGTTTTGTGCCCTAAGCATAGAGTTCATGCACAATGATACTTATCTAATGAGACTCTTTCCTAGAAGCTTAGGAGGTCTCGTAATGCAGTGGTTTTCAAAACTAACCCCTAGAATAAAGTCCTTTGAGGAGTTATCCTCCAAGTTCATAACCCATTACTCTTATAACATTGAGCACAAAATTACTATGCTCAAGTTATGCGATACCAAACAAAAAGATGGAGAGTCCTTTTTAGGATTCTTACAAAGGTGGAGGACCATTTTCGCAAGGTATCCATGAAGTATCCCAGAGAAAGAGAAGATGGAAATCTTCACCAACAATTTGACCTCAGAAATGAATTATAGATTACAACTTTAATGTCCCTGAACATTTGAGAAACTCATTGAAAATGGGATAAAGATTGAAGATGTCTTGGTCAAAAGAGGTGAAGTTAAATTATTTAAGGATAACAAATACAACAACAACAACAAAAATAATTATGTGCCTAAGTATTTCAATAATCAAGGGTCCAACAATAATAATGATAAATCTAAATCTTGGACAAAGAATAACAATAAAAACCTTGTAAATGATGGAGTTGTGGAAGCACACAACTTAAAGTCTACCCCTTTTATACTACCATATGGAGCTAATTCTTCAAATAATGTTAATCAATCAAGTAAAGCTCCATTTAATTCCAATAATTCCAACAACAATCCCAACACTTCCAACAATAAGACTTGGGATAAGTCAAAATCAAACTCCAATTATAATAAAACAAAATTCACCCACTTAGGTGAACCTTTAGAGAATGTACTAAGAACCTTGTTGGCAAATCAAGTTATCACGTTACCTGACATATCAAGTTATGAACCTGAAGTCAAACCTTATTGGTGGAATGCATCTCATCATTGTGAATACCATCGAAAAAAGGTCATGTAACCAATGAGTGCATGAGATTGAAGCACTTAGTGCAAGATCTAATTGATAATAAAACCATCAAAATTGAAGGGCCTCAAAATAATGAGGATCACACAGCCTACAAGAATCCCTTTTTGAATCATGAAAAGGGTGATTCATCGAATCAAAATCATAAAAAGGGTAATGAGAAAGTGAACTTTGCTCATACATATGATAACACAATAAACACCCTACAAGAGGATCAAACCATAAATGTTATCATAGTGAAAGATAAGTCAAGGGAAGTATCATCAAATGTTGTCACTAGGGGGCAAGCATAAAAAATTATCCTACCTACCAATGCTCCAAAAGTGGTGATATCAAACCAAGCTTCAACATCATCATCAAAGCAATACAACTTGGTAGATCAATTGCAAAGAACTCCTGCTCAAATTTCTATTCTTGAGCTACTCAAACTATCACCAATTCATAAGGATATCTCAGAAAAAGCCTTGTTGGAAACAAATGCGCCTCTAAATTTGGAGGTAGAAAAATTCCAAAATATGGTAGGGCACCTAATCGTACCTCATTGCCTATCATTTTCTAAACAAGATGACATGTCTCTTAATCATCCCCAAAATCTTCCCTTACACATAGAAGTGTTGATCCACAAGCATAGGGTTAAAAGAGTCCTTTTAGATGGAGGTGCTGGCCTAAATATTTGTACCCTTAGCTTGGTAAAAGCCCTAGGATTTTCTGAGGAGGCTATTGACCCAAAGAAGAAAATAACCATAAAAGCCTATGATGATGAAGAAAGAGCATCGAGAGGAGTTATAGTCTTACCCATAAGAGTTGGTCCCATGCAAAAAGAGACCATATGCCAAGTGTTAGACTTAAAGTTGACTTACAATATTTTGTTAGGAAGGCCATGGATCCATGAAATGCAAGCCGTTCCTTCAACTTATCATCAATGCTTAAAATTCCCATATCTAGGTCAAGAGATAATGGTAAGTGGAGATCTAAATCCATTCCAATATTGTAATAATGTCAAGCCTATCAATGACTCATTGGTTCCACACAAAGGTGAAGGGTCCATACCTAAGCAAGTAGAGCAAGGTCAAAATTCTAAGAGCACTTCTTGGTTGAAGGGAAAGGCAAAGATGGAAGAAGAAGTTATTATTGAAGACACACCAAAACTCATTAACCCAACTACCTCGACTAAAGGAAAAGAGAGGGTTAATGAGGATAAAATTATTGAAGAAATAAAAGAAGATCATATACAAGCTACTCAAGTATTCACCAAAGAGGCCCATTATCAAAAGATGGACCAAATGATGAAATTTTTTGATAAACAATGTAAGATAAAGCAAAAGGGAGTAGGTGAATACTCCTTATCTATGATGGATCTACCTTTATCACCCAAGTCCTTTGGGAAACCCTCAAATTTTCCTCATAGATATAATGTTAACTTTGTGAGGGCAAGTACATCATCCACCATGGATGAAGAGGAAAATGAAATTTTGAACTGGTTGTACAAGGATGAAGAATCAAGTGCTCACATTAAACATATTCAAAATGTAACCATTCCCACACATCAATATGGGAAAGGGTTTACAATCATGCAAAAGATGGGATACAAAGGTCAAGGACCTCTAGGTACAAAGAATGAAGGGATCATTGAACCCTTAGAAAGTACATGGCGAGATTATAAGGAGAAAGCAGGAATAGGGTATCTTGAAGAAGGATACACTCAAAAACATCATCCCCAACTTTATAGCCAAATATTACAATTAGAGTCTCATAGTGATGAGGATTCTAATGAATGGGAATGGGAGACCCTATCAGATGAGTCATGCCAAGACAAGGGTATTGATGTTATTCATACCTATGCTTCTACCAAAAATAAAGGACCCATGACAGAATCGACTTCAAATCAAGCATCTAGTTCTGGTCAAGTGATTCTAAATGATGTACCAAGTATAGAGATAGAAATCAATCAATGGGTAGGTGAACCATATGTTCCTTCATGGAGACCTACTATGGAAGAATCAAACACTAGGTTTAATCCACATGAGTTCTATCCCACAAAAACTCGAGAGGACTCTAGTGAGGGGGACTTTGATCCTCTTCTTTAGAACATTTAGAGGAAGCCCATGTCTAATATTTTCAAGATACAATGTATGAACCCTCCAATAACGAGATCTATACCTTAAACCCAATTGAGAAAAACCCCAGTGTTGACCCATTAACTCTCATTCGTCCGGACCTAATTGAATGGAATGCCATTGAACCAACTACCTTGCCAATTTTCTTGAATGACAACATGGTGTCCCAATACCTCAATGTAGTTGAACCTTCTTCTATCAAAGAATATCAAGAAGAAATGATCAAAGGGAGCATCCAAACTTCTAATCCAAGAAAAAATGAAAAAATGAAAAAAAATAGAAAAGGAAAAGAATCAAGTGTTGAAAACCACTTTGTGGCAACATTAGATCAAGAAAAAAACAAAGAAATAAAGGATGTTTCCAAAGGTGAAAATTGAACTGAGGCACCTATGGAAGGGAGTTTGGATGTTCTACCAAAACACTATGAAGAAAGATCTCCGATCTTAATCGAGCCAATAGAAAAGATAAACATTGGATCAGAAATAGAGCCAAAGTTCATCCACTTAGCAACATCCCTATCTAGCGAAGAAAGGATAGAATTCATTAAGTTCTTTAAATAAATATAAGTTAAATTTGCATGGTCTTATGATGATATGCCAAGTTTAGACCCAAATTTGATAATGCATCATCTCAATATCAAGGAAGGAGCAAAACCCATTAAGCAAAAATTAAGAAAAATGCATCCTCATATAGCCCTACTTGTCAAAGTGGAGTTAGAAAAATTATTGAAAGTGGGATTTATAAGGACCATTGATTATGCACAATGGATCTCAAATATAGTGCCAGTATCAAAAGTAGACAAATCCATCAGAATCTACATAGACTTTAGAGACTTAAACTTGGCATGTCCTAAGGATGATTTTCCACTTCCGAGTATTGATGCCATTGTAGATTTAATGGCGAGGCATTATATGTTCTCACTCATAGATGGATTTAGTGGGTATAATCAGATAAAGATAGCACTAGAAGACCAAGATAAGACTGCTTTTACATGTGCATGGGATACATTTTGCTAGAATGTTATGCCATTTGGGTTAAAGAATGTAGGAGCGACCTATCAAAGAGAAATGACCACAATATTTCATGATATGATGCATAAATTCATGGAGGATTATGTGGATGGCATATTAGCCAAATCACATTCAAGGAAAGAACACCTACCAATCTTAGCAATTTTTTTTGAAAGGCTAGAAGAATTCAAAGTGAGACTCAACCCAAAGAAATGTGCTTTTGGAGTACAATCCGACAAGCTTCTAGGTTACATTGTATCTGCAAAAGGGATAGAGGTTGATCCCGCTAAAGTAAAGGCTATAATGGAAATGGAAGCACCCAAGAAAATTAGTCAGATGAGATCTTTACAAGGAAGGATCCAATCCATTAGGATATTTTTCTCCCAATTAGCAGAAAAATGCCACAATTTCAATCAACTCTTGCACAAAGATACAATATTCAAATGGGATGACAAGTGTGAAGAAGCCTTTAATCCATTAAAGAAATATCTTATGAACCCACCAATCTTGATGCCACCTATCAGAGGCAAGCCCTTGATCTTATACATTTTAGCAATGAGAAATTCATTGGGGGCACTTTTAGCACAAGAGGATGAAACAGGAAAAGAAAAGGCAATTTACTACATTAGTAGAACCTTAGTCAAATATGAGCTAAACTATACATTTATGGAAAGAGCATGCTTGGCTGTAGTTTTTGCTTCACAAAAATTATGCCATTATATGCTAGCCCACAAGATAAGGCTCATTTCCAAAATTGACCCTTTGAAGTATCTACTAAGAAAAACAACATTGAATGGAAGACTAGCCAAGTGGGTGATGATACTAAGTGAATTCAACATAGAATATGTTGATAGAAAATCAATCAAAGGACAAGTAATTGCAAACCAATTAGCTGAAGCACCACTTCATGATGATCATCCTATAAAAATTGAATTCCCAGATTCAGAGATTGTGAATGTTGAGGCAAAAACATGGCAACTTTATTTTGATGGTTCCTACACCCATCATGGATCAGGAGCAGGCATACTTCTCATTGTATGCACCCTAAAATGGTCACCTAGACTTTGGGCCCCCATTCAGCAATTTATCAATTTTGTGAATCAACATTTTCAGCTCAACATCAATTTCCTTGATCAAATCCTAATTTTATCATTTTTTATTATTTGCCTTGGGCTAACCATTTTATCCTAAGTCTTTATTTATTTAAAAGGAATTTCCTCCCCTTTTAATAAATAAAAAGCCCCCACTTTTCCTCTTATCCTAAGTTGCACAAATAAAATATTATTCTTATTTTGTAAAAAGAAGAAAAATGCTTTTTGTCTTATATGGACACAAAAGTCAACTCTTATTTTATCATTGGAGGATATTTGTGCATATGGATTGCTCCTCTTTTATGCTCCACCCTTGATTAAATCTTTTGCCTCTTAATCTCCATTGTCTGTTGATTTTCATTTTCTATAAAAGAAGAGCTCTCTTCTTCATTTTCATATGATCAATCTTTTATGCTAATGTCATGTTGCAGGTTTTCTAGGTCACTTTGGAGCTTTTGGAGATTTGGAGCATTCTTAGCTTTTACATTTACATAGTTGCATTATCATGGCATTCATAGCTTCATATTTAGCTTAGTTTCCTTATGCTTTAGATTAATTCATCTAGCTTAATTAGGAGGCTTTGTAATACTTTCATTTCATTTCATAGCTTAGTTTGCATAGTTTGCATCTTCATTTCTAGTATAGTATTGCATTGCATTTCATTTTGATTCTTGAGGATATTGGCATTCTTGCCCTTGTCTTCCTTGAATCTCCCATTGTGTGGTTGACTAGCAAGGTTGTAAGCTTAATAGCTCTAGCTGAGAGCAATCTTAAAATCCTTGCAACTCCATTCATAGGGAGCTCTAGGTCACTTTCTCAAGGTTTCCTATTCATGGATTCCCTTGGATATAATGACTTAGAGAAGTGCACTATTTAGAGTACACATTTTTGGTGCCCACTGTGGGGGAGAGCATTATTTTTGTCCTTCATTTCATGCATTTTCATCAATTTTTCATCATAATTTAGTGTCATTTTTGGCTCTCTGATTTTTTTGGCTTAGAATATCGTGCGATACTTTTCCAGTGTCATGCGATAGTTTGTTATATACAAGTGTGATACTTTACCAGTTAAAGTATCGCTCTCTTTGCAGCATTTTGTCACACTGTTTGGAACATTCTGTCATCTGTAGGTATAGTGAAGTGTCACCCAGAAAGATAATATCACCCTCGTATACTTTAAAGTATCACACGATACTTCTGGTGACTGTACTGTCACCTGTACCTAGCAGTGAGTTGTTTCTTGGTTCTTTCTTGCTAAGTTTTGATCTAATTAGCTTGCTGGTTAGTTTTCTATGGTTAGATAGATTTAATTTGTAGATTTCATTTGGATTTTTGTTTTGCTAACCATTGTGAGGCTAACAAGTTGTGGTTGTAGGTGCCTCTTGCTTAAATATTTTGCCAAAAGATTGCATGCACAAGGGCTATTAACAATTTTTGTAGGGCTGCCCAAAGCATTAAAAAAAAAAAAGTGCTTGTTATTTATTTCATTTCAAGTGCGGCATCTACTAGTTGTTTCATTTCATAGGAACATAATATCTTGTTGTAGGAATCTTTGGGTGGTAGGAGAAGTATGCTCTTCACCCTTGTGGTGAACCAAAAAATCTTGACCCATCTTTAGATTTTGAAAGCAAGAGGGTAATTGAATCCTTTGCTTGGTGTGTTTGGGAGAAAAATTTGAGATAGGGGATTATGCTCTTCACCCTTGTGGTGAAACAAAAACTTTGAACCTCATAAGTTGATCCACTCTTTGTTTAGTTTTTAGAATCCTTCAGTGGGCCTACTCTTGAGCAATCAAGAGGAATGACCCAAGTGGCTACAAGCTTTTTGCCAGCTATTCTGACCCACTATAAACTCAAGGCTATCAAGGACACAAAACCTTGGTAGATGTAGCACTTGTCTTCACTTTATGTGAGTAGCTTGTGAGATTGCGACCATGAGGAAAATGTCAAGCAAGAATGCTTAAGGTATTCTTGAGGCCGCAAGGTTTGTTACTTGCCGCAAGGTAAGGAGTCCCTTTGGGGACCAAGAGGGGTGTTACAAATGGAAGCCCTTACTAAGAACCATAGATAGAAGCCACCCTATTTTGCCACTTAGCTTCTTGGTGCAAGGATTGATCCAAGTGGAATAACCCGGATCACCCCAAGATTACTCACCATCTGTGTTCCTTTGGTTGTGTCATTGGCACTTCCACGACAAAGCCAATATCTATTGTGGGTAACCACTTTGTGTGAGGCAATGGGACATCAAGTGTGGGCCAAGTTGTTAAGTATTGAGCCATTGTCTTTTTTAGGATAGAAAGTGCTTGAAGTGTTCTCGCTATGATATACCCATGTAAACGTTCTTGCATATTCAACATCACGGTAGTATTCATAGGATTTTTCAATTTTGATATCACAAGTGCTTGTCTTGGCAAGGTTGCTTTTGCCCTTGTTTCAAGTGTTTGAAGACATGTTTGATCCCTTACTATTTGCAAAGCTATCCATTTACTGTTGTCACTATGATTGAAACCGAAAAAATCAACCTTCAAACTAAAATTTTGATCAAATTGCCCTTAAAACTGAGATTTTTTAGCACTCACTAGTCAAGAGTCATACGACATTGGAATAGTATCGCACCTTGTACTGAGAAATATTGTGCGATAGTTCGTCACTAAAAGACTATCGCACCGCTTTCTTGGAAAGTATCACACCAGCTGCCTAGAAACTATCGCATGACCTTAGTGCGAAATATCACCTGCACATATTGTATCGTATTGTTAGCTTGGAAACTGTCGCACAGAGTCAATTTTTGTTGTGTCACTAGTCTATCATTCAAAGTTGATTTGTGTCACTTCCAGTCTTCCCTGGTTAGTCTAGATCTTAGATCTTAGGTGTTGTGACATGTTGCTCAATATCCAAATGAATTTCAATGGTATCAAATTGCAAAAAATGACTCTTAGTCTTCTTTCTTTCACTTCTTCCATGTCTTCCTAGTCTTCCATTTTCATCATTTCTCTTCTCCCTTCATGCTTCTTCCTCTTCTTCCTAAACTCTTCATGTCTTCTTGATGCTTTTCCTCTTATTTTCTAGTCTACCTTCTTCTATTCATCAATTCTTTCACTTCCATGCTTGATTCCTCCTCTTCTAGAACCATGAATTTCAACTACCTTGTTATGGAACCTCTCTTGAGAATGGATGATCTTGAACTCATTGCTTAATTCAAAGAATTTTATTCCTCCAATAGTCCTTCTGGATATCTCATGGGTGACAAAATTAAAGCAAAAATAAAAGAAAAGATGATTGAATGAGATGCCTTTTCTAGGATCATAAACATGATCATGTCATGACCTCCTTCTTCTCAACATTTTTCATCTTCTAATTCTTCTCATTCTTCTTCACATTCCAAGTCTTATCATGACTCTTCTAGAAATCATTTAAATTCTTCATCTTCCAAGTCTCATCATGACTCTTCTAGACATCATTTGAATTCTTCATCTTCCAAGTCTCATTATGACTCTTCTAGACATTATTCACATTCCTCATTATCCAAATCTTCTTCCTCCACTAGGTCTTCACTTTCCTCTTCTTCATGATCTCATTCATCTTCTACTTCTCCCAAGAGTCTTACTCCTCAATATGAGCAATATAGTAATCCTTGTGATACCTCTCCCATGAAGAGTGACACACCCACCTTTGATGACTATGATGACTATTATGATGGCTATGATGATGAACCATATAGTCATACCTATGAAACCTCTATTCCTAAGAGTCCTCCTCGTCATGTGCTCATGCTTACTAAAGGGTCATCCTATTGGATAGATCATGATGGTGATCCATATGACTCTAATTTTGAAAGAGACTTTGATGATTTATGTGAACAATACCTTGATTATGGTCCATTTACTACTATTGAGGACTATAAAATGCACCGTACTGATTTGAAACATCAATATTATAAGAATCATTCCTCTAAGAAATCTCATGCTGAAAATAAAGATTACACTCTCGAGCAAGATCATGTTGATGGTGGACCTTTGTCTTGTGATGGTTCCCTTCCATCCCCTACTTCCTCTAATAACTGTACACTTCCTAAAGCTTCCAAGTCTTCCAAATCTTTCACAAATCCTTCATCCAACAAAGATCCTAATACTTCTCATGCAGTTCCCTATAGTTATCCTCAAGGGCTACCTCTTAAGTAAACTCAAGCTAATAATGCTAAACCTAAAGTGCCTAAGCCTTTATGTGCTATAATGCCTACTTCAGCTAGTCCTTCACCATCTTTTCCAAAGTCTTCCATGCAATCCCAACATGCTTCCTTGTCCTTATAAGTGGCTCCATGTCAAGAGGACTCTAATAATGATAAAGAAAAGAACATAAAGAAAGATCAAGATCAAGAACCCTCCATGTCATCCAATCCTTTTCATGATGTCTCTCATCCGTTTCATGGTTCTTTTGATCCTCCATGCCATTTCTCATTCATTCCACCATTTCTTAAGTCTTCTCCTAAGCAAGATCAAGCTACTACTTACACCATTGAGCTTATTGACAATCAAAATAACCTTACTACACTTGCACTTTCCAAAGATGATACTACCATTAAGGTTATTAAAAATGGTGTTGTTACTTCCAATGTTAAGCCTATTGAAAATCAAGAAAAAAATGATGCGCTTATGCTATCCAAAGCTCCTTTTCAAGATCGAAGCCTTCCATCTTCTTGTTCTACCATTCCATGTTTGCTTCCACTTTCTACTCTTCCTAAGTCTTTGCAAGATTTGAACAATCCTATCGAAGAAGTTGCTCCTATTCAAGATGTTCATGATCCTATTGCAAATCCTAATGCTCACTCTAAAGATGTTGATATCCTTGGTTGTCATATAGATGTTGATGAACTTATTGATTATCCTTTTGCATCTTCTACTTCCATCCTTGGACCTCTTCCACCACTACTAAGGGCTTCATGTCTTCCTTCCATCTTGGGCCCTTATGTCCCTTCACTTTCCCCTCCTAACTCTCCTAATTCATCATCCATCTTGGGTCCTTATGTCCCTCCATCTCCTATCTTTCCTCAAGATCAACATAGATGCATACCCTTGAACCCTTTTCATCCATCCACCCATCTAAACCAGTCATATCGTCCTTCTTCTTCCACAAGTCTCAAGTCTTTTGGAAGTAACTTGAATGTTCAATACAAAAAAAAAAAGAAATACAAGAATCCATCAAAAAAAAATATCACCATGTCTCCTCTAATCGACATGGAAGCATAAAGTCAAAAGAGATATCTAAGAAGAAAACTACAAGACAAGTATGAGTTCCAAAATCCATCATTGAAGATATCCTCTCTAGATCATCAAAAAGAAATGAAAAGCCTACAGCTATATGGATTCCAAAATCTCTTTTGAAAGATTCTAATGTTAAGAAACAAGTGAAGTTGACATTCAAGCTTCCAAATACTTTCACTTCATCTTCTTCTAAAAACATTCTTCCATTCAATGCGCCTAAACTGCAACCTCTTCTATCCATTCACCATATTCCTTCACGTATTCCTTCATTCACATTTCCTCCATCCTCTCGCCACCCTTCAAGGTGTGTGTTGATGTTGATCTTGCCTTCCTTTCCATCTACCCTTTCATAATCCTTCCATTCATTATCCTTCTACCTTCTATCCTTTTTCCTCATTTGCCTATTCCTCCTATCTTCCAACCTCACTCGCTTTATATAAACCCTTATCTTCCATTTTTCTCTTCCATCTCCATTTCCCCATCAACATCTTTGAGCATATCATTTTGAATCTTTGGCATATCATGGTTTATCCTTTCAAGGAGCATTATCTAAAAATATTGCCTTCTTCCAAAAAATTATTCAAAAAAATAGAAAAAAATAAAAGATAAAAAAAAATTCAAAAAGAAAACAAAAGAAAAATGAAAAAATTGAAAATGTGCCTTGGTGGAAACCTAGAAACAGACACATTGGTAGCAAAAGTAAAGAGAAATAAATTTATCCTATGGTGAAAACCACTCCCTTGTGGCACCTTGGATTAGTGTGATGAAAACTTAGCAATCAAGCATCATGCATAGTTCTTCTACATATTTCATTGATTCCATCTTCTCTCATTGATCTTGACAATGTTGACCTATACATGAACATTTGGCTATCTTGTGAGCTATCTTATGATAATCTTTCTTTCATTCCATTCATGTTTAGCCTTCATATTTATTTTCCTCCATTCATTCTAGCCTTTCGCTATCCTTTTCCCCTTTGGTCTTGATCTAATAAAAAAAAGTAAAACATGATGCTATGAAGCCTCTTGACATGTCTACTCCTTTGGACTGCATCCTTTCCTTCTTTTGCATTACACCTTTGTGACTTATCCTATGCTGGCCTTTCATTGCTTGTCCAAATGTGCTTTACATAAAAAAATTTCCCTAGTTTGGGTACTCTTGAGAAGTTTTCCCTTGAGGATTTCTTCCCTTCATTCTCCTTCATTCTCTTGTCTTCCATCTCTTCCACCAGCTTGCTAATCCTTCTTGTTCTCCACCTTGCTAGACATTGGGACTACATGATGTGATCTTGCTTGGGATTTTGATGCCCGTTCTGTCTGGAGGCATCCTTTGTACATACTTATTGATCCTGAAAAAACCCCCAAAAAATGATATATTGTTAAAAATTCTAAAAATTGGAAAATTTCTTGAAAAACTGATCATCTTAGTGGAAACCTAGAAATAGGCGCTTTGATATATCTCCAAAAAAAATTATATATTTCAAAAATACCAAAAAATAAAAAAATTCAAAATCCCAAAAAATAGTCACACTTACCCAACTATGTTTTTTAACACTCCCCTAGCATCCAGTGTTTCAAACACTTATTAGATATTTTACGTACAGTCTAGCTTGATATGGTATTCCTCATCTACAGATGTGATACTCAAAAGTTTGACTCTATGACCTACACACACGTACTTAAACACTCGACTAGTTGAGACTTGTTTGACTTTATTTCTTTGTGTGTTGTCTATGATGATTTCTTTGATGAGTGTTCTTTCCCTACAAAGTTTTTGATGATGCATAACTAGAAGACTGAGGGCATGAAGACATGTTTTATTGCTTTTTCTACTTATGGGTATATTTTGTTGGTCTTAATTGTCATTAGCATTTATGCTTGTTCCACTTGACATTGGGATCTACAAAGTATTATCCTTGACTGTTTGCGCAAGTGCATTCTTCTAGCCATCTTGACTTTCCTTGTGTCTTAATGCAAGTATAATCTTGCTATACTAAATTTAGGTAATCTCACTACACTAGTCATCGTGACCTACATGTCTTTGATGCCTAAGTAGGATTCCCACATTTCATCTGATATAGATCATATTCATATACCCATAGGCATACTAGTGAGTATTGTATGATCTTATGACACTACCAATAAAGCTCGATGATGATTATTAGATGTCTATTGGCATTGTGACCTTGCAAGTCAACCACTTTTCATAGTATCTTGCATTTTTAGGTTCATGTTAGATTAGTTTTGCATTTTTCATATGGAGAGAGCTCTCCTTTTATCTTTCACGGACTAGTCAGTCGATTGCACTCACCTTTCCTTTTCTCGATCATGTCTTTCACATCTTGTCTTTTACATCACATTGTGTTCCTGATATCACAAGGGGTTAATCTTATCATCATATATTGAATGACCCTTTTTACCCCTTTTATAGCATTATTGACTTTTTGACCCAATTTTTCCCAACACCTCGCAATTGCGTGAAAATTGCACCCCTAGCTAATTTTCACATCTTGGATCCATTTTTGGACTTGAAATGGAAATCCAAGTTAATCTTGATAGTCAAAATTGCATTTCAAAATTTTCCCCTTCTTCTGCGCAGTTGGCTGACTATTTAAGGCTTGATTCTTCAATCTTCATTGGGGCATCTTCATTTTCACCCCCATCTCTTTCAAACTTCTAGTCTTTCATTCATCTTCATTCACTTCATCTCTCTAAGGTTTGACTTCATCCTTCATCTATATCTTTCTTAGTCAAACCTAGTCAAACTGGGGCATGTCTTCATTGCTTAATGGTTATCCTATCATCCTTCATCTTCGATTGTGATTTCTACTGATTTGATCATCTTTATCAATTTGTTGTTCTCCTCTACCTAATTTCAATTTTGATTTGAAGGGGGCAGTACCTATCAGCTTCAATCTTTGATTCAGCTTTATCATTCAGCCCAGCTTGAGATTTTTATTTTGAGACTTGATTATCACTTAACAGTAACGGTGTTGGTCTTGTCTTTCAATTCTTATCTCTTAGACTTGATTACCACTCAACAGCAACTATGTTGGTCTTGTCTTTTAGCTTATCATTGTCTTGATGTGTTCCCATCCGTCGAACACACATCTGAGTTGTTTTGTGATCCCAAATCGATCTCACACTTCAATTTCATTATTTGACTGCATGTGATCCCGAGTCGACCTCACATTAGTCAAAGAGGGGCAAATGTATGCACCCTAAAATGGTCACTTAGACTTTGGGCCCCCATTTAGCAATTTATCAATTTCCTGAATCAACATTTTTAGCTCAACATCAATTTCCTTGATCAAATCCTAATTTTATCATTTTTTATTATTTGCCTTAAGCTAACCATTTTATCCTAAGTCTTTATTTATTTAAAAGGAATTTCCTCCCCTTTTAATAAATAAAAATCCCCCACTTTTCCTCTTATCCTAAGTTGCACAAATAAAGCATTATTCTTATTTTTTAAAAAGAAGAAAAGTACATTTTGTCTTATATGGACATAAAATTCAACTCTTATTTTATCATTGGAGGATATTTGTGCACATGGATTGCTCCTCTTTTATGCTCCACCCTTGATTAAATCTTTTGCCTCTTAATCTCCATTGTCCATTGATTTTCATTTTCTATAAAAGAAGACTGCTCTTCTTCATTTTCATAAGATCAATCTTTTATGCTAATGTTATGTTGCAGGTTTTCTAGGTCACTTTGGAGCTTTTGGAGATTTGGAGCATTCTTAGCTTTTACATTTACATAGTTGCATTATCATGGCATTCATAGCTTCATATTTAGCTTAGTCTCCTTTATGCTTTAGATTAATTCATCTAGCTTAATTAGGAGGCTTTGTAATACTTTCATTTCATTTCATAGCTTAGTTTGCATAGCTTGCATCTTCATTTCTAGTATAGCATTGCATTGCATTTCATTTTGATTCTTGAGGATATTGGCATTCTTGCCCTTGTCTTCCTTGAATCTCCCATTGTGTGGTTGACTAGCAAGGTCGTAAGCTTAATAGCTCTAGCTGAGAGCAATCTTAAAATCCTTGCAACTCCATTCATAGGGAGCTCTAGGTCACTTTCTCAAGGTTTCCTATTCATGGATTCCCTTGGATATAATGGCTTAGAGAAGTGTACTATTTAGAGTACACACTCATCACTCCTCAAGGCTCTACTATTCCAAAATCCTACAAATTGTTATTTCAATGCACAAACAATATAGCAGAGTATGAAGCATTGGCTATTGGAATGAAGCTGGCATTAGAGTGGAAAGTGACGGAATTAAAAGTTTATGGAGATTCATAATTGGTCATAAATCAAGTTAATGAAGAATATCAAACAAAGGATGACAAATTGGTACCCTACAAAACCATGGTGGACAATCTTTGGAAGTATTTCATACTCATTACATTTGAGCAAGTGCTGAGAGAAAAGAACAAAGCAGTGGATGCTATGGCAACTTTGGCCTCACTTTTGTAGACACCTAATCAGAATGCTAGATACGAGTTCTTGGTAGAAGAAGTAATTCAATCCGCATATGACCCAACCGACCCTCACACCATTTGTTTGCTAACTACAAATGAATCACCCTGGTATGGCCCAATTTATACTTACTTAAAGGATCAAATCCTTCCCTTAAACCAAACTAGAAACCAAAAGAAAAGTTTCATTTGACAAGCTGCCAAATACACTATAGTTTCTAAAACATTGTATCGAAAAAGTCTTGACGAAATGCTCCTTAGGTGTTTAGAAGAGGAAGAATCAAATTTAGCCTTACGAGAAATCCACAAAGGAATTTGTGGATCACACTCAAATGGATTATCCCTAGCCAAGAAACTTCTAAGGATAGGATATTTTTGGCCTACCATGGAAAAAGATTCATGTGACTTTGCAAAAAACTGTAAGAAATGTCAATTCCATGAGAATTTGATACATACACCCGTACAGGAACTTCATCCTATGACAACATCATGGCCATTTTATCAGTGGGGGCTAGACCTAATAGGGATGATTTATCCACCATCTTCAAATGGTCATAAATTTATCATCACAGCAACTGAATATTTTACTAAGTGGGTGGAAGTTGTACCCCTATCAACTGCAATAGGCAAACAAATTTCTTTGTTTATCCTTAATCACATAATTTGTAGATATGGCATACCTCATGCCATCATAACGGATAATGCAAGGCATTTCAAGAAAAAAGACTTAACGGAATTATGCACTAAGTTTCACATGATTCATCATTCCTCTTCAATCTATTACCCTCAAGGTAATGGACAAGCCAAAGCAACAAACAAAAATATCTTGAAAATTTTGAAGAGAACAGTGGATAATTCAGGAAGGGATTGCCATATCAAGATAAACCCAACCTTGTGGGCTTATAGAACTAGTATCAGAATGCCAATAGGAGCTACACCTTTCTCCTTAGTCTTTGGCACATAAGCAGTATTACCTTTAGAGGTAGAACTTCCATCTTTGAGAATATCTATGCATGGGTTGATCAATGAAGAAGACTATAGGGTTGCAAGGCTACAAGAGCTAGAACTTTTAGATGGAAAACAAAAGCAAGCATTTGATCACTTGAAGGTTTACCAAAATAGGATGTCAAGATCTTACAATAAACACATCAAGCCAAGGACATTTCAAATAGGGGATTTAGTTTTGAGAGAAAATCCTAAGAACCAAGCAGAGTGAGAAAAGAAGGGAAAATGGGAAGCAAACTGGTGAGGACCATTTCTCATTGTTGAAAATTTTGGGACTGGTACATACAAACTAGCAGATTGTGATGGTGAAGAACTGTAAGATTCCAATCAATAGCATACATCTCAAGAAGTTCTACACATGAGGAAGACAAAAGAGGATAAAGAGTATCAGATGGAGTAACATCATATTTATTGTACATAGTGAAAAGAGATCCTAAAAAATACCAAAACATTTTAAAAGTAGAAAAGATAAAAAATAGTGAAAATTTGAGCATGAAGAAAGCAAAAACATTCATATATGATCTTGAGAAAAGAAAAAAAATTGAAAAAGAGAAAAATACAAAAAAATCAGGAAAAGAAAAAAGTGCCTTGGTGAAAACCTAGCAAATAGGCACCTTGGTAGAAAAAAAAGAGAAAAGCTTTAAAAACAAAAAAAAAAGAGCTAGATCCATTCAATCAGTGAAAAATTGGTAAACAGACACCATTGAAAGTTCAAGTTAGTTGTATACCTAGAAGGTCACCTTGTAATCATTGCATTCACCAGCATTTGTACATATTACATAATAAAACCCCAAAGTTGCATTTGCAAATACCTCAAAGATTTTGGTCACCTAATCGAAAAATTGTCCTAGGTCCCACAAATGAAATTAATATCAAACTGGGGGCAATCTACTACAAAGGAGAAATGATTCATCAAAACAAGCTTTATTAAATCAAAGAATCAATTTATCACACTCGAAAGAGGAACACTTAATCAAATCTATATCCCAATCCAACTTGAGCCTAAAACAAAAAATTGATCCAAGAACTTAAATGACCTTATCTTTATCAGGATTAAAAATATGAAATGGATGGAACTACACTTGAACTATGGATTTGAAAAACATGGCAAAATTTTCTAAGTGTTGACTCAATTGATGAAATCATGTCTTTCTAGCAAGTCGATGAAAGTTTTAGAAGAGACAAGCTATGAGGAAAGAATGAGATTTTTTCTTGATTTTTGAATGACTATCTTAAAATCAAATTTTCAAATCATGTATTATTTTTCTAAGGACATGATCATCAAAGAATCATCGAGGACCTATATATATGATAAAACTGAGATTTCTGCTTGCTTACGCAAACAGATACCTTGGCTATTATGATCTTCAATATCATAATACCAAAATCCACTTGCAACATAGAATCTGACAAAATCGGTATTTGCACTCTCATGATTGGCTTCAATCAGTGATAGTCATACCAAAGAGACCGATGGGAAAGCAAACAAAGAGGTGAAAAGTATTCATATCATCATAGTTAAACTAGTGATGGTTGTACTAAAACGGGATTCCAAAAGCGCTCAATGATGATTATAAGCTCCAAATTTTGAATAATGAGAGTTAGCTGCATTCATTTTAGATTAAGTACATTGTATATATTATTTTTCCTTACTTACCTTAATTTGCAAGAGGGGAAATTAAATCAAAAAGGGGGTGTATGCAAATCAAACAATCAAAAGATCATCAAAAACCAATTATATAGGATCGAGTGTGTTGGAAATCAAAAATAAAGTGCATTGCATTAGGTTACTTGCATTAATTAAATTATTATTATTTAAGTCTTGCATTAATTTAGATGTGTCCAACATTTGAATTATTAGGATCATACATTATTAAGTTCACCATTATCATTAAAGTTCACGCATGAGAAAGGTCATTAGCAACATCAAACTGCATCCATAACATTGCATTAAGGAAAAATCATTACATTCATTAAAATCATTCATTACAAACATCTCATTCATAATAGCACCATTCATACATATATCATTAAAAGACCATCATTGCATTACATCTACATATCAAAAGCAATAAATTCATTATCCATCTAATATACATCAATAACATAAAGTAAATAAATAGTATACATAGCATTTATCTATTCTAGGTCATATATAAGACAACCATTTCACCATCATTAGAACATATGCATACATGAGAAAATTCCTTCTGCAAAAATAAAACAAAATCATATAAAATCATATAGCTGCATATCATATGAAACATCTAGAAAGAAATACAACGCATGATGATGTCATATATAGTCAAATCAATCAAAGTATCAGAGTCCATGGTACCATCATCATAAATGAATCAGAAATCAAAGTCTATAACATGATCATCAAGAAAGCAATATCTAGAGATTAGTGTCCAATCACATATCAAAGTATCAACATAAAATAAACATCAACCAATAAAAAATGATACAACATAAATCCAATGTCTCAATAATAACAAGGAAAGGAAAGCTCATAAGACCACTCAAGCAAGAGAATCATCACCATCATCAACAATTTGAGGACCAAGTGCACTATCTAGTGGATGGCTCGAACTAGCCTATAACCCATGCTGATTCATAGCGGCCATAAATGACTCCATCATAGAACTCATCTGTGAAACCTGCTGCTAAATAGAAGATATCTGAGTCTACAAGGAAACAACATCCGATGGTGAGGCAGGGGAAAAACCTTGAGCTGTAGCAGACTGTGGAAGTGGAGTATAAGAAGAGGGAGCAGATGAAGATGGATCACCCAACAGGGGAACAAACTAAGAAGAAGAAGGATGTGATGAAGATGAAGGCATAAAAGTAGTACCATGTGCCTGAATAGTAGGAACAATAGGAGGAACCAAAGGAGAAATGACCTGTTGAGCAGGAGGACCTTGTGCCTGATAAAGCAACACCTGTGCAATATCTACATCAACAGCTCTCTCTCATCTAACATGAGGCCTTTGTATAGAAACTCTAGCCACCTAATGTAAAAGTCTATCCACCTGTCCACCTCCACCTTGATCTCCAGCTCTAGGAGGAATAGGAGCAGTAGCTAACACTGGTATATGTATATGACCTTCTCTAGCTCTGTGATGACCCCGTCATCCACATTGACCCCTGATCCTACCATGACCACAACCACCTCTGTCATCATCATCATCACCCCCATCCTCATCAACTCCATCATCTCCATCAGATAACTCCTCAATGCTAGGAATCCTCTCAGTAGGATCAGTAAATCTAGGAAAAGGATACCTATGTAGCCATGGACCATACTCATCTGTAATGCCAGCATCCATCACCTGTGACCTAGGGTTCTAGGGACAATACCCCAGATCTTGAATCTCTCAAACAGTTGTGCCATAATCAACACAAGGCCCCATAATGATCTCTCGGCCTGAACATGAGCATACATCACTACACCCTAAGGCATATCTTGAATGCACCCATACTAACAGAACACATGGTAGAAGCAGAATCTCTCGATCACAAAAGTGGACCGACCAATCATCCAATGAGGAAAAAACATATATGAAAGCTCACTATCATCCTCTGGCCAAGTCTCACATCCAAGATAGGGCCTCCAAATGACAATATCCATGTCATCTATCTGACGTCGCTAGTAATCAAGCTTACCCATATGGGTCTACCTGATAATACCACTGTACATCCATGCAAATGGCCAACCAGCCAGATGATCTTGAGCAGTCATAGGATGTGTCACCGGGAGGTGCTCCCAAGTCCATAACTATAATAAAATGGCTCCAGTAGTCAAAGTAGTGGAACATCTATACACGATAATGTGTAGCTCATGATATAATTGTGCTGATAAACAAGAACCCCAATCAAAACGATGAGGATCTGCCATCAAATCCTCTAAAATCGGACCCCAACCAATAGAAAATCCATGTCCACACTGGTTCGAAAGTAGGAATCCACCAATAAGAGTACCAAGAACAATAGGTAACACAGGGAACAAAATGAACTGTGCCCACTGAATATGCTGATCACCAATGGAAGCATCAACAAATACTCGGCGACAGGCTGAACCATCATACACAGTATCATATTATACAAGCTCTCCTTGAGTAGGCAACTGGAGAAGATGATACACATCCTCAGGGGTGATGCTCATCTCACCCATAGGAAGATGGAATGTGTTATGGTCTGAGTGCCAACGCTCTGCCATAGTAGTAATAAGGCCTTGATTCACGTGGAATCAAGGAAGATGGAGTAGGAACGACAGACCACATCGGACAATATGTCGACGGTTGGCAGCACTCAGAGCAGGAATCATGTCCTAGGACAAAGGATAAGAACCGTGAATATGTAAAGAACCAAGCTCCAACTACAAAAAGCAAGTTTAAACACATTAGAAAGGAAATAAAAAATTATTGGGATTATTCTAAGTCAATTAAAAATTCATCAACACTTATCAAAACCACAATCAGATTTCATGTTTCTACACAGATAGAACATAAATTTTATCTTCACCCATCATCTGGATCTAGATTGATGATGGATATCCTAACTATAACTAAACCCTAACTGACACCTTACAACTTGTTACAAAATCTCAAAAATTAGGAACATAAACCTGACAATCGATTAACAATGTTGACAAAATTGCAACTTGGTCAAAAATCTAAAAATCTGAAATTTTGCAGAGCAAAAGTGCACATCTATATTGCAAAAGTGACAAACATCGAAAGTGTTGCCTAAATGAGTAAAAGCGTACATCTATATTGCAAAAGTGGTGAAGTTTTAAAAGTGCCAAAATGCACATCAAAAGTGCTATTGAAAGTTGTAAAAGCGTGAAAATTCAGTAAAAGCGCAGGTTAAAGTTGTGGAAGCACTAAACCTAGGTAAAAGTGCCTAAAGAAATTGTAAAAGCACGGAAGGGCTAAAATTTGGCAAGCGAAAGCACCATAGCGATTCACGGAAGCACAGTGGAAAAGTGCGGAAGCGCACATTTAAAGGTGAAAGTGCCCTTAAAAGTGGAAAAAGTGCCCATTCATGGAAAAAAGTGCAAAAAAGGGTTCTTTATCTGGAAAAATTTGGAAAAATTTGGAATAAAAGCTATAAATGGAAAAATGGAAAGGTACAAGTACTCATCGGAGGTCTTGAGCCAATAGTCGATGATATTGCCAGCATTTCTCAAACTAATGCTAGTGGATAGGGACAGACATCGTGACAAGTGGAAAAGGAAAATGAGAGTAAAAGTCAAAAGTAAATGGTAAATGAATAGTTAAAAGGGATTTTGACCCCTTTATATAGGTTTTTGACCTAAAAGGAGGTAAATTTAACCTATGCAAGTACATTGTTACCCCATTAGACCTAATAAAATGATGTGATCATCATAATAAATAACACCGGGGCATTTAAAATTCAACAAATTCAACATATCGAAAATACAAATAAAATTCATCAAAAACTTGAACTTTATCAAAATCAAACGATCAACATCAATCCTAAATTTATCAATGATCGAATCAAGTATGAATTTTATTTCATTTCCAAGGGGGCATACCATCAGATAATTAGATCAATATCATCAGTAACATCATCAAAAAATTAGGAAACTGATCATCAAATCAAAGCAAGAGTGGTTATCAAAAAAAATTTGTAATCAAAATGAATGGGGCATCGCATTGAAATCCATCATCATAGTAGGTATCATATCAGAATTATCATATCAAATCAAATATCACATCGAGATTCCATCATATCAAAATGATCATTATCGACCCATATCAAGAGAATTTCATATCAATTATATCTGCAACAAATCTCATATCAAAAATCAAAGGATCAACCATCGAAGACATCAAAGCACATTAGAGATCAACCATCATTGAATCAGGACCTATTATCAAAAAAAATATGAGTATTCTTTGAATCAACATGCTTCGCACATCAACTCAAAGAGGGGCATTTGTAATCACCTAAAAAGGGACAAAAATCAAATCAAAGCAATCAAGGCAAATCAAGGACAAAATTGAAGTAATTGAATCACAATGCATAATTAGCCAATCAAAACAAAAATCAAGTCTTAATTTGAGATCAATCAAAATTGAGAGCACTTTAATCAAGTGAAATCAAATCGATATACAATTAATTCAATTAATTGTATAGTCTTGGATTAAATTAAATTCAACCCATTCAAGGGGTACATTGCTAAACAAAAATCAATTAATAAATCCTAATTACTCTCAACAACCACAAAGAGAGGAAAATCAATCAACCAATGAGAATAAAGGAAAGGCATTCACATGGATCAAGCCAAATTCAATCTCATTCACTCAAAGTGAAAAGGAATCTTGACCATTGATCTTCTCTACTTGTCCCAAGCTTTGAGGACACAAACTTTTCTTTGTCTTCAAAGGGTGGAACCAAGGACTCAACTCAACCTTAATCATGATCAAATACAACTACACCCCCTACCATTGGAAAATCTATAAAAGGAAGGCCTAATTCTTTCATAATTATCATCCACACATCTGAGAATTGCATTGAACCTCTTGCAATTTGAGCTTAGAAAGGCATTTGAGAAGAATTTTAGCATTTCTTTTGATCTAATTGTTAGCAATAGCATTGTTATCTTTATCATTCTCATTCTAGGACTATCATTAATGGAAGCTTGCTGAGAGCTATTCATTAACATTCTTAGTTAGAGATCCATAGGATGCTCAATTAGTCATTATTTTGCTAAATAGTTACTCTATTGCTTTGTGGTTGTATTTAGTTACTATTCTCATTTATTGATTAACCTTAATTCTATGAAGGCACTTTCCCTAGTGTACAAGTACCTAGGGTTACAAATCTTGATGGATTCAATTGGCAAGTTTTCAAAGCCAGTTTTGAAGGTGATTTGTGCAGATTGACAGTGTGGACATAATCACTATTGTGAAAGGCCATGTTTGATCAGTGATAACTTTTAGGTCAAGTGTTTCAATGAAAATACCTTTGACAAAGTGAAGATTTGTACTTCAAGGTGTATATTTTCCAAATGTTAGGGTCATATGATCTATTTTAATCAGTTTTTAAGGGTGGTTTTGTAGGCAGCTTAGTCATTTTGGTCTCAGAAGAATTTGGACTTGGTATATGAGAAAATGTTCAAAATTAAAAAGTTGGAAGATGCCACAAGTCTTGGTATGGTTATATAAGTTTCCAGTTCCAATTTTGTCAAAATCCAAGTTTGTTTGACATATATTTTTAAAAGTTCACATTTTCTCGCAGGCCAATTTACAAAGGAGGTACTGAAAGTTTGTGGGCTGCTCAAAATCTAATAATGAACTAGTTGATATTTTGAATTATCATAAACTTTTGGAAATTTTCACAGCTCCAAGCTTCCTGGTTTATGCGTAGTAGAATTTTTTCATTTTCTTCTGGATAAAATTTAAAGTTTGACACACCATTGTTCAGATTTCATCATGTGACTCCATTATGGTATACATAGGTAGTGTGGGGTTTTAAAAGGTGTTAATCCTCTTGAAATGCTTCCATGTCTTCCATTCTAAGTGTGCTTTGTTTGTCAATGTTGAACATGCCATATAAGTAACTGTGCATTTCTTCTTCAATGTTGGCATGTATTCTAATTTGTTGGCATGTCTTTTATTGCACTATGTGTGCATTGTTTGGAATGACCCACACTTCAAATGGGGGCTACACATTCTTTTTAGTTGCAATGTGATGCACTTTGTTGCTGCTGGGTGAGTAAAAGGAAGAGGCTACTAATGGTTTTCCTTGCAGCACACGCACACCAAATGCATAGCATAAAAAAAAACAAAGGAAGTAAGGGGGCTGCAAGGTAAGTAAGAAATGAATAACAAATGGATACAAGCCTATAAGGTAAAGACCAAAGGAAAAAAAAAGAGCTAGAGGAGCACGCACGACCATGGGAGGAAGAATAAAATGTAATGGGGCTGCATGTGGGTTTATCCCACATGCACCCAAATTTGTTTTTGAGAATAATTTAAAATAAATAGAGCCAAGTATCAATGTAAATTGGAAGGAAAGAGGTGAGTGGATGCCTCTTAACTTGTGTGGGGCCCGTGTTATGTACTTGCCAACTGGGTGCATATATAAAGTTTTAAATGAAGACATTTAAAAATTTCAAAGGATTTAGTCCCACATTGGCCATAATGGGGAAATCTCATGTGTTTAAATGAAACAATGCTCACAATGTAATATGAAGAAAGAGTTTGAGGCTCTAGATGTGCGTGCGTAAGAGTTGCATTGGGAAGCACATTGGTGACCAAAGACCATATAATTTTGTAGAAAGAAGGAAGTTTACCTCGTAGTGAAAGTGACATGTGGTAGCTTGTCACGTGATCTTGTGATGAGCTCGCACTTAGATCAAACATCTAGAAATCACAAAAATGCTTAGTCTCTAGATCTAGTAATTCCAGTGGTTAAGTGGATAACATCTAGAGATCATGAGAATGCTTAGTCTCCAAATCTTCAGATTCTAGTAGTTAAGTGAGTAACATCTAGAGATCATGATAATGCCTAGTCATGTGATCTCATGATTATGGTAGCTAAGGAGTTAACATCTAGAGATTCAGAGATAGCCTTAGTCACATGATCTCTAGATCAAATTGTGGTTAAGAGATGACATTCAAAGATTTGGACAACAAGGCATTCACTGGTTCTCCAAATGTGACCAAGGTTAGAAGATGAATTTAGAGAACTAGAGAATGGCTTGTCTCCCAATCTCTAGATCAAAGTGGTCAACCCTGGGTTAATTAGAGCATCTAGCCAGCTTGTGACACTTGTCAAAATCTAGTGAGTTCTAGGCATAAATGTGCAGGAAAAGGCCAAAAAATGTAGAAATAAGAGTAAGATGTTGATTTAAATAATTTGTATGGTCTCTCCATAGTTTAAAAATGTATTTTATTTTAAAATGGACATGATATATTCATAGAGCATTCTCAATTTGAACAGAATCAAATCATTTCTAAGAGGCAAAGATTCAAATTTGGAGGGAGAAGTGATTGTAAAGACGGAGGTAGTTGTAGAAAGAAATGAATTTGGGAGAAATGGAAGATATTTTGTGAAAATTGGTAGTTGTCAGTAGTTTGTAACTAGCTTTGTTAATCCTTTATCTCTTCTTCTTCTCCATTGTTGCAAGGGTATAAAGCTCCAGTTCTAGTTAAAATTTTGCAGTCTAAATTCTCTATAATCTTTCTGGGCTGGTTCCATGAGTGGATCCTTTTGTAAGTATTGCCCTTTCCTCTTCATATAGGGTGTTTTCCTGATTCCTTTCTGGTCTCAGATGAGAATTTGTCTTGTAATAGTCTAGCTTTTGAATGAATCTTCAGCACTATTATACTATTATCAAAATTATCTCCATTTGCTTCTTAAATATTATGGGTTAAAGCATCAAGAATGTTTTTGTCCTTCTGTTGTGAATTCACAATAGAGTTATTTCAAGGGAATAACTAAGTTTAGGATTTATTTTCAGGTGTGTATGAGTTGATATATCAAGGGTATCTCACACTTTTCTTTCAATTGATGATGATCAATGTATTTCCTATTTCCAGGTCTCTTCCAAGGGGAAAGTTAAATTCTAGAATAGGTGATTTCATATTTGAGTACGCGAGTGGATTCTTAAGTAAAATTTGATAAATGGTGTATGTTTGATGTAAGGCATCAACATATTTAGATTGTGTTGTCTTCTTTGTTTCATAAGCTTTCTATTTCAGTGATTCATTTGACTCTATTTCCCATTGGATAAGGCACTGGTCTATGAGGGATTTGGGGTATTTCAGAGGTCCATTCCACCTAAAACATAAATGATAATATTTTCCCTTTCATGTTGATGGGAGGAGTTAGGAAGTATTTCTAGTTTTCAGATTCATTGTATGCAAGTGGGATTCTGCATAAGATCTAGTAGATACTGAGGTACTTGTTACATAAAAGTCTGAAAACTATTCCACAAGTGATATACCTGCAGGCCTATTATTTTCAATAACGAGTTATGTGTGTGCAGATGAGGTATACTCGCCTGAGTGAGTGGAGCTCGAAGTGTAGAAGGTTTGTAGGCCTTGTCAACATTAGCCTTTTCTTGTCCTTCAGTTTGTAGGAAGAAGTAGATTTATGTCAATCAGATAAATATCCCATGTCTGGTTATCATTTTCTCTTTTAGAATCAGAGGGCACAAGAAAAAATGCTAATAGGAACCTCAAAAAATGAGGTAAAAATACAATAAATAGAGCTAAAAACCCTAACTCAGATGGAAATAATAGTGCATGAAAATCTATGTCAAAACCACTCCAGTTTGTGAAGAAATCCATCAAAACTACCCTCTAGTCCATGTTTGACTAATAGCTCACTAAAAACTACCTCAATCTGCTCAAAAATAGCATATATCTGCTCATTGACTGCATGGGAAAAAAGAACTTCCCCTAGATTGAAAATGAACTTCTTGTAGCATGTAGTTAACTAAAACAATCTCCAATCACTAAAATTTGAACTTTTAAGCTCGCATGAAAATCACCTTGAGTCTCCAAATTTAAAATTGCCCCTTGCCTATTCTCGCATAAAAATAATCAATTATTCTAAGTGTCTTAGAAATTTAACACTTTAGAATATTGATTTTACAAGGTAGTATGCATGCAAGAATTCATTATTTTATTTATTATGTTATTTCATATATTTTTTTTTGGTCTATCATTATTTAATATTTATTAAATAATAATAGTTAATAGATATTAAATAAAAGAATAAAGAAAATAATAAAAATGAAGATGAATTTAATAATGATTATTTATATAAATTAAATGATAATCATTTAATTTACATAAATAATAATGTAAACCCCATAAAATAAAAGGAAAAACATTTAAATGTCCATACAATCCACTTGGACCCGAAACTTTTATAAGTCAAAAACTATGACAAATAGAGTTTGGTTATGAAAAGGGAATAACCCTAAACATACTTTTGTTTAGGCATTTTTTATTGTTCTCTTCCTAGTGCCACCATGTTGTTAGGGTTTGAGGATTTACAGAAAGTGGGAATGGTTTCGCTTGAAGACTGTTATCTTTGAGCTTGGCACAGGTATTTTGATATATATCTCCATGGCTTATTACATAAAATGTGAAGCTTATTGAAGCACAATAAAATCATTCTATTTCTTTTTTTTGCTATGAGATATTCTACAAATATCTTGTAGACATTTGATAGCACATTGTATGTTTAAAAAACCCCAAGTTGTGGTCTGGTGTACTTGTATTTTGTTGTGCCCTTCAACATGTGCATGTTTTCCTCTTACAATGAGCTTTATGATGTATTCATGTTGAATTTTTTCCTTTCTTTGTGACTCAGCGAGCTCTCAGGAGTGTTTCCATTCCAGCATGGTATCAATTAATGTATATAGTAGTTGATTCTTGTTGATTTACTTTTTCTGAAACCTGAAATATCTTTTTCTTGTGCTTAATTTGGTTACATTTCAAAATCTAGGTTTACCCTTGACATTCCAGAATTTACCGTGGCTCAACTTCTTAACTCTTTGTCCCTTCCGTGAGCTTTTAGTTATACTTTATGATGTAGAAGAAAATGCCTGATTGTTCAAACCCTAGTGACTTTGTATTTTTGACATATTTCATACTATAGCATACATGTTTATTTTCTACATTTTAATCCTATTGATAAAGAACAAAACCCTAGTGCTATAGTATGAAGTCAAAGACACTCCATATGAACATATTTTAACATATTTCCATGCTATGATTAAAATATCTATGAATTATGGCAACTCTCGGTTGCCTTGAGGTTGTTATCTTACTCTTTGCTGAATTTAGATTTTACTGGCAGTGTGTATATGTTAATGGGTTCATCAAACCGATGACTCCATTAGAGATTCCCATACCAAAGAGTCACTTAAAAAATGCTCATCATTGTGAGTTGTCCCAATGGATTCATCAGTAGATGGCGGGAGTTAGAACTATCTATTTCCATAGCATGATTCACCTCAAAGTATTCAACACTTATGTAAACATGATTTCTGATTTTTCTCTTGTGACACTAATTACACATATTGTCCTTATAATAGCATGATTTCTCAATTAATCTATATTTAAATGTATAGCTTCTAAAACTATCTTTTGTAATTAATTCATGTCTACATATTAAACCTCTTGTAGAAAAATACTTACTATTATATTTCAATTCTATTTGCTGATAATATTGATATTCCTTGCATTTCCATTTGAACTGATTCTCTAATTTATTGTTCTGATGTTCATACCCTCTTGTAGCATTATGACCTCCTATAGCAACATGAAATTATATAGAAATATCATAGACCTCCTATAGAAAAATTCTTCTTGTAGCAAATTGATTCCATATTGAAATGTTGTTGCTTCCTATAGCAAATTGATTTCTCCTATAGCAATCTATAATTTAAGTAAAAAACTTATAGTATATGAGACGAATGATTTTCTTTTGAAGGGAAAAAAATAATTGTATTGGAAAATTTTATGTACAGTTTGAAAATTTATTTATTTTATTGACTAATCGTTCATTAATTATGAGAAAAAAATATTTTATTGGCAATTTTCAAAAGATGGGACACAATTTTATTACAGATTCAACAGTGTTATCTATTATCGATAAACACAAATAGTCACATCAACACGTAACCTAATAGTAACATCCATTATTTTATAATGTTAAATGTATTATTTGAGACCATCTGATGATCCTAGATCAATGGCTGAAGTTTAATTCCAGCCCTAATTTCTTGAAGGAAACAGAGTTCTCTAGGAAGTCACCAGAATTTTGACGCATATCAAATTAGTTTTCACTATAACCATGATCTAATTAATGCAACATCACGTCGAGACAATAATACCTTAATCATTTACCAACTTATCTGCATGACTCTACGCATCTTAGAGAATAACACCTTAGTTAGTTACCACTATAACCATGATCTAATTAATGCAACATCACATCGAGAGAATAATGCCTTAATTAGTTACCAACTTGTATGCATGACTCTTCACGATTCTTGTGTTTCACACATATGATCATACCTAATATTGATTATTTCACCATTTTAAATATATTACACATATCAAGTCTTACAAATAGTTAGTACTAGTAGGTTGTGTGGATGATTGATAATGTTAGGAATGAATGTTGAATATGTCCTATGGGGGAGTATTTAGAGTCATTCTATAGCATTTGTATGTTGCATTCATGACTATGTTTCTAATTACTCATTAACCAATAGAATCTAATGGAATCCAT
Organism: Chamaecyparis obtusa; assembly: GCA_027943335.1. NCBI lineage: Eukaryota > Viridiplantae > Streptophyta > Pinopsida > Cupressales > Cupressaceae > Chamaecyparis > Chamaecyparis obtusa. The sequence goes on from BSBK01006783.1 coordinate 565,834, forward strand.
TTTCTTATGTTTAAATTTTGTAGATATAATAAACTCTTGATGGCCTCCAATAATGCTTTTCATATGATTACCTTGTTTTTTTGCAAATTTATCTTAGAATGGGACTTCACAGATCTGGAATCTTTTCAAACTGGTCAATGGAGTGAAACTTTGAATTCTAAAAATGAATCCACTCCAAATATGGAATTAGATTTTTGTGTAATCCGTCAAGAAATCTTGAAGTTTTGTGTCCTTAGGTTTTAGAATTGAAAGCTAGATGTTCTTAAAATTCTCCAAGAGAAAATTAAAAAACAAAGCATATCCAAAAAGATGTTAGAATGATTTAGAACAAAAGAGAGAGGGGGTGAATTAGTTGTTCTCAGGTCCAAATGTACCAATTAAACTTTCTAGCACTTCAACAAACTTAGGTCTAATCATCAATTCAACTTGGTCTCTATAGCATATATCAGTAACATATAACATGCAGTCCACTATCCAAAAGTAATTAACTTGCATAATATAAAACTTTCAACAACATCCACATCAAAATCATTCACACAAGTATAATGCCAAGATTTATAGTGGAAACCCAATTTGGGAAAAACCACTTTGTAACATGCTACTGATTTTCACTCTTTTGAAGTGAGCTCTGTGAAAAGCCAACCCTGTTAAAGGTTTACATAGACATTGCTAGGTGTAACCCGGTTAAAGGATTTAATCACCCTGTCAAGAGTGGCCTTGCTAGAGTGCTTAAGAACATTCAATAGAATGTCACCTTGATCAAAGGATTTATACAAAATGACTGTTAGGTCAACCTTTATTAAAGGATTTACACTGATACAATGGTTAAAAAGTAACATTAGTTTTTGATCTAAAAAATATATAACTCACTTTAAAAATACAAATCCACTTCACACATATATGTTGATTTAGTGACTGAACTTCATTTCATCTCCATCTTTGATCTTTTCAGAATTCGCTTCAAGCAATCAGAACTCTATTTAGCTCCTTCGCAGTTTCACCTTTAGCTTTCTACTTATACTTATCAGTCAATAACATCAACCTCTTCCACACATTCTGTAACCTCACAATTAGGTTAATCTTATACCTTTTTGATCAGGTAGATCAATCCTTTGTCTCTTAATCTCCTTTTTAGATCTTAGGTTTAGGTCAGATTCACCAAATTCTTCTATCATTATGTTTTCCTTCTTTTCCTCTAGATACCATTCTTAACTCCTCATAAGAAAATAATTTACCATGCATTAAATGCTCCATACAATTCATTAATAATGTCAACACATTTTAAATATCCCAAGAATTCAACTATGTCGGCCATGATTCTCAATTCTTTCACCAAATGTAAATTACTGACACTCGGTCAATACTATGTTCATCTTCTCAGTCATCACTATGTATCTCGGTCATCACTACAAACTATTTTCCTTGGCAAACATTGTCTTTTCTTGGTAATTTCCTAATGCTTAGCAATTATTGATGTTTGGTCAAAACTAGATTTACTTGGCATATAATAGCAATCGGTTGACACTAACATCACTTGGCTTAAACTAGATTTCTTCACTTTTACTCTGTTAAGCCTACAAATCCAGTCTTTCTTCTTACTTAGATAAACAACACATTACCTTTTCAATGTGCCAACTAATCAAGTACCCATTAAAGTATCACATAACTCAACATTTCCTTAGGTTCTCTTGTTATCTCCTCTATTCAAATCATCTTCATCAATCAAAAGATATGGTATTAACCTAGATAGAAACTATCTTACCAGTTAAGGTTTGACATCAATGACAATATAAAAATTATTTCAATTGTAATTTTCAACAATCTCCCTCTTAGGCATTGATGGCAACAACATATGAATAACACATGATTTACCAAACAATCCAAAAATATCTGTGCATCAAAGTTTTATTAATATCCTTAGCTTCATTCTGATTCAGACCGCTTGCTCAATTACTCCCTCTGAATCTTTTTTGTATCTCTCCCTAAGGTTTCATTAAATCTTCTCCCTTAATACTATATTACTCCATTTGTTTTCATTGAGTCTTCTCCCTCTTTGACAACAATGCCAAAGCATACATCTTTATTATGTAGGTGTCTTCATGTCAGTTTAGTATGTTGTATACTCCCTCTATCATATTTCTTATGACTGATTGATATCTTTTCCTTACTTCTCACAACTCTAGGAAACTCCTAAAGTGTGACCTTTTCTAAATCAATTTGTCAAATATTTTGATTAGCACATTTTATGCAGTGCTCCTATTTTACTAGGTAGCCCCAGTTAGGGGAATCACCCCTAGTTTACCTCTTAGATATTCATGAGCATCCTTAGGTAAAGATTTTGTGAATATATTTTCTAATTGTTCTTTTGTATTCACATACTCCAATCTCACTCTCATGGCTTGAACTAGCTCTCTCAAGTAATGATACTTGATAGCTATGTGCTTAGTCTTAGTGTGCACAATTGGATTCTTTGATATGTTAATAGCACTTGTGTTATCATAGAAAATAACAAATGGCTCAATGATTTCTTCCTTCATACCTTTTAACAATTGCTTTATCCACACTAAATTTGAACAATTTACTATTGTTTCTACATACTCAGCTTCTATTGTAGATTGGGAAATGCAGTTATGTTTCTTGCTTGACCAGGAGACTAATCTCCTTCCTAGAAAGAATGCTCCACCACTTGTACTTTTTTTGTCATCAACATTTCTAGCCCAATCTGCATCAATGTAAACTCTCAGTTCAAACTTGTCATTCTTCTTGTAATACAATCCATAATCCTTAGTTCCTTTCATATATTTTGGTATTCTTTTCACTACCATCATATGATTTTCCTTATGATTGGCAAAAAATATTTCCACAATCCCAATTGCTAGGGAAATATCTGGTCTGCTATGAACAACATATTGTAGCTTTCCAATCATATATCTATACAAAGTTTGATTCACTTCAACAATATCATTAGTTTTAGATATTTTATGTCCAATATCCATAAGAGTACTTACTGGTCTAGAATACTCCATACCAAAAGTTTTCAGTATCTCCTTAACATATTTAGATTGAGTAATATAGATACCTTTCTTCATCTGATAGACTTTCAAACCAACAAAGAATTTGATCTCACCAAACATAGACATGTCAAATTTAGTTTTCATATCATTTGAAAATTTCTTACATAGGGCATCTTGTCCTCCAAATATGATATCATCAACAAATATTTCAGCTAACAAAATCCCTTTACCTTCTTTAGCCTTCATATACATATTACTTTTTTCATTTGTCCTTGCAAATCTAATCTTTATCAGGTAATTGTGCAGTCTCTCATACCATGCTTTGGGGGCTTGTTTCAATCCATACAATGCCTTGTGCAACTTGAAAACCATGTTTTCATGCATGTGTCAACAAATCCTTCTGGTTTTTCAATGTATACTTCTTCTAATATCCCATTCATAAATGTAGAATTGACATCCATCTGATATACTTTGAATCCTTTATAAGAAACATATGCAAGTAGAGTCCTTACTCCTTCTAACCTTTCTATAAGGGAAAATGTCTCCCCAAAGTCAATTCCTTCTTCTTGTGCATACCCCTTACATACTAATCTGGCCTTGTTTCTTGTGACCTCTCCATGTTCATTTAGCTTGTTTCTAAATACCCATTTTGTCCCAATAACATTCTTATCTTCTGGTCTCAGCACTAGAGTCCTGGTATTATTCTTTTCTATCTGCTCTATTTCTTCATGCATGGCTTGTATCCAATCATCATTCTCCTAAACATCTTTCACAATTTTAGGCTCAAATTCACATAGTAAGCATGTATGATCTTTCAACTTACTTCTTGTCATGACTCTATATTCTTTATCTCCAACAATTTGTTTAGGCTTATGATGTCTTCTTACATATTGTTCCAATGTAGGTTCAGATTTCCTTTCTCCTTGTTCTTTATTTTGATGTTCACCATGCAAATTATCCACTTTTTCTTCTTTCTTGGCAGTATCCTCCTGATGCTCAGTATTACCTATTCATGACGCTGCATCTAGTTCAGGTGTATTACTTGCCTCTCCTTCTTCTATGTATATAAAATATTTGTAATCTTCAAGTTCTTGCTTGCATTCCAATTCATTTTTTTCTGCATATTCATCAACTCTAACATTTTCACTTTCCACAACTTTTTTAGTGTTAGAATTCAAACACTTATAAGCTTTACTCTTAGTGGAATATCCTAGGAATATGCCTTCATCACTTTTTGTATCAAATTTTCCATTCCTATTGTCTTTCAATATATAGCATTTACTACCAAAGACTCTAAAATAATTCACACTAGATGTATAACCATGCCATAACTTAAAAGGTGTAACATTTGTACCTTTCTTGATTTGTACTTAGTTTAAGGTATAAATAGTTGTACTTATAGCTTCTCTCCTAAACTTTTATGCAACATTCTTCTCAATCATCAATGTTCTAGTACAATCCATAATTGACCTATTTCTTTTTTCTCCTATGCCATTATGTGGAGGCATTCTTGGTGCAGACATCTATCTCTTTATTCCTCTATCATTGCAAAATAGATTGAACTAATTTGATATAAACTATCCACCTCTGTCAGATCTCAAACATTTCAAGCTTCTACCTATTTCTTTTTCAACTTTTTCCAAATACCACTTAAACAACTGAAATGCATTAGATTTCTCTTTCAAAAACATTACAGTCACCATTCTAGAATAGTCATCAACAAACAAAATGAAATACTCATCACCACAATAGCTTTGTACACTCATAGGTCCACAAAGGTCAATATGAACCAATTCCAAAACATTTTCAGAAGTATAATTTTTTCTCTTAAAACTAGACTTTGTCATTTTTCCCAATTGACATTGTTTGCACATCACATTATCAGGTTTCTTCAATCTCATCAAACCTCTTACTTTCTTCTTTTTACTAATATTTACCAAATTGTCAAAATTCACATGACACAACCTCTTGTGCCATAGCCATACATTATCAAATTTTGCAAACTAACATGTTTCTTTAGATAGGTCTAGATAGAACAAGTCACCTCTTGTCTGATCTCCAATTCCAATTAGTTCACTAGTGGCATCAAATATTTTTACCTGTTTGTGATGAAATTCCACTCAGTAACCAATGTTGTTCAACTATGCAACACTCAACAAGTTATAGTTAAGACCTTCAACCCAATAAGAATTTTTACATTTGATCTTATCTATCAATCTAATTGATCCTTTTCCTTTCATAGGACATGGTGCATCATTACCAAACTTAACACTTCTACCTTTGTAATGATCTAGGGTCTCAAACTTACTTTTATCACTAGTCATGTGATGTGAGAAACCACTATCAATAATCCATTTATCACCTTTAATCACATAAGAAATAAGTGTAGTTTTATCATCTTCATTAGAATCATCTTTCATAGAAACATAAACAACTTCTATATCACATTCATCAGATTCACTAGTTTTACTATCAGTTTCCTCTTCAACAATATAATAGGATTTCTTACCTTTATCCTTGTAGTCTATGTACCTTTGGTGATCTTTATCATTTATCTTGTCTTTTTTACATGAAAAATAGTTTATAGGAAGTTTACCTTTATATTTCCCTTTTCCTCTTTTTAGCCTTCTAGCCATAAGTGCCTCAAGATCATCTAGGTCTTCATTAGAAGTGTCACTGTCACTATAACTTTTCACACACTTTTCTTTTTCCTTCTTAGACTTATGCAGAACCATTTGTGACTTAAATGCATATTCAACATTAGGAACAATGTAGTTATCATAATTAGACAACTCAAAAGCAGTAAGCTTACCAACAAGACTTTCCAGAGTTAGAACATGACCAGGGTTACATCTTGATTCTTGTATTGTAGAAATAATGATAGCATAGATAGGAAGCAAAGTCCTCAATACTTTACCAATAAAATTTATCATCAATGTTTCCATTAGCTCCTCTAATAGCATTCACTACCTCCTTGATTCTACCACAATATTGAGAAATATTTTCAGCTTCTTTCCTTTTCATTTCATCAAACTTACCTCTCAGGCTTTCAGATTTGGCTCTCAGTACATTTGTATCTCCACCATAGATAGTTGCAAGAGTGTCCCACATTTTCTTTGCATTTATGCAGTCCTTGATGTCTTCAAATTCAGGGTAGCTTAGGGCAGATGCAATCTCCAATATTGCTTTATTGTGTTCATGTTTTGTTTTCATCTCCTTACCAATCAAAGGTGCAACGGGGGTTACATAATCATTTTCCACATAATAATTCATTGAATCACCAATACAAGCTAGATGCAATTTCATCAGACTCTGCCATGTAGGGAAGTTCTCTTTGTTCAACTTCAGTACCTCCTTTTTGTACATCTTAATCATTAGCTTCAAGTACCTTAAAAATTTATCTTTAAGAACCAACATCTCTAATACCAATTGTTAGAATGAGTTAGAACAATAGAGAGAGGGGGTGAATTAGTTGTTCTCAAGTCTAGATGTACTAATTAAACTTTCTAGCACTTCAACAAACTTAGATCTAATCAACAATTCAACTCAGTCTCTATAGCATATATCTGAAACATATAACACGTAGTCCACTGTTCAAAATTAATTAACTTGTAGAATATAAAACTTTTAACAATATCCACATCAAAATCAATCACACAAGTATAACACCAAGATTTATAGTGGAAACCCAATTTGGGAAAAACCACTTTATAACATGCTATTGATTTTCACTCTTCTAAAGTGAGCTCTGTGAAAATCCAACCCTATTAAAGGTTTACATACACACTTATAGGGGTTACCCGGTTAAAGGATTTAATCACCCTGCCAAGAGTGGCCTTTTTAGAGGGCTTAAGAACATTCAACAGAATGTCACTTGATTAAAGGATTTATACAAAATGACTGTTAGGTCAACCTTGATTAAAGGATTTAGACTGATACAATGGTTAGAAAGTAACAGTAGTTTCTAATCTGTAAAACATGAAACTCACTTTGTAAATACAGATCCACTTTGCACATATATGTTGATTTACTGATTGACCTTCATTTCATCTCCATCTCTGATCTACTCAGAATTTACTTCAAGCAATCATAACTCTATTTAGCTCCTTTACAGTTTCACCTTCATCCTTCTGCTTAGACTTATTAGAATAACATCAACCTCTTCCACACATTCTATAACCTCATAATTAGGTTAATCTTATACCTCTTTGATCAGGTAGATCAATCTTTTCCAGCTTAATCTCCTCCGTAAATATTAGGTTTAGGTTAAATTCATTGAATCCTTCCATCATTATGTTCTCCTTCTTTTCCTTTAGATACCATTCTTAACTCCTCATAACTAGAAAATTATTTACCATGCATTAAATGTTCCATACAATTCATTAATAATTTCAACACGTTTTAAATATCCCAAGAATTCAACTATGTCAGCTGGGATTCTCAATTCTTTCACCAAATGTAAATTATTGACACTCAGTCAATATTGTGTTCATCTTCTTAGTCATCTCTATGTATCTCAGTCATCACTAGAAACTGTCTTCCTCGGCAAACATTGTCTTTGCTCGATAATTTCTTGACACTTAGCAATTACTGATGTTCGATCAACACTAGATTTACTCAGCATATACTATCACTTGTTCGACACTAACATCACTCGGCTTAAACTAGATTTCTTCACTTTTTCTCAGTTAAGCCTACAATTCCAATCTTTCTTCTTACTTAGATAAACAACACATGACCTTGTCAATGTGCCAACTAATCAAGTACCCATTGAAGTATCACATAACTCAACCTTTCCTTAGGTTCTCTTATTATCTCCTATATTCAAATCCTCTTCATTAATCAAAATATATAGTGCTAACCTAGATAGCAACTATCTTACCAGTTAAGGTTTGACATCAATGACAATATAACAATTGCTTCAATTGTAGTTTCCAACAAAAGAGTCTCTCAATATTCTTTAATAGTACATACTTGTGACTTCATTTTCCCTCTGCCCATCTCTTGGTATTCCTTTTCTTGTCTCTTTATTCTCCCCCTCTTTAAATTAAAATGATTTTATTAATTTTCGCTAAGTTCCAATAAAGTCATTTTAATACTTTATTAAATTATCAAATTAAGTTGTCACTGAATTTGATATAATTTGACAACTTAAAATTTAATTAGCTGACTTCTAATGTCCTAAAAAGAGGACATTACACCTCCCCTATGATTCTTTTCCATTTATAGGATGGTCAAGGGATGCTTAAGTGTCCCCTAGCCATGTTGGGGACAATAAGGACAAGGGACGGTTCTCCTTGTAGATGGAAAAGGTGAGTTGGTAAAGGAACATTTCCTCCTTGTTTTTGTTCTTGAAGACATCTTCATCATGGAAGCTCCATGTTTCTTTTTTTTACCTTAAGATATAAATGCATCATTTTCCTAATATAAATGCATTCATGTGTATGTTACCAATGATTTTCATGTCTGTTTGTTATCTCCTCATCCCATACTTTTTAAGGTATCAGGATTTTGCAATTGGAAAGAATCTAAACTTGGGTGTCTTCATCATGCATTCAGGGATACCATAGAAGATGCATTCATGTTAACATTTGAGGAATGTTTACTTGTATGTATCATGGTTTCTTCTGAAAAAAATGCATATTAGCAGTGGTGTTGGTTAATTCCTTCCTTTATTTTATTGCAAGATTTATTTGTGAGGAATTAGTAAGCAAAATCTTAACATTCCAAATAAATTGCATTGTTGTTTTCCATAAAAGTTTGCTAGAATTGAATGCAATTTAGGATATCATATTTTGGCCTTTTAATTTTTTGAAGCTTCTATGGTCATGGTTACTTGTGAATAATTTCATCAAAATACTGAATATTAGCTCCAAGATATTATCAATTTGCAAATATTTTATACCAAGAAAAATTATCCTTCAAAGTTTGTCTCGTATTATTTATACCTTAAAAAATTATTTATTATTTTTCAAATTGTACATGACTAGGGAAGGCCTCTATCATGGTCTATAACCTAATATTGAGAATAAAAACTAACCAAAACATGTCCTAAAGTCAAAGCTATAGTTGTGTCTAATCTTTTAATACTCTTTTTATCCATGTATAAAAAGTTCATGTCTTCAAAATGCATGCAATGTAAGAAAGCATTGGGAAAACTTTAAAGGGTTTATCATTTTGATGCATAGATAGAAAATTGAGGTTGTGTGTTATTTATCTCTTAGCTAAATACTTTCAAAAAATTTGCCTAGTCCCTATAGCTATATTTCAACAAGATCATGCCATAGTATTTGTACCTTATTAGTGTATGTTGAGAAACTTGAGACTATCTCTAAATCCATGTCTATTCAAGATATTTAAGAACTGCACATCAAGATATAAATGACACCTAATATGATCCTATGAACTTTTATTATATGATAAGTTACAAAAAGAACTTTATAATTTTTTTTTAAAATCACCCTCTTTTTCTTTTCCCTATTTTTTCAGGATTCCCTACTTTTTTGGAAGTCCCTATTTTTTGAGACTTCATTTTTTGGATCCCCTTTTTTGATAATTTTTTGTTCTCTCTCTCTCTCTCTCTCTCTCTCTCTTTAATTCTCCTTCTCTATCTCTTGGATGATGCAAGATTTCTCTTTCACCTTAGATGCTCCTGCATCATATAGAAGTCATTTGGGTCATTTCTAGATCTATATGTCTATTATATACCACTTAAATAGCCTTAAAACTAGTGAACCATGGGGACGTGTTTCTAATTCAAGGACGTCTTCAAGATGTAGGGATGGGGAAAGTTCATTTCTCCACTGTCCTATCACAACCACCAGGATGTTTGGAGATGGTAGAGAAAATTACATACAAAGATGTTGTTTGGGCATAAACCATACTCCATAGTGTCAAAACTTGGGCACAACAATTGAAATCAACAACCTTATACCACCTACTATAAATAGGGGAATGCTCGAGCATGATTAACCATGCCCCAAACTAACATAAATGAAAATTGTACATCTAGTATCAACTATATTCTTTCAATACTTACAAATTAACCTTGGATTCATCAACAAAATAGACAATACCTAAACCTAGAACCATTCAAAAAGAACCCACAAAAACTAACAAAGCTTAGACATTATTCCTACTTGTTCTTCATCACTTTGATCATCTCATCCTTGGATTCCATAGGATTGAAGATTCCTCCCATGTTTTCCAGTTGTGCTTTCTTTGTTTTCTTTCCTTTTTTTTTCCTTGGTTTTCCTCTCCATAGCCTTCTAGCAATCCTCCATCTCCAACACATGTATCAATTCTTTCAAAATTTCCCAACCGCCCCACCCCCCCCCCCATCACTTCTCAAAATATTTTCTCCTTGCGAGTACTAGTGCTCTACACCAAAAATGGTTTGAAAGACTCGATTATACTATCCACTACCCTCAACAAACCCTCATCCATCCTAAGGCTCACTCTTGGTTCTATCATACCAATTATCTACAACATTCCCCCTCACCATTAAGGTTGAACACATTTCCTCATCATCTCTAAGGCCTCTTCTCCAAACCTGAGTTGTAATTCTCATGCCAAGAAAGAAAAGGAGATATCCACATTTGTTCTAAACGTGTACTCTATTATAATGAACTCTTCATCGAAGATAACATCCAAGCATTTCAAAAATATTAGGTCGCCAATTGTAAAAATTCCTCTTATCCTTCTCACAGTCATGTCTCCCTTAAATTCTTGCACTTGGTTGAAAGTATGTAGGAAAATATTTGTCTCCATACCTCTTTATTTTTGTTCAAAAATTTTACCACTTGTATGACGGATGCCACTAAGTGCACATCTATATGTTTTGTCACTATTTTATCTCCCACACTTGACCTTTCTTTCTTGAAGAGGCTTCTACCTCATATCTCATACCCATAAATTATATCATCCCTTCTTTGGCTTTTCAAATAATGATGAGGATAGGTAATCTCTAAATCATCCACATTTCTAAACCACCTCTCACATTTTGTGCATTACTTTCCATTATTAGTGTACTCTCCAATCAATAGAAAGTGGAGGGAACATCATTTTCAATGCAAAGTTTGATCTCTCAAGAGTTTTTAGTCTATTTAATTTGATGCCCATGACTACTAAACACTTTCTTAAAAGTATTCTTCTAGTTTAACACTTTAATCTTAAATATCCCAAAATTCAAAATCTCCTTCCTCAAGCCTTCTAAAATCCTCAACCAGTTCCTCTTTATTTTGATCCTTCAAGGACACTCCAAACTTAGACATTGTGTCAGAAACTTCATTTGCTTCTCTCCTCACATGAGTTACTATGTACTCCCCAAAAAGATTCATTGGGGATTTAATTTTTATTATATATTTTTTTATGTACCATACTCTAGATTCACCTTTGATAATGTCATTAATAATACTTAACAAATCCCCTTCCAAATGGAGCTTGGAAACCTTCATTTTTATAATGCATTTTTAGTATCTATGAGAGTTTCTTGTGCTTCAGCCTCATTATTTGTCCCCTCCATCAAACTTCCAGCCCCTAGTACCATAATATTACTTTTCCAGTCATGTGCTATGTATCCTACTCTAGAAGGGATTGGGTTGTCCTTCGATGCTCCATCAAAATTAATTTTGACCCATCCAATGTCAATGGGATTCCAAGATTCCTTCTTTTCCTTCTTTTCCTTCTCCAAAGGAGGTTTAACCCTCAAAGACCCATGAACGGGCCTTAATTTGATCCAAGGCCACCTAAAATGAATCCTTGAGTCATCTTGACTAAAAGCCAGTCTGGAAACATTCACCCACGAAGAAGCATTATTGACTAATTTTGAAACTAGTCTCTCAATTCAAGCTTGGAACTTGAATCTACCAAGTACATAATTGATATTATGAGTAAAGAATAGTATGAGGTAAATTTTTATTGAGCATATTAAATCTGATAAGCATATGTTGATGCAAGTATTACAAACAAATTTGTTACTGATTAAGTGTGTAATCAAAATTGTAAAAGCTCTTAATCGAGTGGATCCTAATAGGTCTTATATTGTAAATCCTTTAATAGGGTACATATCTTAGATTAGAGTTGTAAAATCCTTTAGAAAGGTAGACTTAATTGGTCTTTAGACTCTTAATAGGGTTAATACTCTTAATAGGGTAAGCTATCAGAAATATCTAACATTGTAGCTCTAACTGAGTAGACTTTTTACTAGAGTAGTGAAGTTTTGTGGGTGTCATCCCCACCATAGGTTTCCTCTCTAACAAGGATTTCTGCGATACCCAAATTATTGTGTTATGAGTTATGTTTCATGATATTAATTTATAAGTTTTATGTTGTTATATGCAAAGTAATGAATTTGATGAATGGTTAAGAAATTTAAACTTTTTTTGGAGTACTGATTCACCCCTCCCCTCTTAGTATTTATCTTTACATAATTAATCCAACACATATTTCAAACCCTAGTTCATCATAAAGAGGTATTTTCTTTGTAGAATCTAAAAAATTTCACTTTCGATCATGGATACTCCCAAGATTGTAGACATTATTGAGTGTCCTAGAACACAATTCAAGAAACACCCTTTTAAATCCATGAAGGATGGTGTAATGCCCTACTAGGGAACCCATGAGAATTAACCTAAGCATGCTACTAAGTTTACAAAATAATTTTTTTCTTAAGAGTTTACACAACAATGTATAACAATGCGAAAGCAATATAATATAATTACAACTCATACATACAAGTATAACTCAACACATAGATTACAAGTCTCAAGGGTTCCTAACGTAGATTGTATGTAAATATTAATTAATTACTTTAGATTAAATATAATTACAAATCTCATATATATACAAATGAATACCAAGTACAATATCATATAAATGAAACATAAATATAACTGATACCATAAGGTATACATAACAAAGCATCATCCACTGCACAAATCATAGGGTATGTAATAACCAATCATATATAAGGTAGATGTACAATATCCAGAAAGATAAGAGCAAGTCTCTAATAATGATGAACAAGGAAGAATGTAATAGCAACAAGGATCATCCAGCACCAGTTTAGGAATGTTAGAATATCAATGGTAAAAGAAACACTACCACTCAACCATGTGGAACCAAGAAGTCCACTCCCATAGTGCTCAAGAGATAACAAAAGATCCCACTTAGATATCAAACACCAAAAACCAACACAATACAACACCTAGGAAAGGGATCCTAAAAGATATCTATCTCAAAAAGGTACCACACCAACTACAAAGATAAAACATACTTAACCAGAGGAAACCAACACACATAGGAAACCTAAGATGCATAAAGAGAAGTGTCATCACACGAGCCAACTCTAAGAGTATCCTGGTAATCTCTCTAGACCCTGACACCCTAGTTACTCTATGCGGTATCAGTAATCCTCTCATACAAATGAGGTACCAACTATGCCATATCTAGTCCATGTAGGTGGAAAGCATCTTCTCAATCCCATCCTAGTCAAGACCTCAATCAAGTACTCAGGCATGGGTGAGGCACACATTATCTTATTAATTCATTTTAAACTTTCAATGTCTTTAATTTATCACTTTATTAAGTAACTTGTAAAGGATACCCATGTAGCCACTTTTGGGCTCCGGCGCCTCCAAAATAAGCCACTTCCCATCTATACACTCAAATAACCTACCCTAATGCTCCAACCAAAATAACAAAGAGCGGAATGAACCAAAACCACAAAAGCTTCTCATAAATCATAAATCATGATAATCATCAAAGTAAAATAATGGAGCATAGGGGTGGGTGCAAGAAGTTGAGTCCCACTTTTGGGCAAAAAGTGGAAGTGTTTTCCCTTTTTTTTCAAATTTCCTGTCAATTGATGTCAAAATTTGAGGCACTTACAAATTGAATCTCAAAAAACTTTAGTAATATAAAATGTAGTTCTCAGAGTCTACTTTTCAAATATCTAATTTATTTAAATACCCACATGGTATAAATTTCTTTTTAGTAGGAATATTTAAAAATGATATTTTAAAAATACTTGTTTTAGGACCATACCATATCGTGTACGACCACCATATTTTGACCTAAATAAATAAATTTTTGCAAATCCTTCTGGAAAACTATACCTAAGACACCAAAGATTGATGAGCATATTTTTTCTTATTTTTCTATTGAATATTTTTTTAACTAATTCTTAATTGACTATAAAATATATTTTCAAAACCTCTAGTGTACAACCACCATAATTTGACAAAAATTTCATATTTTTTCAAAATTCTTTTCTAATCTTCAAGAGAATTGTATGTAGATTGATGTCATATAATTTATTTTCCAAAAATCCTGAAAATGAAAAAGTTATTAAAGTTTTAGTGAACCTCACTATTTTACATTTAGGTACCACTTTTAACTAATAAATAATGAAAAAATAGTAAAAATAATCATATCATTATAAAATTTACATTTTTGAAATTAGGATAGTGCGAAGTCTAATGGGTTTTTGTTTCGTAAAAAAATACGACTAGGAAGGCCCTCAAAAAATTATGACAAATTAGAAATCTGGCATTCCAATGCCTTAACCAAATTTTTGGAGGTCAAGGCATATGCTTGGTTCCACCAAGCCTAAACCAAACCTATTTTGAAATGAAATCCAAGGTGGATGTGTGTTTCCTGCTCATGTCTTAAGAAACGGGTGCTTGTTATTTAAATTCAAAAAATGGGCACCCGTTTCTTTAAAAAAAAATTGTAGTGTTAAAATGCACTTCTAGTCATAAAAAATTTTAAAAAAAAGAAAAGAAATGGGCACCCATTTTGAAAAAAATAAGGCACCCATTTTTTGAATTTTGGATTAGGCGCATTAACCTAAATCGGGTGCCCATTTTTTGAAAATGGGTGCCGATTTCAAGTGACATCTTCCAATTCTACAAAACTTCCATCGAATTGGTACCCAACTTCTTGCACTTACCCATAGTAGAGAACAACACATCCTATAAAAGGATCAAATAGTCCATCTCAATATAGATGTTATTAAATATCATCCATCCCATAATGGACATCTCAATGAAATAATAACAATCCTCATATTCTTCTATCACAAGACCAACGATAATCACAACATCAATGACATTCATCTCCAAACAAAATCCATAAAGATAATTATCTAGAACATAAAACGATCATAGAAGAGGACATAAGGTGACCAAGTAAATCAAAGTCAATCATAATAATTATCGTCACCTTTTAAGGTCAATGAAATAAGATCGAGACACAATACAACACATGAGATCACTCACATATATCACAAAATCATACACGATCAAATTAAGACTTCAAAATGGTTACAAAGTTTCTTCACATAAAATAAAAAATCAATAGAAGAACACTTTATAGCCTCTGACTATACACAATTTCTAAAGTCAACGCAATTTTCCTAAATAAACAACATCAACAAGACAATAGAATATACCAAGTAGTCAAACCATAACACAAGTCTCATTTGTTTAAGAACAGTCAATTTTGTTTACTAAAGTCTATTTTAACTTATTAAGAAAATGATCATTTAAAATCTCATGCATATATACTTTTTAAATAAGTATTATCTCCATGCACATCAAAACACCATGTATTTAATACTAAAATAATGTTATTAATTTTCCAAATATAAATATAAATGAAAACATTAATACTAAAACCCACATGTAAAAAAAATCAATTAATATTTATTTATTAATTAATTTAATTTTTCAAATAAATAAATAACAATAACAATAATTATTTTATTTTATTTTTTTAAAATCTAAAAATTATTAAATAACAACAACAACAACAACAACAATAATAATAATAACAACAACAACAACAACAATAATAATAATAAAATTTAAATTTGAAAATTAATAAATAATAATAATTATAATAATACTTTTTTAATTTTAAATCCAAAAAATTAATAAATAATAATAACATTTAATTTTTTATATAGAAACTTTCAAATTATATATACATACATAATTTTCTCTCTATGAAGTAATCGATTTTCAAGAACCTAGATTTGCTAATTAATTTCAATTAGGATTTCTTATTCAATTGTTTGATGATTTCAATTTCTATTGTTCTCTCGAATACTCTATTCAATAATTCAATCAAACTCTTATTGATCTAAATTTCATATTTTTCTAAATCAATTGTATGTAGATGTATCATCTTAAAATGGAAGCACTTCCATCTTGATAGGTTTAGCACCCTCTTTTTGTGCATTTATCATGATAATCTTGCATTTAGGATGCATTTTGCACTTGATTCCTTCATTCTAGGTGAAATTAGGGATAGGATCCCAAGGGTTCTCCTTAATTTCCCTTCTTTGTGGCTTAGTTTTCTAGGTAGGACCTAGGCATAGGTCCTCCTGGTCTTCATCATGTTCATCATAGGACTTTGTGCCTCTCTCTGGCACTCTGCCTTGTTCTGTCACCATTTCTAAGTCTCTGGGCATCCATGGAACCTTTTGCTTTCAAACACATACTAGATTTGGATCCCTAGGTCAAGGTCGAGGTCAACCCTGACCTAGGTCAAGGTCAAGGTCGACTCTGACCTAGGTCAGAGTCGAGGTCGAATTTGACCTAGGTCAGAGTTGAGGTCAGCTTTGACCTCCTACGGGATTTGATCCCCCTTTTCAAATTTTGGTCCCAGCGGGCCCCGAAATCAATGTCGGCCCCCTAGATTTGAATGCGAAAGGGTTTTAATTTGAAATTCATTTAATTCTTGTCCCTCCTTGGTTGGTTATTGTGATTGGACCATAATTTGAGGTGAAATTTGAATTATGGGTCCTCACATTACTCTAGGAGCCTCACCTTGAAACCTCTATATAAAGACTCTCATTTGCCTTCATTTGCACAATCACAAGACAAGGAGATAGAATTGATTCAAGAAAGAAATCAATGGTGAAGTGAAGATGCAAGATTGCAAGAGGATGATATAGAAGATCAAGTCATTGTTGATATCAAGCATTTTTGGGAGCACACCATTGTGAACATCTATTTGGAGCAAGAGAGATCCTTTCTTCCTTGATCCACCATTATCAATATTCAATCATTCAAAGATATAATCATGGGGTAGCAATTGCATATTATGAGTTTTGGTGAGAGTACTTTAGCCTTGGGGGCTTGGTATGCTTTCTTATCTTATTCAAATCTATGCATTTCTTTCTCATACATATTCATGCTAGGGTTTCAATCTAGAGGATTAGATCTTGGCATTACACATTCAATACACACACATATTCTATTACATCCAGCTATTCGTGGAGGTGGAGATCAACAAAATGGGGGTTTGACTAAGGCAAAACCCTATATAGCCACCCCAAAAACACCATTTTCAGATATCTACAGTCATTGTTCCAAGAATTGAAGAACATATCTGAGTACCCTTTTCGTCAAACTTTCAGGATTTGTGAACAAAAATTTTGTCAAAGCTATTTCAAGTCAAAGTCGACCTTTAGTGGGGGGTAAGATTATGCCGCACTATCTATGTCAAAGTCGACCTGATTCCATAAAGAAAAAAGTTTTATGGGTTTTCTCTGTTGCAGTTTTCTAGTTTCGGATCTAGTTGCAGAATTTCCCAAAATTGTACGTAGGCATTAGAAAATAGGTATTTCTAGATTAATTCCATTATGAGGTATGTATATCAGCTTGTCTAACTTCAAGCATTTCCAGTTTTATATTACTTGTCAACTCAATTCAAATTACACATGTTTAGGGGAATGTTAGATGCATTGTTAAACTCCATTTCACCCCTATTCATTTTGGTGAACCCGTTTACGACAACTCTTTCTTTTTGGTGTTAGATTTTCCCTTTTTGTTAGATCTGGCATGCTTATAAAATTATATTTCTTGCATTTTTATTTCAAAAATACAAAAAAAATTGCAAAGTCTCTTCAAAATACAAAAACATTTACATTTTCATGCTTTTAGTATTTCAATATGTATGATTCTTGTTTTGAATACTTTGATGAGGCTTTTATTGCACAAGAGGATATATTTCCTAATGAGGTACATGGTAGTGAGGATGAAAATGGTCCAGATAAGATCTCCATTGATCCTATTCCTATTTCACTCTCCTCCACAACCTCTCCAATTGACCTTTACCATAGGTTGTGTGCATGGTTACCTTCATGTCCCACTATTTGCAACATTAATAAACCTAAAATGATATATCCTACACCTTTAATGACAGTAAAAGGATGTCCTCGCATAACGATTAAGGGTAGACCTAGAGATCCTTTGGATTTCTTTGATAAAACTAATTCTGTTTTACATGCTTATCGCACATGGAATAACCCCTAGCCTACTATTCTAGTTTCTTTACCACCTTCTCAACCTATGCTTCCTCAAGATCCTAGATTTCCTTCTACTTTTAAGGAGTATAACTTAGTTGACCAATTACGTGCTATTCCTGCTAAGATATCTTTATGGGAATTACTTCAAAATTCCCTGACATATCATGAGGCATTGCAAAAAGCTTTATCTACTCTTCCTACTTCACCTCCTAATCAAGAGAACATTCATTCTATTTTTTGCATGCATACTATGCCTTCTGTACCTCCTATTGTGGTTTCTCATAATGATTTACCTTCTCTTGAGGTGTAGAATCAATATGATGCTCTTATGGTTGTTGTTTCTATTAATCAGAGTATCATTCAAAGAACATTAATTGATAATGGACCTAGGCTTAATGTTTGTAGCACAGATATGCTTAAAGCAATTAAGGTTGATCTCACAACTATTCAACTTGATAATGTCCCTATACGTGGATTTGAAAATATTGCAAAGAGAACTTTGCGCATTATTACTTTACCTATTAAAGTTGGTCCAGTTATTCTAAATACACCTATTCATGTTATGTCTAGACCTCTCAATTATAACCTTCTTATAGGAAGACCTTGGTTACATACTATGCATGCAGTTCCTTCTACTCTTCATCACAAGGTTAGGCTCATCTATAATAACTTAATGTATACATTACATGCAGATGATGTGCCAAATCCTTGCCTAAATGTAGAATATGCTAAAATCTATGAGCCTCTTCAACCAAGCAAAGAGATTAACAAACAACCTGAGATACAACAACTTGAGATAAAACAATCTGAGATACAACAATCAGAAGCTCCATCTTCTTCTTTGACTGAGGATGATTGGGGGACATTGGATTTTAATCCTACCTTCATTGGAAAGTATAAGGTCTTTGATTTGGAATTCATGAAGCAACAAAGTAAATTTCAGAAACAAGTTTTTACTCCTTCCCCATTTTCTGAGGAACTAAAAAGTAATTTTGTTGCTTCTTCGATTAAAGAAATGATTGAAATAGTAAATCCTAATTTTATGATATTGTGACATATGCCACTCCTTGGAATCCATCTGATATGGCTGATCGATATGGTTATGGTTATCATTTTCTTAAGAAATCAGGATTTAATGGGAAAGGATGTGGTAAATATGAGCAAGGTATACAAGTACCTTTGGATAATGACATTTATGATCATACATATGGATTAGGATTTAATCCTTATAGACAACCATCAGTTTTTCCTCCTAATGTTAATCATATATGCGGTGGACAGTTGAAATTGGTTAACCCACTTCTCATTGACATTAATCAAACACCTACTTTGGATATTTTTCCTGAAGATGAAGCCTTAATGGATTTTTTAGGGGTTTATGAGGATTTACCTAAGTTTCATCACAAACGATGGAAGCCTTATTATTTAAGTACCGATGCTTATTTTGGAGAACATGATAAATAGGATATTATTCCTTTACCAATGCATCCTCTGATACGAAGTGATTTGTTAATAATTGAGACTGTTGATATTCAAATGGATGAGAACAACCCTGAAAAGATGATAAAGATTGGGAAATTTTTGAATCAGGATGAACGTGATCAGTTGGTTTCCCTTTTACTTGAATTTAAGGACATTTTTGCTTGGACATATTCACATATGTTGGGTATAGATTGTAAGATTGTTACTCATAATAGTGTTTTAAAACCAAATATGAAACCTGTGAAGTAGAAAATTCAAAAGATGAATCCACAAATTGCTTTATTAGTTAAAATTGAAATTGAAAAGTTATTGGATTCTGGATTTATCCATTCTATTGATTACTCAGATTGGATTTCAAACATTGTCCCTATTTCAAAAGGAGAAAATAAGATAAGGATGTGTACTGACTTTAGAAACTTAAACAAGGCATCCTTAAAAGATGATTTCCCATTACCTAACATTGATATGATTTTGGATTCAACAGCTGGTCATGCTTTGTTATCCTTTATGGATGGTTTTTCTGGATATGATCAAATCTTTATTCCTCCTGAAGATCAATTTAAGACCACATTTATAACACCTTGGGGAACATTTTGTTGGGTCATGATGCATTTTGGATTAAAGAATACATGAGAAACTTATCAATAAGCTATGACTTTGATTTTTCATGATTACATTCATAAAATTCTTGAAGATTATGTGGATGATATCCTAGCGAAGTCTATACAAAGAGAAGATCATGTTACTATTTTATGACAAATATTTGAAAGGATTAGAAGTTACAACATGAGATTGAATCCTAAGAAATGTGTCTTTGGAGTTGATTCTGGAAAATTATTAGGATTTATAGTCTCTAAGCGAGCCATAGAAGTAGATACTGAAAAGATTGAAGCTATTGTTAATATGCCTCCTCCTAAGAATATTTCTCAGTTATGGAGTTTAAAAGGAAAAATACAGGCTATTCATCTCTTTATTTCTAATTTAGCAGATAGAACTATTCCTTTTACTTCCTTGCTTAGAAGGGATACCACTTTCTCTTGGAATGATGAATGCAAACAAACCTTTGAGAAATTTAAGGAATACCTCACCAATCCTCCTATTTTGTAACTAGCTAAATTTAATAAACCATTTCATTTGTATATTTCAGCAACTCTAAAGGCCGTGAGTGCAATGTTAGCTCAAAATGATAATAACGGTAAAGAAAGACCTATGTATTACATTAAAGTCAGACTTTACTTGATTACAAAACAAGATACACAGATTTGGAAAGACAATGTTTAGCTGTAGTTTATGCATGTCATAAACTCAGGCATTATCTTATAAATGTTGAAGTCAATGTGATTGTTAAATTTGATCCTTTGAAACATCTTTTCTTACAAACTGATCTCTTTGGCGGTCTGACAAAATGGGTGATGTTACTTATAGAATTTTATCTTAATTTCATTTCTCAAAAGTCTATTAAGGGACAAGCTTTAACAGATTACTTAGCTGAAGCTCCTTGTCCTCATTCTGATACATGTTCTACTTCAATAGAATTCCCTGATGACAATATTCTAGCTATTCAACATGATGATATTTGGGAATTATATTTTGATGGCTCTAAATGTAAGACTGGTTCTAGTGTTGGTATTATCTTAATTCCTCCTATGCAAAATCCAATACCTTTATCATACAAATTAATCTTTCCTTGTACTAATAACATTGTGGAGTATGAAGCTCTTATAGCTGGCCTACGAGCAACTTCATCCCTTAACAACAAACACTTGCAAATATATGGAGACTCACAATTAATTGTTGAACAAATTAAAGGAGGTTATTAGACTAAGAATGATAAAATGACACAATATAGAGATTTAGCTCTTGATGTGATTTTGCAATTCTCTTCTTATACGATTCAAACTTTACCTAGGAAAAATAATCGACATGTGAACGCCATGGCAAGTGCAACTCCTTTGGTTTGTCTTGAGAATAATGCTGAAAACTTTCAATTTACTATACAAAATCTTAAAAACCCTACAATTTCTAAAAAGATTACCTCTGATTGTTTCAATTTGCATTCAGATGAATGGTATTCTCATATTTTTCATTTTTTGAAAGATGGTACTTTTCCTAAATCAACAACAAGGAACACATGTAATCATATTAGGAAGCTTGCAACACATTATATTATTATAGGAGATATGCTTTACAAATGCACTTATGAAGGATTACTATTAAGATGTCTCAATAGAACCGAAATCCCTGTAGCTTTGGCAGAAGCTCATTCTGGTTCTTGTGGAGGACATTGTTAGAATAACTCAGAGGGGGGTGAATTAGTTATCCATAGTCCCAATCACAAAATGTATAACCAAAAATAATTTACTAAAACTTCTGCAGCTCAGTAACATAAAATAGTATTATGTCTGTGCTTTTACCGATTACCAGTTAATAACATGTAGTGATTAACGATCAAATCCAATATGAAACATGTAAAGCATGACAACAAACAATCATCATAGTCAACACATAACACAAGAGATTTAACATGGAAACCCTATAAAGGGAAAAACCACCTGGGACTGGCAACCCAAAAATTGTTCACTCTTTTGAAGTGAGGTCAGTGAAGACCCAACCCTGTTAAAGGTTACAAACACATTGTGAGGTGTGACCTTGTTAGAGGATTTTAGACCAACTATTATCGTCCAACCAGCATTCACTATGGAGTTGATAGGATAACAAATATACACTCTATGAATGACATTACAAGACTGTATAGTCCACTATGTTAAGAGATTTATCTATTTACAATGGTTAAAATGTAACAACAGGTGATTTTATTACAACACAACTTCAATTGCAGATTATGAGATCTATGTTAAGCTCATTCAAATCCTCTGATCAATATATCAATTTTGTTTCAATCAATATTCAGTAACTTACTGTCTCTTGGTTATAGCTTTATGACGCTCAGTAATCTCTACAGTTCAATTCTCCTTAACCAGTCTGATCAGGCATGCATGAAGCTTGTTCACGTGATATCTCTACAGTTTCCTTCTTTCGGTATGAGTTTCAAAATGAAACCCTAGTCTCTTAAATAGACAAGTAAACCATTTTAATTCCATCCATCAGATTTTGCCACTTAATCTCCTTTGTTGATTTTTCCGCTTAAACCTTCCTCGGCTGATGTGTCAATAACACATTTTATTTCAATCCCTTAGATCTTCTTCAAATTATGTTAGCCGTTGATCTTCATAACAAAAATTATCTTCAACTCCGTAATCATAACACTTTATAGCTCATCAACTTTTTTCGGCTAAACTAATCATTTAGTTCTTTTCTCCTACTCGGTTAACAAAGAAATGCATCAGTGAACACAAGCTTGATTTATACTATTCTTGATATACACTACACTGCGTCGGTGTATGCTAAAATTCTTCTTTAACCGACAACACTGCTTTGTCCATTTTGCTCTATCCTTCATCATAGATGAATGCAACATAATCAAGTTAATAACATAAGGTCATAGACTCATCCAAAAGTTACCCAATGTATTCCTTATTCTTATCTATCATCTCCATCTTCCTCATGTAGATATATCTATTTTTCATCTCTTTTGTTCTTCTTTCTACAGATGTTAAGGTATAGTAACTTACAAGATAAGTATTGTCAAAACTAGTTGACATCAATGACAACATATTACTAATTTAATCATCTTACATATCTAATCAGCAACTCAGTGATCTCAAATCATAGATCTTCAAGTCATACAATTTATTCAAATCAGTTGTAGTTCTTCAATGCTCTCCCTTTTCTGTATCTATCTCCCTTTGTCTTTGGCTTCATATTGAGATCTCTCTCCCTTTGACAACAATGCCAAAGAACAATAAAAACATACAACTCTGTAGTAGCCATGTAACTCTCTGTTGTCCGGTGCATTCTCTATATCTTGATATATTGATGTGAAAATATGTTCCAGTTCTTCAACCTTTCACAACCTTAGACAAAAATCCAAAGTGTGAACTCTACTACATCAACATGTATGATCTTCTAATAAGATTAGGCTGATGCAACCTCTAGATCACCTTAGTGACTGGTAGATAAGGGATGGACCCCAAGTCTAGTCCTCAAGTATTCATATGTTTCCTTCGGTAGAGGCTTTGTGAAAATATCAGCAAGTTGTTCTTTTGATGTAACAAATTATAGCTTCACTTGCTTCTCCTATACTTGTTCCCTTAAGTACTGATACTTAATAGATATGTGCTTTGATTTAGAATGCATCACTGGATTCTTTGAAATGTTAATTTCACTAGTGTTGTCACAATATATAATCACCAACTCAGCGATTACCTCATTCATACCTTCCAACACTTGCTTGGTATAAGAAATATCTGAACAGTTTGTAGTAGCAGCAACATACTTTGCTTCAGCTGTAGAATGGGAAATGCAAGACTATTTCTTACTTGTCCATGTAACAAGTCTTTCACCAAAGAAGAATGCTCCTCTAGTGGTACTCTTTCTATCATCCACATTTCCATCCCAATTAGCATCAGTGTATACCTTAAGTTCAAACTTGCCTTTCTTAGGATACCATAGTCCATAATCTTCAATTTTCTTCAGGTATCTTAAGATTCTCTTTGTAGCAACCATGTGTGACTCTCTAGGGTTTGTAGAAAATGTAGCAACTATTCCAACAACATGTTCTATATCAGGTCTACTATGAACTACATACATTAACTTACCAATCATGGATCGGTATAGTGTCTGGTTTACCTCCGTAGTTCCATCTTCTTTAGTCAGTTTACATCCAGTAGCCATCGGTGTTCTCATAGGTTTAGCATCTTCCATGCCAAATGTCTTCAAGACTTCCTTTATATATTTAGATTGTGTGATGAATATACCATCATTCTGCTGAATCACTTGTAAGCCTAGAAAGAACTTAATCTCTCCAAACATAGACATTTTAAATTCACTTTAATTTCATCAACAAATGACTTACAGATATGATCTTGTCCTTCAAATATTATGTCATCCACAAATATCTCAGCAATCAAGATAGTATCATCAGAATTTCCTTTTATGTATAGATTAATGTTCTCACTGGTTCTAACAAATCCAATACTCAGAAAATAGTTATGCAACCTCTCATACTAGGCTCTCGGTGCTTGCTTTAAACCATATAAAGCTTTATATAATCTACATACAATATCTTTGTTGTCTGGATCAATGAACCCTTCAGGTTTTTCTATGTAGACTTCTTCAAGTAATCCATTCAGAAATGTAGATTTAACATCCATTTGGTAAACTTTGAACTTTTTGTGTGTAGCATGTGCAAGTAACATTCTGAATCCTTCTAATCTAGCAATAGGTGCAAAAGTTTCACCATAATCTATTCCTTCCTCCTATACATATCCCTTGCATACTAACCTAGCTTTGTTCCTTGTTACCTGTCCATTCTCATTAAGCTTGTTTCTGAATATCCACTTAGTACCGATAACATTCTTGTCCTTGGGTCTAGGTACTGAACTCTAAGTTTTGTTCTTCTCTATCTGTTCTATTTCCTCTTTCATTGCATTAACCCATTCATCATTTTCTAATGCAACTTTTACATTCTTTGGTTCATACTCACAAACTAGACATGTACCTTGTCTTGCTTTAATTCTTGGTATGCATGCCAACTTGTCTATCTCCAATGATTTGTGTCTCAGGATGATGTCTTCTGACAAATCTTTCCAGTATCCGATCTCTTCTTTCTTGTTCATCCTGTGCAGGTTCATTTGCTTGCTCGGTAGGTGCTTCTTGCTTGTCGATTTCTTTTTCCTATTCCTTGGTATTATTTTCCTATTGACTGGTTGTCACTATCTACAACGTCAGTAGGTACTCTGGTTGTTCAATGTAGGTGAATCTATCATAGTCTTCTGGTTCATTTGTGCTTTCCTCTACATTCTTATCATCAAACTCATCAACCCGAACATTAGTACTTTCAATCATTTTATTAGTTACTTTGTTAAGACACTTGTATGCTTTACTTTTAGTGGAATATCCTAGAAATATCCCTTCATCACCTTTTGAGTCAAGCTTCCCATTTCTTTCATCTTTCAGAATAAAGCATTTACTTCCAAAAACTCTAAAATAACTTACAGTGGGTTTGTGGCCAAACCATAACTCATAGGGTGTCTTATTAGTGTCTTTCTTCAATTGTACTTGGTTCAGAACATAAATAGTTGTGCTAATTGCTTCTCTCCAGTATGTTTGAGAAACCTTCTTTTGTAACATCAGTGTTTTTGCATAGTCAACTATTGACCTATTTCTTCTTTCAACTATTCCATTTTGTTGAAGTGTCCTTGGTGCAGAGACTTGTCTTTTAATACCATGCTCCTTACAAAAGTTAGTAAATTCATCAGAAATAAATTCACCACCTCTGTCAGATCTCAAACACTTCAATTCTTTATTAGTCTCTTTCTCAACTTTTTCTTTATACCATTTGAACATCTTAAATGCCTCTAATTTTTCTTTCAAGAACATGACAGTCATTAATCTAGTGTAATCATCAAAAAATAGAATAAAATATCTATCTCCATAGTAACTTTTAGTTCTCATAGGACCACATAGGTCAGTATGCACTAACTCAAGTAATTTATTTGTTGAATAATCTTTTCTTTTGAAACTATATTTTGTCATTTTACCTTTCTGACATTCATGACACATAACATGATTAGGCTTAGATAAGTTAGGTAGACCTCTAACCTTTTTCTTTTTATTGATCTTAATCATGTTATCAAGATTCACATGACATAGCCTTTTATGCCACAACCATGCATCTTCATCATTCATCATTAAACAAGAAGACTGATCATTATCAAGATAAAACAAATTACCTCTAAATTGTGTTCCAGTTCCAACAAGTCTTCCTTCATCATCAAATATCTTCACTTTCTTTCTCTCAAAAGCAACTCGGTGGCCTGAATTGTTCAGATGTGCCACACTTAGCAAATTATAGTTTAGTCCTTTTACCTAATAAGCATTATCACATCTAATTTTATCATTTATCATCAGGGATCCTTTTCCTCTAACAATACAAGGTGTATCATTACCCATTCTCGCAGATCCTCCATTATGTTCTTCAAGATCAAATTTTTCTTCATCACCAATCATGTGATGTGTACAACCACTATCTATGATCCATGTATCATTTTTATTAACCTTAGAGATAAGTGTTGTCTCTACATACCTTTCATCTTCCTCTGAGTCATCTTTCATTGCAAAAAATACTACCTCCACATCTTCATTAGTGTTGGTATCGGTGACATATTCTTCTGCAATGTAGCACACCTTCTTTCCTTTATCATTATTGTCTCGGTTGTCTCTGTTGTAGTGTCGGTAACTTTTGTTGCCTCTTCTCCCATAGCTTCCTTCACCAAATCGGTCTTTGTTTCTATCATCATCTTTCCTGTGTGGACATCTAGCAACAATATGACCAACCTCTTTATAGTTAAAGCATGATAAAGGTAATTTACCTCTATATCTTCATTTACCTTTAGGTAACCTTTTGGCCATAAGAGCTTCAAGTTCATCAAGCTCATCATTAGTATTTCTATCACTATCATCATTCTTATTTCTACTAATAGAATTACCAATCTTCAGAGAAGAAATAAAAGTAGATTCAACAGATGGTACAACACTATTATCAAAGTTGTTCAATTCAAAGGTTGTAAGCTTACCAATCAGATTATCAAGAATAAGGTTGTTACCAGATGCAGACCTAGTTTCATGAATTACAGATATTCTGATTGCATAAACTGGCAATAAGGTTATGAGAACTTTTCTTACCACTGTCTCTTCATCAATAACACCATCAGATCCTCTGATAGCATGAACTACCTCTTTTAATCTATTTGTGTACTGCACAATATTTTCTCCTTCCTTCATTTTCATATCATCGAATCTTCCCCTTAAGCTTTCAGTTTTGGCTCTTTTGACATTCACATCACCACTATAAACTTGAGCAAGTTTATCCCACATTTTCTTAGTAGTAGTACAGTCCTTGACATCTTCAAATTTGGCATCTATACAGGCAACAAAAATCTCCATCATAGTAACATTATGTCCATGCATGTCTCTTAGTTGATCAAGGGTCAAGGGACCAGTGGGCGGTGCAAGGTATCCATTCTCCATTAGTGTGAGGGCATAATTCCCAATTCTAGATATGTGCAGCTTCATTCGGCTTTGCCATATTGTGAAGTTATCCTTGTTTAGCTTTGGCACTTCCCTCTTATACATTTTGAGATCTTTGTGCTGAAGTCCTTAAAAATCTGTTCCAAGGAACCAACGCTCTGATACCAATTGTTAGAATAACTAAGAGGGGGGTGAATCAGTTATCCATAGTCCCAATCACAAAATGTATAACCAAAAATAATTTACTAAAACTTCTGTAGCTCGATAACATAAAATAGTATTCTGTCTATGCTTTTATCGATTACTAGTTAATAACATATAGTGATTACCGATCAAATCCAATATGCAACATGTAAAGTATGACAACAAACAATCATGACAGTCAACACATAACACAAGAGATTTAATGTGGAAACCCTATAAAGGGAAAAACCACCTGGGACTGGCAACCTAAAAATTGTTCACTCTTCTGAAGTGAGGTCGGTGAAGACCCAACCTTGTTAAAGGTTACAAACACACTATGAGGTGTGACCTTGTTAGAGGATTTTAGACCAACTATTATCGTCCAACCAAAATTCACTATGGGGTTGACAGGATAACAAATGTACACTCTATGAATGACATTACAAGACTTTCTAGTCCACTCTGTTAAGAGATTTATCTATTTACAATGGTTAAAATGTAACAGCAGGTGATCTGATTACAACACAACTTCAATTGCAAATTATTAGATCTATGTTAAGCTCATTTAAATCCTCTGATCAATATATCAATTATGTTTCAATCAATATTCAATAACTTACTGTCTCTCAGTTATAGCTTTCTGATGCTTGGTAATCTCTTCGATTCGGTTCTCCTTCTTTTGGCATGAGTTTCATAATGAAACCCTAGTCTCTTAAATAGACAAGTAAACCATTTTAATTCCATCCATCAGATTTTGCCGCTTAATCTCCTTTGTTGATTTTGCCGCTTAAACCTTCCTTGGCTGATGTGTCAGTAACACATTTTATTTCAATCCCTTAGATCTTCTTCGAATTATGTTGGTCGTTGATCTTCATAACAAACATTATCTTCAACTCCATAATCATAACACTTTACAGCTCATCAACTTCTGTCGGCTAAACTAATCATTTAGTTCTTTTCTCCTACTCGGTTAACAAAGAAATGTGTTGGTGAACACAAGCTCAGTTTATACTATTCTCAGTATACACTACATTGTGTCGGTGTATACTAAAATGCTTCTTTAACCGACAACACTGCTTTGTGCATTTTTCTCTATCCTTCATCATAGATGAATGCAACATAATCAAGTCAATAACATAAGGTCATAGACTCATCCAAAAGTTACCCAATGTATTCCTTATCCTTATCTTTCATCTCCATCTTCCTCATGTAGATATATATATATGTTCTTCATCTCTTTTCTTCTTCTTTCTACAGATGTTAAGGTATAGTAACTTACAAGATAAGTATTGTTAAAACTAGTTAACATCAATGACAACATATTACTGATTTAATCTAACATTAGGGTACAATGATAAGGTGATGTAACACCTTCTCAAAGCACTCCGCCTCTCTCGATCTCTTCTTAAGCCCACATTTGTATATTATTCCAACAAAAATATCTTACTTGGATCAATCTAATTTACTTGGATATGAGCTATAATTATCAATTTATTTTAATGACCTACAAGAAATGTCTATTTTTCATTTCCTTACTTTCTCCTTTCCAATATGCAATAGGTATGTGATAATAATTGTACTCCATGAATTGTCATCCCATTCTTCTTTTGTTTGTATGGGTATGTGCAAGATCACGAGGGGCCAAAAAGTGGCGATGTCAATTCAAAAATTTGACAATGTAGCCAACGAATTTTTTTTCACCCGAATTTGATAAAATGAAAACGGTATCTTAAGGAGATTATCAACTTTCTATCGATATAATTGCTGTCAAATTTTGAATTCGGTAAGTAATTATTAGTTATTTTCTAATTGAGCTACCTCTAAAGTGTTGATTTATATACTGATTGAAAAATGACTATAACTTTTAGACAGTATAAATTTTTGAAATTCGAAAAATGCGTCACATTCTATGCTTCACCTACTATAAGGAATTTTTTTTTTTTGAATTTTGTAAAGTTTTGAACGAGTTAAGGTGGTCAGACACGAGAGTTTTTTATTCTGAAAATGTTGTAGCAAAAAATTCATAATTAATTATTTTTTTGGAATAAAATTATAAAAAAATATGCGTCACATCCGGGCATGAGTCTACTACTTATATATAAAATCTTATAATAAAATATTATCATTTGATTATGATTAAGGTGGTCAGACATACACCTACTTCTTATTTTTTTCCTGAAATTTTTGTACTACTGCATTGAAATCTATACTTTTCACCAATCATACTAACTTTTTCTCAAAAAAGGCCTAGTAGTTTAGAAACTACATTCAATTTTCTATAGATTCTATTCTTACAACTTTTTGATATTAGGTTCATAGCTAGTTGAAATTTTCATGTCAAGTTGACTAACCCTGATTTGCTGATTTTTCACTGCCACTTAAGGGCATAGTTTGGCCCCTCATGATCTTGCACATACCCGTATGTTTAAACAATTAATGAGACTCTCTCTCTCTCTCTCTCTCTCACACACACACACACACACACACACACACACATTGAACACCACTATCTCTATCTTCCTCTCTATATCCATCCCCTATTTCTCATTCTCTTCCACAATTTATCTATCCCTCTTTAGATCCATATCTCTCTCTCTCTCCACCTCTCCATCTATCCCTCTTATACAAAATAACATGAGCATGTTGATAATGGAGCTTGACTCCCTCTCCCTATCTCTCACTCTTTATATTCTCATCTATATCCCCATATCCCTCTCTATCTTTATATATATCTCCCTATCTCGCTTTCTCTTTCTGTCCCCCTCCCTCCCCATCTCCCTCTTGCTAAAAATATATATATCTATATTTATTTTCATTTCTATCTCCACCTCTCCATTTTTTCCTCTCTCTCTCTCTCTCTCTCTCTCTCTCTCTCTCTCTCTCTCCACACATATCCCCTTTTTCATCTCCATTAGTAATTCTATCTTCCTCTAGATCTCTATACCTTATTTTTCTCTCTTTACCCTATTTATTTCCCTATCTCCACCTCTCTCTCCTTATTTACAATATAATGTGAGATTTATATTAAGGGTAAAATTAGTTTTGAAGGGAAATGGGATCCAAAATCCTTTTATAGAAAGATGCAAAAGATAGAACACATACCAACAATAGGCCAACAATCAACTAAATAGAAACAACCCAACAATGTGAGCCAATTGATAATATATCTTAATTATCTTCCTAATTCAATGGTTTTGTTTAACTTACATTTGTATGGATCGATTCTAGACCTTTTTTGCATAGACAATATCATTTTCCAATATCTTGTTAATTGACCTCATAAACAACACAAACATATACATAAGTAGACTAAATTTTTTCTCTAATTAACCGAACAACAATTCTTTTATGTATCCATTACACACCAAGGTACAATTGCTAGTTATATATTTAGCCATGATTAAATAGAACCTCTTTTCTATTTTTGTGTTTGTAAAAGTAGGTCAAACTTTATTAAAAATGGTATATGTATGTCTTTGAGAAATCTAGCTGAAACCCTAGTAAAAGAAATACAAATTTAATATATTAATTTTGTTCAAGTCTTAGAAAATTATAATATAATTAGAAAGCTGAGGAGATGTGTAAAATTCTAGCGGTGATTTTAGGAATACCCACTTAACAATGTGTAAACTTTATGATAATAAATTTGAGGAAACCAAATTGGAAGAAAAAAACATGCCAAAAAAGGGAAATGAAGCTCCCAAGCCTAGGTACAAGCCTAAACATGTATGTGTTATTTGGAATAAAAATGCAGATGCATTATTTGAAATAAAAGTTCATGCACGTTCTTTTATGAGAACAAAATGCATACACATTTCTTTGAATAAGCATAACATGTATGTGTTTAGTTAAGAAACCAAAAGACGTGTTTCTATGAATTAAAGCTAGATCAAATGCATATACTATTTTTCCATTAGGATATATGCTTTAAGTTGTATTTTATGTATATATTGGTATGATTTTAGAGAATGGTTTCATATCTCTAGAAGTCATAATGCAACATCTAAATTTTTGGAGATCTTATAATTTTCAGACTTAGTCAAATTTCAATTTTTAGTAGATTCCTATCATCATTATCTTGCTATCTATCTATCTCATTCTCTTTGTCTCCACCAATCTCTAGACTTATCTATTTTTCTATCACTCTCTACATAACTCTATATCACTCTCTCTCTCTCTCTCTCTCTCTCTCTCTCTCTCTCTCT
The DNA here is from genome assembly GCA_027943335.1 of Chamaecyparis obtusa. Lineage (NCBI taxonomy): Eukaryota > Viridiplantae > Streptophyta > Pinopsida > Cupressales > Cupressaceae > Chamaecyparis > Chamaecyparis obtusa. Next base: position 598,188 of record BSBK01006783.1, read on the forward strand.
AGTTTTCTATATTTATCCATTTATTTATCTCTTTCCCTATCTCCCTATCTATATCTCTACCTATCCCCCTCTCTATATCTCGTTGTTTCTCTATCTCTCTATCTCATTGTCTATATCTCCCTACTTCCCTCTTCGTCCATCTGTCTCTATCTTTCCCTCTCTACCCCACATCATCTTATCTTTAAGTTTCCCTCTACTTCTCTCTATCTATTTTTTCCATCATCCTCTCCCCCCCTATCTCTAGGAATGTATCCCTCTATTTATCCATCTCTATCTCTCTCACTCTCCCTATTTTTAAGCCTCTATGTCCACATCTCTTTGCCTCTCTCTATATCTATCTCTCCATATGTATTATTTCATCTATCGGGCTCTATCTTTATCTCTATCTAGTTATCTCTCTATGTATCTATCTCTACCTCTATCTATTCCATGGACTAGATAGGCTAGCCATTGAGTTGAGGACCTTTGATTACCAACCCAGTTAATTCAACTAGGCTATGACGTTCATCCATCCATTGGGCGATTCTATCACCAACAACTTTGTTGATGAATAATTTGATTGATGCTCTTCTCTCTAACCAACAACCAAAAAATCTTAACTATTTCTCCCCCCTCCCCTTCCATATCAATCTCCATCTCCATTTATATTTCTATCTTCTTTTTTAACTCTACCACTCTCTCTCTCACTCTTCGCCTCTCTATCGCTCCCTCTTTCTATTCTTATCCTTCCCCCCTCTCTCCCTCTCACGCTATTGCAGACATAAAATGAGCCTTTTGGGAATGGAACTTGACTATCTTCCTCATTCATAGATTTTTGTTTCAGTTATGATTGGATCCATGTAAGTGTATGCATAGTTCATTTAAAGCTATCACTTATCGATCAAGACATTTGTTGTGCAAACAACATCATTTTCTAAATAGCCTACCTATTGACCTCATGTACTACATAATTTTATTAAAATAATAGACCTAGATTTTCCTAATTGTCCTTCCACACCTCTTCGACATACCCATTACACATCAAAATAAATTTGTTAGTCTTAATCCCAAACAAATTAAATCTAAATATTCTTTATTCTTTTTATATATTTAAATTATTATTCCAATTCTGACCGTTAGAATTCAAATCACCCCGTGCCGACCCCCGCGCCCCACCTGGAAGAAATCACACACGATTCAAATTCAAGAAAATTATTTTATTTTTCTCATGTTTACAAATTGTCTGCAATTGACCTTGTCCAACTTCAAATACAATTGAGATTGAAGACAATATATTTACTAAAGATTGAAGGCATGCTTATGGAAATTTGTATTCTATTTTTTCGTGCTGTTTTGAGTCACAAGCCATCTGCAATTTATCAAATACATTTACAAACAGAGCATATATTTTCACAAATTGTAAGGAGCTTGCAAATTTATTTAATTTAAATCATTTCAATCTCCAATTCCACGCGAGCGTAATATTTCTGTTGATAATCGTGTTTCTTTTATGGCTTATTCTGCAGACGAGGACATGGTGAATTCGGTCATGTTAGGCTGGTATTCCATGTACACAAATTTCTCGATTTTTCTCCTCTTGTATTTTAATTTACACTAGCCAATGATTTTTTCGGTAGACCAATTTTCTTGGGTGTTTTGAGTCACAAGATGCCTGCAATTTATATTTATTTACAAAAAGAGGACTCCAGGGAGCTTGTAAATTTATCTAGTTTAACTTCCTTCGGATGATTAACCAAATGATTTTGGATTTTGATTTTGATTTGCAGAAAAGAGTTCGGTAATTTCAGTCTCCAATTCCACGTGGGTATAATGA